>WBMW01003698.1:0-133244 GCA_013396635.1 Penelope pileata | reverse complement strand
TTTTTTTTTTTTACATCTGGCAAAAAATATTTAAATACCTTTGCTGGTCCTCCACTTGAGCTTGTGAACAAGACACTAAGGAGTGACAGCACAACCACATCACTGTGTTCAAACAGCAACAATGTTCTATTTAAAAAAAGTGAAATAAACATTAATGTCCATTTAGGAGGTGTCTGCTTCATCAGCTTGACATATATTTCAGCTGAATTTCAGCAACAAAGAAGTTAGAGATTTATCCTGTTATTTCAACAGCAAGCTGAAACAACTCCAAAGGATAACTGCACACCTATTTGCCTTCACCAGCAGTATATCTAGCTGGTGGCAGGCAGACATATCACAAAACGAAGAACTTCCTAAGTCAAGTAAGAGATCAAAATTAGTAATTTACTGACTACTTAAATTGTCATTTTCTTCTAGCAATGCAACAAGATACTCAATTGCTTGAGATAGAAATATTACTCCCATTACAATGGGAAATATTATTTCCATTACCTTCTCCAAAACACAGTCTCTGGTTTCTGGCTCCCAGAAGAAGAGGTCTTGTTCTGTTGTGTGACATCCTGTTTATTGAGGTGTTGATGATCTAGCAGCTAATGCAGCCTCAGAACCTCTTCTGGAAGCAAAAGGTTCTAACTTGTGCACTGTCTCCCTCAGATAGCAAAGGCTGACTAACAAGCTGCAACAACAGCCTTTCAGGGCAGAACACAAGAAAACAATCGCCAACGATTTCTGCTGTTCTTTGCCCAGTAACACGATCTACTAGGGAACTTGTTACTGACTGTTTGGTAGGACGCAGCATGCAGAAAGCCACCACAATATTTCTCAAAGAAATCCTGTTTTTCTCACGTTTACTTTCTGATGTTTAGATAATAAAGCTTCAAATTCATAAAATTTAACATTTAAGGCTTTACCTTCCCTCTAAGAAAATATGCTTTTCTAATACGTTAACCTCTGTTTTTGTCATTCTTTTACTGCTATTCATTCCTTCATGCAGTACAAGTGGTTTTACTTGGAGGATGTGCACAAATGCTACCCAGTTCCAACACAGCAGAGGCATATGATGAGTCTAAAACACTGCCCTGAAACAAATGCGGAAAGGAATTCTAGTCACCCAGTACAGTAATACACACTATTGTCACTAGATGTCAAGCTGTGGATTTCAAGCAATTACATACTCTAATGAGGCTACAGAATTGAGACTAAGGTAACAGTGAAAACAAGTCAGTACAACAGTCAGTGTTCTTACTGTATCACTCACACCTGTAGTTTAAGCACTATCAAGAATTTCACTGGCATCTTATCCAACAACGAATAAAGGAAATTAAAAGTTCTGCAGAAAATTACATGTAGCTTTTTCCAAGTAAAACAGACTAAGAGGAAAAGGCATAAAGGCTCACTTAAGATTTTGAAAAATAAACCAAGGCTGTCATCATGCACTGCCAGATATAAAGTGAAAAACAAAGAGAAAGACAGGGAAAGATCACAAAAATGAATTTTAAAGGACAAACATTATTTACAGTAAATATATATTTACCTCAGTGGTCCACAAAGAGTTAGGCCAAAAAACCACAGGAGTGAAATGATACATCCCACAACGGCGTGCTTAAAAATTTTGATCCACTACAAAAGAAAGGTATTTTATAAGAATTTTCTGCACAGTTTCAAAATGGAATAACCCAACATTAACACTCTTCTAGCAAAATAGCTGTAGAGGGGAAAACACATGCTCTGCAAATTCTGTACAACTTAGAGTGTAATTATTTTCTTCTTGCCTACTTTTTCAGGCAGCTTAGGTTTGTTTGGACATACTATAAGAAATACGTATTTTTTAATTTTATAACACAGTACTAGATCCTCTAATACCGTCTTCAAGAGAACTCTTTAAAAAGCCTTTTAGACATTTGCTGAAAAAATTCACATCTATTTACGAAACAGCATTTTGACAGGTTATGTATTGCATATATACATGATAAACACACACAGCACCAGATAAAATATCTATGATAAAGAGATTAAAACTTTAATTCTACAGATATCTACGGATGCATTAAATTCTTGTGAATATGGAACAGGTGAAAATAAATTATTTCTTACAAATGAGCAGGCTGCAAACTGAGCTCTGCTCTGACTTCTCGGGATACTGGGAACTCAGCACAGCTCCAAAGAGCAGCTAGACTGGCTTCCCACTGCAACATACATCATGAAAAGAGCAGCCTTGTGGGGTGGGGGCACAAAAGTGGAGCACTTTGATTCTGACAGTTTGGAAATGGCTGTTTGGAACTGTCAAAGACAGCTGAGTAGACTAAGCTCTTTTCAAAGGTATAGTCCACAAAACAGATGCCTGTATGAGTCAAAGACCAAACTTTTCACTGTACTCTCTGCAGGAGCTGACAAAAGGCAGACATGCTTATTGTGTTTTACAGTGCAGTAGATACAAAGTCAGTTACACACTTCTAGAAATTGCAGTGATATCTGCCAAGTGGAGCAACCTTTGTTCCTCTTTCTGACCCATTTCTGGTAAGAGCCACGTAGTCAAGGGTATCTACAAAGACGTGAGTTATTATTACATGCCAACTCACCTGACGTTTGGTTACTACTTTTCCAGAAGAAAATGGTTTTTGAAATATAACCATAAAAAATGCAGACCTGTTAAAAGGAGAAAGTTTTCTCTATTAACAGTCACCTTTTTATTCAAATCAGCTTTAAATAACAGGGTCTACCCTCACATAAGGCTTAGTTTCCAAAACAGTTTCCTTTACATTCTTCACTAAAGCGTCACATCTGCACATTGCATTTTCCCTTATGCATTGAGTTAGATACCAGTAAAAAATTGATGACAAGTAAACTTCAGCTCTGGTCCATTTTACATGGAAATTCTTTCGAGAACAGCTATACCCAGAAAGGTCACTGAAACCAGCTCCTGGCTCTACAAAGGACTACCCAAAATTCAAACCTTGTATCTGAGAACATTGGCCAAACACACCTTGAACTTCAGCAGCTTGGTGCTGTGACCACTGCCCTGGGAACCTGTTCCAGTGCCCAACCACTCCCTGGTGAAGAACCTTTTCCTAACATCCAAACAGACCCTCCCCTAGCACAGCTCCAGGACGTTCCCTTGGGTCCTGTCACTGTCACCAGAGAGCAGAGCTCAGTGCTGCCCCTCTGCTCTCTTTGGGAGAAATCTGTAGGCTGCCATGAGGCCTCCCCTCAGCCTCCTCTGCTCTGGGCTGAACAAACCGAGGGACCTCAGCTGCTCCTCATATGCCCCTCTAGACCCTCCACCATCTTCATAGCCCTCCTTTAGTCTCTAATAACTTCACGTCCTTCTTATATTGTGGTGCCCCGAATTGCACCCAGTGCTTGAGGCGAGGCCACACCAGCACAGAGCACAGCGGGACAATCCCTCCCTCGACCCGCTGGCAGTGCCACGCTTGAAGGAGCCTACCCCTGGTTTACAAAAACCAAAACTTCTGACCTCAGAGAAGCTTTTAGTAGGAATGTTACTACAATGCTAGTAACAGATCTTCTGTTAGCAAGACACACGCACCCAACAGCCTCCTTACATACTGAATGCTTGAATACAAAGTGTTGCTAGAAATCAACGTTTCCTCCTCAACTGTGGTCAAGAGTTGGGGAAAAAAGGTGATTGTATCTGTGAATGCTCTACTGAGGAGCCCAGAAATGTAAATAAATTGAAAGGGAAAAACAAGGTTCCAAACGTTCCAGTGCTGCCAAGTTTATTACAGAAACACTCTTCCACATCATATCAGCTGAACATGAAGCAAGATCATGCAGACTGCATCCTAACAAAAGGCTGATTCTGTGTATTCTGTCTCAGCTTCTACACCTTAGTTCTAAATCAGAGATGAATATCACCTGAAACTTATAAGAATTAAAAGAATACAGCTTGTAAGGCGAAGCACTAATTTTCTATGCCTTAAACATCTGGACACATCTGAGCTTCCTATGCTCAGTACTGTGATAGCACCATCACTTCCAAAGCAGCACACTTTGCAATTTCTGAAATTACTGTGAATGCAGACAAGAAATAAAAACATGGCTATAATCACAGCATTTCCTGGATGCACTGCTATGTCTTTTCCTCCTCAACTGGTCTACAACAACACAGTGAAGGCATCATCTTGACCCCGAAAAGCATTCTGCAGCCAAAGCGTGCCGTGCTGCAGCGGACAAGGCTCCACTCCGGCGCACTCACCCCAGCTTTACTACGAAGATAAACTGCACAAGATGGACCACCTTCAGGAGATCGTAGGATTCGAAGAGGCCCACCGCCTTCAGGAACTTGGCGAAGCACAGCAGCACGATATACCGGGTCAACCTGCAAGAGCGGAGCACATGAGCACTTCGGGCAGATCAGCACTCGGGCACCCTCCCGGCCCCCTGAGCCCTCCCGCCGCCTCGGCTCCCCCCGCTCCCCGCAGCCGGCCGAGGCCTGAGAGGCCGCGGGCGCTGCCCTCCCTCCGCCCCGCGGCGGCAGCAGGGACCGAGCCCACCGGCCGGGGCGCACCGAGCTCCCCTCCCGCAGCGCAGCGTTACCGGGCGCTGGGCACATCCACGGGCCCCAGCACGCCGCCGCCGGCCAGGGCCTGGCTGCTGTACTTCTCCTCCATGCCGCGGCGGGGAGCGGGCCCGTGCCGCGGAAGGGGCGCGCGGCCAGACAGGCGCTCAGGGGCGGCGCGGCCCGCCTCCCGCGCCCCGGGTATCCCGCATTCTCGGCGAGCGCTGCGGGGCGCGGGCCTTGCGCCGGAGCCGGCCGCGGCGCGGGGCCGGCCACGTCCGCAGCCGTCGGAACCGCTCACTGCTGCGCGGCGGGGGGCGCGCGTCGGAAGAAACACGGGACGCTGAGAGAGGCGTGGCGCGATCCCCCCCGTTCTCCGCCAGGCGAATGGCACCGTCCGACAACGCGTCACGGCGGCTGTGGGCGCTACGGCCGCTGGGCGGCGCTGCCTCGAGGAGGGGCCGGGTCGGCACCTGCGGCGTTCGGGCGGGGTCCGAGTTAGGAGGGAGGGCCGCGGGGGGGGGAGGCAGCGAGTGCGCTCTGTAGGTGTGGAAGCACCGGAGCGGAGGAGCGCTGGGAGGCAGCGGAACTAGCGGTGTGAAGATCTCGTAGGGGGATTGGTCCGAAAGCAGATATCTGGAACAAAACTGCTAGGTCCAGAATTGTCCTTTCTGTTGTCCACAGGATTGGCCATTTGAAGTAAATATATTAACCAGAAAGGCATCGTGATCTCTGTAGCTCATGTTCTTCAGGTGTCACCTTTCCTCTCGCCAAGACAACCAGCTCCAGTGCTGACAGGATCCTCAGCGCAGCCCAATTAGAAAACTATGGCCTAATCGCTGCAATGGAAATGTGGTGGGGCAAATGGCACAACCAGAGCACGATGGTCAAGGGCTACACGCTTTGCAAAAGAGATAGGCAGGGAAGGAGAGACAGGGAAGTTGGTCTCTGTGGTAGGAAGTGGACAGATTGTGAAGAGCTGCCTCTGAGAAACAGCCATGACCAGGTTGAGAGCTTGAGGGCAGAGGACATCTGATGCTCAGGGGTCTACTACAGGCCACCTGATCAAAGGGAGGGAGCCTGTGGATGAGGCCTTCTTGCTTCAAACAAGAAGTGTTGTGCTCACAGGTTCTCATCCTGATGGGGGATTTCAGCCACCCAGATATCTGCTGGGAAAACAACATGGAGGGTTGCAAGCAATCCAGGAGACTCTTGGAGAATGCTGAGGATAACTTTCTGGTCCAGGTATGAGACAAATTTACCAGAGGAGAAATGTTACTGGACCTCATGCTTCCCAGTGCAGAGATCATAACAGACGTTAAGATTGGAGACAGTCTGGGCTGTAGTGACCATGCCCTGGTTGAATTTGCAATCTTGAGGAATATGGGCCTAGCAAATATAAAGTCAAGACCCTACACTTAAGGAGAGAGAACTTCAGCTGTTTAAGGAATTATTGGATGAGATCCTCTGGGAATCTGTCCTTAGGGTCAAAGGATTGGAGCAGAGCTGGCAACTTTTTAAGGACACCTTTCTGAGAGCACAAGAGCTCAGTACAGGAAAACAATCAGAGGAGACCGAAAAACGGCATGGCTGAGCAAGGACCTGCTGGTCAAACTGAGGGAAAAGAGGGACATATACAGGCAGTGGAAGCAGGGATGTGTGGCCTGGAAAGAATGCAGGGATGCCATCCTACAGGTACTTTGGTCAGAAGAGACCAGGGAGAATGTACCCCTTCTGATAAAAGAGAAGGGAGAACTGGCTACAATAGACATGGAGAAGGCTGTGGTACTCAAGGAGTTATTTGCCTTGATTTTCACTGCCAGTCAGGCTTCCCACACTTTTGGCATCCCAGAACCTCTAGGCAGGAGTTGGGGGAGCAAAATCCCTCCCACTGTCTCCATGCTCACAGCTGTGATTGCCTCCATCTGCTCTGCCCTTAATAGGTGTCACATGCAGTACTGCATCCAAATCTGTGGCCCCCTGCACAAGAAAGATGTGGAGCCACTGGAATGGGTCCCATGAGTTCAGAATGGGTCCAGAGGAGGGCCACGAGGATGATCAGAGGTCTGGAGCACCTCTCCTATGAGGAAAGGCTGAGGGAGCTGAGCTTGTTCAGTCTGGAGAAGGCTCCAGGGAGACCTCTCTGTGGCATTCCAGTACTTACAAGGAGCTTATAATCATAGAATCATAGACCAGCTGAGGTTGGAAGAGACCTTAAAGATCATCGAGCTCCACCCCCCCTCCCACGGGAAGGGTTTGCCAGCCCTGGAGGAGGGAGATTGACTTTTATACAGTCTGATGGTGATAGGATGAGGGGGAATGGTTTTAAACTAAAAGAGGGGAGATTTAGATCAGATGTCAGGGGGAAAGTTTTGACCGAGAGGGTGTTGAGGCACTGGAACAGGTTGTCCAGAGGAGTTTTTCCTGGAAGTGTTCAAAGCCAGGTTGGATGGCACCCTGGGCAACTTGATCTAGTGCCTGATTTAGTGACTGGCAACTGTGCCCATGGCAGGAGGTTTGGAACTAGATGATCTTTAATATTCCTTCCAACTCAAACCATTCTATGGTTCTATAATAAAGGATCCCCTATCATTTCTCTACTAGGCAGAAGGTGATAACTTAAATCTGCTTCCATTCCTCGTTTTCAGCATGTGGCAGTAGGTAAACCCCCTTCCTGCCTACATCACCTTCCCAGGTGCCCTTATATGACATATATGGGGCCCTGGAACTTGACAGATGCTCAAACAATGATGTATATGGTCGTCTGTCTGGGTTGGAGAGGTTGCCTAGGACAAGTCAGCCTGTCCCCATATCACAACCTCGTCTGTTAAGAGAAAAGAAGGATTACTTTAGAAGGGCTGACTGTCTTTTGAGAGTAATAGAGGGCCAGTGTGCCAATCAGACCCATCTCCTAGGGAAGTCTGCTTTCTCTCTGGCTTCTGGGTAAAAGATGTTATTAGGAAACTTCCAAGCCTAGTATGGCCCCTTAGGCTATTATCCATTATTGTTTTTTCGTGTAGGCGGTGATGAAGTAGCCAAGAAAAGTCACTGCTCCCTGCGTAGTCTGCTTTTGAATGTGTTGGGGTCCATTATTACTTGTCACTTTTTAAGAGCCATCTCTTAAGAGCAGAGGAACAGGCAATTCTGATGTGTTGGAAGTCATGCAGATAGGGCAGATAGTCAGCTTGGCTAAGAAGTGTTCTTATTCTAGAGCTTTGGTGGAAAAGAAAGTGCATGGATGTTAGAAGTGAGATCAGGAGACATAGAAAGACTACAGAGATGTTGTTTGCCTTTGTAGGGAGAAAATCTGTATGGCCAAAACTCAATTAGATTTGAAGTTGGCCAGTGCTTTGAGGGACAATAAAAGAGGTTTGTTTAAGTACATTAATAGGAAAAGGAGAATCAGAGATAACTTTGGTCTGGTAATTGATGAGATTGGTCACCTCACAAATAGGGACACACATTGGTGGAGGTGAGACTGAGTGGCCTGGATCATCCTTCTTGTCCTTTTTGAAGACCTCAGTGACACTGACTGTCCTCCAGTCTTCTGGCACAAATGGCCAGATACGCATTAGATTTCATCCAAATAACAGCCTTGAGTAACTAAGCTAACACTTTTGCTAGTAACATAGCTAAGACTTCTGCCTTTGAATGGGGAGAGATGAAGGGACGAGAATACAGAGGAATATGGCTGCTGGAAAATGAAAACTTCAGAATTCCACTGTTCAAAAATCAAAGGTTATTTTAAAATATTATTATTATTATTTTTAATTTGCAGTTTTGTAAATTGTTCCTGGTGCAGGTGGGGTCCTCTGCCTAGCAGATATAAGCCTATTTGAAGAAATGCAAGCTCTGTTTCAGCTGGCTGTTGAGGAGCCCTCAGCAGTTCAATTCACAGGTTCTGCCTCTTGTCCAAAACGCTACTTTGCAGCCTTAAGTTCCCTGATGGCCATGAATCAAGCAAGATGACGTCAATGACATTTGTAGGCCGGAAAAAAAAAGATGTTTAGTTACGTGCCATGTGCGCTCTGTCCGGGAGGGGGAGGTGTTGTCAAACGGCAGGACAGGAGACGAACTGGAGAAAACCTTGGGTTTCAAGGCCGAAACGCGTGCGTGGCTCAAGGGCCGTGGGGGAGGCAGCGCGCTGCGAGTCAGCCTGCTGGGTCAGGGCCACGCAGGTGGTGAGGGAAAGGACTGGAGTGATGCAAAGGGAGAGCTTTCTGGGGCCAAACCTTGGGAGAAAACCCCACACAATCATCCAACACAAAAGCAGAGGGATGAATTAAGTTACAGCGTTGCAAGGACTGTGGGACTCCGGAATGGCTCTCTCGTGCTTTTTAAGGTTGGGAACATGAGGAACGCTGGGGCACGCTGCCTTCCATCAGTGTCTCGCCTGCAACTCTTGCTTGGTGAGCGCTCAAGGGCCAGTAGATGGAAAAAGAAGATCTCCTGCTGAAAGTGGAAGTGCTTTATTTTATGTTCAATGGAGAGCTACAGAGACAGTTACGGTTTGGGCTTTTGGTCTATCAAGAAAGATGAGATGGTTTCCTTTGGGGTGGAACGCAATAGTTGGTATGGATGCCCATGCCCAGTCCAGCAAACACAGAGGTGGATACCTGGAACAAGCTGTGGGCTCCAGTCTGCTGGAAGCAAAGTTGGGGCTGTCCGTATGGGGGAGCTCTGGCAAAGCTGAGCTGCAGATGGGCATCTGTTCCCAGTTGTACTTTCCTTCAGAGTTTTGTTTAGAAAATATCTTAATAGCTTTGTATTTAGTGAGTATTGGTGACACAGATCTCTGTTCCAGGAAAGGCTACTGGGATTAACTAAATAATTGGAATGGAAGAAAATGTCTTTTCTTTCTTATTCAGCATGAGAAGACAATGACATGTCTAAGACTTTACTTCTACATTTCATTCTTCTGATTCTAACGCAAGCTGTGCTTTTTCATTTTTCAAGTAGCAAAGAACAACTGAACAGAGAGTGGCATTTCTGGAAATAGGCATCAGGTGTCCATGGATTTCAGTTCAATCATGATAGTAAACTGATCTGTAGAGACTTGCAGAAAATTTCAGGATTGGTGTTTGAGGAAGTGAAGAAACAACGGCAGCTAACTCTAAAATAATGTAGTGATTTGAATTGCTATGAATCTCCTCTTGCACTTCTGTGTTATATCAGGTTATACCTGTGTATCAGTATCAGTGTAAACTAGAGAAATTACAGTGATAGAAGAGAAAGCAAAAAAAAAAAAAAAAAAAGTCTCTGTGTTGTAGTAAAATTAAAAAATGACATTTTCCCGTTTTCCTGTAATAACACACCAGTATCAACGAAATAACGGGCATGAGAAAGTAAAAAAGGCTGATGGAAAATCAGAAAATTGCCTAAAAAACAGGGCCACTTTAGAGGCTTTTGTGATTTCCTGTAATGTGACAAAAAGCATCTATTGTGTTTTTGCTGGGAAATATGTAGCTGAGGTCAATGTAGCAGAAAATAAAAGCTGCAAAAATATACACAGGGTTGCTGTGCTGGAATGAGAGTTGCATTCCTTATCAAGTTGGTCACAGAGAATGGTGCCTGCTCAAATTTACATAAAACAAATCCTAAAGCATCTGTCATGCTTTATTCTAACATGTGTGTTGTTTCCTGTCAGTTTAATTTTGCATTATCAGAAAGCCTTTGTTTAGATATAAGCAGCTTTTGTTACTTGGTCTTGCCAGCATGGATCTTTGCTTTTCTTCCCTCTCCCCACCGCAGTGGTGCTGGCTGTGGCCTAGGCACTGCCATGCTGGTGTGGCCTGGCTCTGGAGTGCATGAGGGGCTGACTAGCTCCAACCCCACTGCTCTGGAGGGCATCCAGCCCCTGCCGCTGAGTGCCCTGCTGAGAGCCAGCCTATGGTATGGCCTGGGTTTTGCAAAAAAAGTCAAGAAAATGCAGAGATCAGTCCTGCCTTCCTTTGGGCCTTCATGAAGGGGCTGCATTGGAAAGATGAGAGGAGGCCACACAGCAAGCGTGGCGTCTGTAGCTAGCAATGCACTGTTTCCTGCAGGCTGTCCTACTTTCTGCTGATGATCTAGCAGTACCGGTCTGTGTCCACCCCAGTTCTTGCCTGGTGTCTCCGCTTGTGTGACTGTCACTCTGTTGTGCTGGCAGACTACTTGAGACCACTTGAAGCCATTGTTTTTCCTCATGGCTGGAGGTCCAGGGAAGGGACCAGCTGTGTCTTGTTGCCCGGCAGTGGGGCTGGTGCGGCTCAACAGTTGTTTGTCATGTTTAGAGCCAAGGAGAGTTTCCTAATGGATAAATCCTGCTGACCAAGTCACCTTCCTCATGGATGTTCAAGGTTTGGCCCTTTGATGGCAGCAATGCATGCAGAAGCTGAGTGTTTCCCAGGATCTTATGTGTGGTTTGCTAAAAGGTTTTGCAGAGGGAATACAAACAATAGAGGCCAATGAAGCAATGTGGTTTTGTAGGGAGATGGATGGTACTGGAACCTCAGACCTAGGCCAGTGGTTTAACCACAAGGTCAATTTCTCATTCATTAGGACTTTGCTTAATAATAAAACTGAAGTAAATACTTGAAATTGTCTCAGAGAATTTTCTGCCACTTTCCAGTCAAAATTAATTAGGTGCTATGAATAGAACACCTGAACCATTGGAAATGACTCATTGCTTTCTTTCCTAAGGATGTAAATTAACACATGTTCTGTTTTGCTGACAAAGTGAGTCCTGCTTTAGGAAACTCATGAAGCATGGCTATTGTGAGTAGAGACAAATGTATGATGCTAACTTTTCATCCTAAAACAGCAGCCTCAGTTAGCTCTTACTTTATATTATCTTCCCTCCCTTGTGACAGTTCTGAATAACAAGGAACATAAGCTGCTGAGAAGCTGAACCACACAGGCCTCTTTCAACAGCATTTTGCTGCAAATCTGCTCCTTCCCCAGCACGACTGAAGGCAGGAATGGTGGAGTTGCCATCACATAAGCAGCAACAAAACCATTGTCATCTCCAACCTCCTAGATGATTCAGAGATAACAATGTTCATGATCAGCTTGTACCAGCCCACGTGAGTTTTCTAACACTAGTGGAAAATTGAAGAGAGACAGTAGTACAGGCATGTAACATAATGGAGGCTTGTTGAATTCAAGGCAATAGATGGTCTATGCCCCTGTGGCATTCCACTCTGCCTTCCCCCCTCCCAAATACTGTTAAAAAATAATAAAACGTGGTTGAAAATGTCTATATTTGAGCCTTGTTTAGGCAGACTGTGCCTCTCTATATCTGGCCTGGTGCTAGTGTGAGCTGTGTATGGCCGCTGTTCACCTTGGTCCTGTGTTCAGGTATTCTAGCTGCTGGCTGCAGGTGTGCAGACTTGAAGTGGTCAGTGGGCAAATCCATCCTTGGGAGCAAGCCTGGCCCTGTGCTCAGCTCATAGTACAAGCATATTCAGAAAGCTTTCTGCGCTGACAGAGATAAATGGATGCTGTAAGAAAGTGACAGAAAGCAGAGTTCAGACTTCTCTCTGTGGGTGACATTCCTCTTCATGTTTTATTTCCAGTTATTTTAAAATTAAGCCATAAATTGAAGGCAGTATCTACATTACACATTCATCTTCTCTTCGGCAGACCTCTGGGGGACAGCCATTCTACTTTATCAGGATGCAGGATTTCTGACCACTGTTGAGCTGTTGTGTGTGTGTATGTGTACTGCTTGAATAGGTAGGTGTTTTCTTTTATGTTGTCCTGGGACATATCAGGCTTTTTTTCACATGCTATTACTTGTTAACATCCATACTGGTATTCCTCAGGTCCTGTTTTGACAAGATGTATAACAGGGTCCGGTCTCTGGAGAGCCAGGACTTAGGCTGAGGATACATTTTTGCGCATATTGGAACGTATGGTTGAAAAAAAGACTTTTTGGATTTAAGAAATATTTGTACAAAAGCAGGTAAGGTAAGGAGAGGAGGGAAGGGAAATAAAAAGTCCCTGTGAACAGGGACTTTGCCGAACATGTAACTAGTGATGATATGTAGGTTGTCTAGAATTGACTTTCCAACCACTGAAACATTAATTAAGCCTGAATTAAACTTTTCCTGCTCTTGAAGCATTTTTGATGATTTTATTCTACGTGGCTTCTGTGTGGTCTAGAAATTTGATCAAACTCGTGTAAGGCTTTTCATGTGCAGTGAGATGGCACTCTGGGTTTCTCTCCGCCACTTGACTGTGGGTCCCGTGCACTGTAAAATGGTTAGGCTGGCTCCTGTCACATGTAGCCCCGGGCATTTTTCGTTCTCCAACTTGTGGGCACAGTCTGGGAGTTATCACAGGCCAGGGCTGTTCCTGTTTGGCAGTGACCACACAGGGACCCATTGCAGAGGGGAGGAGACCATGCTTTGGGTCTTGCTGTTCCAACTGGTTGCAACACCAAAGGGTGGCCCTGGGTTTGTTCAATAAACATGGAGTATTGGGGTATGCCTTGGGTATGGGTTTGGTTCTGGCCCCAAGGAAATAAGTTCTCAAAGCCTATTTACCCTGTGAGATTTCATGAGAGACAGGGTGAAATGGAAGGCGGCTCAAGGAGATGGATGGAGCTGTTGGGGTCTGAATGAGATAGCTTGCATTGGTGTCGTGGAAGAAAGGAAGCCTTTGTTAAAGAAGCAATGGAAATAGAAGTCAAAGAGGAAATGGTGTGGGGGATGACAAGGCAAAGAGCAGTTGAACTCAGGTGGAGGTACTCTGATGAACTACTGATTTCTTTTTCTTTCATAATCAAGTAATATGTGCAGCTCTGCGCTCGCATTTTTGTACTCCCAAGCTTGCTCCATCTGCTCCCACTGGCTCTTTGGCAGAGCCTAGTGTTTTCATGGCTGGGCTGCAGAGTACCAGGCTCTCTGGCACAGTGACTAGGATCAGGACTTGCAATGCATTCTGGCTTGGCAGACTCTGCTTTCCCTCACTGCAAATCCTTCTGCCTTTTGCCACCCAGGCTTGTTCTTTCTGAGCGGAGTGTAGCCTCCATCCACCAGGCTAACAGTGCGCCGTTACCCTCTCAGGAGACTGCTTTTAAGAAGCACTCCTCCTCTCTCAAATGTACCAAGAGGAGCCTGTGATGCAGAGGATAAAAATGTGCTGTTTCTCACTGGACAGGTGCAAACCTATTATAGCGCGCTCACCTTTCTTTTTAAGGGACCTGAAGCACTGCAGCTGAATTTCACACAGCCATCTAGGGTTCTGTTTTTCGCAGCCTGCAAAAAATAACAAGAAAGGACATGGTCAGCAAGGCAATTCCCCAGATAATTGCAGAAACGTGTTTAATCTTGTGTTGCTGTGAGCCCATTGTTTGTTTCTTGATGCCAGTAGACAGAACATTTATCATAACTACTCCGAATTATCTCAACGTGCCATGATGTCAGGCAGAGTGAGAGTCTCCCTTTGAAGTGGCCTTCCTTTCAGTAGGTGGATTTAGCAAAGAAAAGGAGAAAGGGTTTAGTCAAGGTTACTGGAAGAGCCAAGATCACTGAGCTCACCCAGAGCAGACGCTCCGCCATGAAAGATTGCTTTGTGTGCCCTGTAGGTACATGAGTGAGTAAGGTCAAGAATTGGCACTGGCACCCGCAAGTGCAGGGCCACTGAAAGTTGCCTGTGGTGCTGGGTCTGGATTTGGCAGTGAGGGAAAAGACAGCTGGGACATGGAAGGAGATTGCCAGAATTCAGCAAAAAGCATTGGGCTACGTAGTTAGTCCAGACCAGAGACAAACTGTTCTCTGTCTCCTGATAAACAACTATTGGAATTGCAGGAGATGTTGTGTCGCAGACCTTCTAGTGAAGCCTGTCACTGAGGCTCATTTTTCTCATGCCCCAAGCAGCTGGAAGTGCTTTAAATGTACTGTGACACATTTTTTTTTCTCCAAAAAGAGAGGGCTGTTGTAACCATGTGGCGTGTGTCTATGTCTCTATGTTTGCATCTTTCACCTGAACCCTTGGGCTAATTTGACCCAAAGATGCAGAAGCAATTCAAGTAATTTTCATGAAGGTGATGACCTGGATAGAGATGAGAGAGATGATGAGGGACTCCTTTGAAGGAAAGGCTGCTGTATGCATTCATCCTCTATAAAACCTCATAGATAATTGACACAGGGAAGTGATATTTTGGATATTCCTCATAAAAGAAAACTTCATGTGGAGACTGTGCCTGATCAGAAAGCCCAAGCTAGAGAGACAAAGCAGCAGGAAGCAGTACTTCAGTAGGGCAGAGGCTTCCGGTGTCATTTCTCCCTCCCTTTTCAGGGAAGTGCAGACTCAAAGCCACGGCTTTGTGACAGGCAGTGGCATCCCGAGATAGGCTGTGCCACTGTGGACTTGGTCACTACTGAAATTTGCTGAAACCAGGCATGAGTCAACAGTGCCCTACCGACTTGTTTCCTGCTATAAAATGTGGCTCACTGAAGGGCATTGTCCCATTTCTCTGAATGTTTTGACCCTGGTAGTTATTATCAGGTTTTATTGGTGCTCTTTGGGGTTCCGTTGGTTCACAGAGACCAAGCCTTCGAGGCATGTGACAGGGGGTGTGAACTAGAAAAACAAGCATTGCCATACTGCTACAAGTCACATTTCTTTACTGTAAACATGTGGAAATTCTTTGCTAGAAACACAGTATGAGTAAGCTGGTAAACCTAGATCAAGGAATGACTGAGCCAATACAGTTCATTTGAAAATCAAAATAATACTCAAACTGAAGACAGTCGGGAGCTTTCTTGGCCATCTTGCAATGACTGGAGATGTTTTAATTGCCAATGCGATTACTGTTTATGTTTTTCTTGAGGCTTGCAAAATTCTAGCTAGCCTTTTAGTTCTCCTTTTTTTTCATTTCGTTGTACTTCTTGTTTTCAGACATTGCCAACAGAAGAACTCAAGTGTTATGAGAAAGATTGACATTATTATATTTCTGTTCAGACAGGAATGAGGAACTTTCAGAATCTTTCCTGGAAGAAAAGGCGTGCGATGTTGTCATTTTTCTAAATCAGTTAGTTTTGAACGCTTTAAAACTATGCCTCAGGCTACTGGTTGCTCTGCAAATAAAAATGCAGCTGGAATATTGAGTTACCTGTTTTGTTGAACCCTACGTTGCACATGTAGCTATTTGAAAAGGACTGAATTCCCAGACCTAGCTTCCCTTTTACATTATGATCTCTTCACCATTTTGACACTGCAAATGGTTGTACATGGCTTGGTCTGAAAGTAATGTTTTCTATTTATTTCCATGGAAACTACAACAAAGATAAAGAGCACAATTGCATTACTTGGTAGAGCAAATTCTCAGATACAAAATGCTCTTTTTCAACATTGTCCCCACCATTAGCCAATTTGTGTGAATGAGCTAATCGAGATGCTCTTCATTTCATGTTGTGACAGCTGTGCATGGCCATCCGGAATGTGGCTTGTCTTTTATGTCACTGTCACCATTGCTAAAACGCACCACCGTCCCCTCTATGTGCTCACAGCCACTGTTTGTTCTCCATCAACATTCAGCAAGCGTCAATGAATGTCAGTGGGTGCCATTGTTTCTGCATGGAGGAATTCCGTTCCACCCCTTTGCTCCATCCACACTCCCATGTCAGACGCCATTTGGTCAGGCTGCCCCTCTGCTGCCATCTGTCACACAGCAACAACATGGAACGGGATATTGGTGGGAAGGTTCAGCCTCTGCTGCCATAGCACCAGCATCTGCCTTTGATGTAGGCCAACATCATAAAATAGGAGACATTACTTTCAGAGCAACCCTCATATTTGAATTATTGGAATCTATAAAATAATCAATGGGGGTAAAAAAACGTAATAAAATTGTTTAATTTATTTCTGAGTCTCTGAAACATTTGTGCTAATAGTATTTTTATGTTCTTAGTTTTCATTTTAAAATAAACAATAACACTCTTATGGGAGATCTTCTAATTTCCTGTTAATAGATTTTAAATTGAAAAGCATTTTTCAATGGCAATGCTGCCCATTTAAATTATGGATGGCAATTTTGTTCCATTTTTAAGCTCTTTTCTTCTGGCTGGAGATCCTTGAGTCATAAGGCATTTATAGCTTCTTTAACAATATGCAACAAGGACAGAATTGACACTTTTATATATATTCATATAGATGTTAGAAGTGTACTACAGTGATAACAGAAAGGGAAAAATCAAGAAGTTATGAGAGAGAGTATGGTTTACCCTCAGTCCTTCCCCAGCCCTGAAAACTGCAGCTGTCTCTTCCCCATGGTTGTAATGGACTCATGTCAGTCCATGACTGGACAAACGTTGGGACAACAAGAAATGAGAGCCCCTGTAGTTTAGATGTAAGTACCTTCCCTCTTTGGAATAAGAGATATAAATTTGTACATACATTCCAATAGTCATATCTATGTCCCCATCCATACACATATACATTTCTGAGCCATCTACCCAGTAAAGAGTAGAAATTCATTGCTGTTGATGGGGTTTTGGGGTTAGGTGTTAGGCAGAGAGTTGGGGAGCGCAGATGGTGGGCAGTGGTGAAAGGCAGAAGGGGCATTGCAGGACTGTGCCAAGCCACAGTAAACTGTGTGGGAGATCCTGGCCCTGCTAAAGTAAACGGAAAATCTCGTACTGTCTCTGGAGCCAATATTTCACCCACTATGAGCAAGATATTAAAAAGGAACTGATTAGAAAGGAGAAACCCTGGTGATCAGTGACTATGGAAAGCAAAACAGGAAGAGTACATGACATCTTAATGAGGTTTTAGTTTAGCAACACATTTTATTCTCTTAGGGACTGATGTAGTGTAAGAGTGATTCCTCAACTCCAAATTTATCTGCTTTATTGGTTTTGTGTTGCTGCTGTAATTTTATTGATTTTTTTTTTAACAGTGATACCGTAAGGAGCCTCTAGACTAGAGCTTGAAACATACAGAAAGTCTTCTGTATTCATTTTACTTTGCAAGTCAGGCACCTGTGTTTAAATTTGGTCTTTCAAGGTGCACTTGGAGTCTTGTTGTAGCTATATAAATGGCCATTAAGTAGGAACAGAAATGGGAGAATTCTGTCCTCGAGGCTCATTTTTGATGTCGCTCTGATCTGAGATTATTACCACAGTGTGTTGCATCAGTCATGTAGGATATGTAGTAAATGACCTCGACTGTTAAGAAGCCATTAATCAACAAATCATCAACAAGATAAAACTTAGTGTCTCTTCTTGTGCCTTTGGACGTGAAGGACAGTGCCTGACTGTTCCGGAGCTGCTATAATCAGAAGAAAAATGCTGCTGGCTTCCTGATGAGTTAGTGCAGTTTTGTTTTTTTGGTGCCACATTTTCTTGGTGAAGACGTGAAATTCTGTGGGCTGATATGAGAGAATGTTTTCCTGGCTGCTCACCAGTAGCCAAGGAAATTTAGAGTCTGGAATGTTTTGATTTTATGGATGTGAGCAAGTTATTTGGGACAGCTTGCCTGGAGCCTCAAAGTGGAGGCAGATGAAAGAGCAACTTTGCTTGGAAAAGTAATTTTTAAGCATGAAGAAGTGTCAAGAAACAGTGTAGGATGTGCTTCTGCTGAAGCAGTTGGGGGTTATTGTGTCTCCCATTCTCAGGAGGTGCAGGTGGACAAGGGGAGCATGTTTTATTGTCTTGGAGGGAGACAAGGTTAATATTTGCAATACATGCTTATAGTTTTTGGTGTTGCTGGTCCAAAAATGTGGATGTTTCTGTGATTGCCTTCATTATGGCTCGAAGCTCCATTCAATTTCTATGTTATATATATTTATATTTTACCTTTAGTAGAGTTGGATCTTAAAATATGCATTGGCTTTTGAAATGTTTCTGCTGCTTACAAGAATGCCTTAGCAGATATGTCCTATAGAAGAGTGAGAGTATCAAGAGAGCTTGATATGAATAGCCCTGAAATGTGGTGCTCAATCCTGTTGCATGACCCAGATGGAATGCACTGATATATTTTTAAAACACTGAAGAGTCAAACTTTTATTCAATGCAGCTTTGTGCATATCTTTCTTATGTTTGTAGTTCATGTTGTCCATAAATGTCCACTCATCCATACCAAACTTTAGAGAGATCCATCTAGTTTTTCCTGTTATTTTTGGATTTTGTTCAGTACTGTATATCGTAGAAGTGAGATTCAGATCCTGACTTGCCTGTGCTCACAACATTGTTCTTGAAGAAGCTGGGTTCACCAGATGGCTGATAATCTCTGTGATGGAGGAGGCACAGGGAACTTGTCCTCTGTTTTCAGCAAGAATATACCAAGGAACACATCATGTTTTGTTTTCTGAGGACCCATATCTCGCTTTCTTTATGGAGTTATACGATTTGCAGTGAATGATGGGCATAATCCGTTTTATCTGCTACTATATAATACGTTGCAAATGAGTTAGCAATTTTTAGTGCAGGGCCTGTTGAATAGTTATGTGTGTGTATATACTATGTAATAGGATGAGGTGTGGTTTCTGAGGGGTACCACAGCTGGTATACATCTACCCTGTTAAAGCTGGATCTCAAAGCGCAGTATTTTCTAAAGAGATGCAACACTACATCCATGCTGCTGTGCTGGAGACTTCTGACAAAAACCACAGCACTATGAGAACAAACACGCTCTACTGAAGGGTGCTACTAAATGTGCTCTTTTGCATTATGCACATTTAAAACATGATATGTAGTACCACTAGTAGACGTAAAACCACGTATGCTTATGTTTGGTGATGATGAGGAGAAAGGACAATGAAGGTTTCTGGTAGTAATGGTAGAGATCTGCTGGTAATTCAGCTAAATTACAATTACACTGATGTGCTCCCTGAGTGGCAGGGTTCTGCTGTAAATTGATGAGTTGCATGTGTTTGTGAGTTCATACATTAAAATAATAAAGGCTTGAGACTGTGTTACTGGGTTGCTCTAGAGGATGTTAAACCTACCTACTCCACTGACTAGTGCAGGAGCTCAAGAAGATCAGCAGCAGGCGGGAAAACTGAATCTTGATTTTGCAAGCACATCTGCATGTGCTCAACATTAAGACTGTGCCTCGATCTATTGGTGTTAATGGCACTTCTCAAGGGCTTTCTCTAAGATGATTTTTAAAAGCTTGCAGAACTCCAGGCTAATAGCATCTCAGTACTGGACCAGAGGAGGAGAATGAAGAAATGTATCACAAAATGTGCTCTATTAATTCAACAAATGTATTTAAGTTTTAATTATTTATAGCATTTCAGCGTATATTAGTAAATGTTCTGTAGTGTATTGATAATAGTAATGAAGTCTGAGTAATTCAAGACCTAATTACATCATCTTGTTCTGAAGTCCTGCTTAGAATGAAAGAGAAAACATCGATATGTGTTCAAATATCAAAATATGATTCAGCATTAAAGTGCTGGTTTGACTACATTTCCAAAACTGAGTCCTTCAAGTTAAAGTGTTCAAGGAAGTGTTGAAGGCCAGGCTGGATGGGGCTTTGAGCAGCCTGGTCTAGTGGGAGGTGTATTTGCCCATAGCAAAGGAATTGGAACAGGATGATCTCTAAGATCCCTTCCAACCCAAACTATTCTATGATTCTGTGATTCTATGAAATTTATGATTCTGTTGGTGTGTCAAGGTGGCTTGACTTTCAGGAATATTGAATATGTCTACATTGACTGTGTTATTTAGGTTAGTTGGATAGCTGGGACTGTACGTATGGTGTATGTGGTAAGGGAAGCAGATTGTTCTATAATTTCTAGCAAAAAGTTGTTTAGAAGAACTCACCAAAACTGGAGGCTTGTTCAACCTTTACTGTGTGTACAAACACACAGGAAAATCCAAAGGAACCAACGAAGTCATGGTCTTACTATGCAAATGTGATAAAAGGAGATACCATGTTAAAAGCATGAGAACCTCAGTAGGACATAATCCATTTTTATGAGGCTGTTGTGTCATCCTCAGTGTTTCATGTAAGTTTTGTGGGTATGAGGAGGATACATGTGCCTTGACTAGGCCCACTAGTTACTGTGGATCACACGGGAGACACCTTTGCTGGAGGCCCCATGGTGTTTGGTGGATGCTCCCCATCCCTTTATTTATGGGAGAGGTGTAATAGCCTTACATGGATCAGGCTGGCTCAGCAAGAAGGAGAACCATCATATATAGCATTGTGGTTCTGCCATTGCAGCCTTAACAGCTGGCAGCTGTTGGCAGAGACGCTGCCATTCAGTGCCCAGATGGAGTGGTCTGTGGATCTGAACGCTCATGCTGGCAAACTTTGGAAATGAGCAATGTAAGCAAAAGTTCTCTGCTGTGGCAAGCCACAGCTGGCTCCTTGAGGAGGCATCCTGGCTTCCCACCAAACTTCTGGGGTGGTAAAAGATGCCATCATGGCTCTTGGCACCAAGAGGTAGCTGTGCCCAAGATGGCTTTCCGTGATCATCTTCTGTCACCTACTTTGCGGTGTTCTCCTTTGCTTCCTTCTTAACACTCTCATGGACAGACCACCAACACATACCAGCTATACACAGATCAATATGTCATAAAGGACGATCATTAGGAAGATAAGACCTCACTAGCTCTTTGGCAATTATTTTATGATATTTCTGATTAATGATTCCATTTTAGCCGTTTCAGTGCTCAGCAGTCTTCATTTGTTAGTGTTGATTATGAGAGCCCATGCATTGCCTGAATCTGAGTAATTTTGGCCAACAAATGTGAATTAAAATCAATAGAAATGTCATTAGCATCCCGATGCCATGAAAGATAATACAACCATTTCTCATGCATTCAGTTTATTAAAATTTGCTAAAGTGTGAAATATGTATGACAAGTAATGATGTTTTAATCTTTCGCCAAGGTAACAATTGAAGGCTGATTGATTCCATTCAGTAATTATAAAATCAAAATGATGGAAGATTGTAATCAAGAAGGATTCTGTCTCATACTTTGTCACGCCTCCATGCAAGATAAAATTCTCATTTATAACATCTCTTTTATCTGAAAAGAAATCAAACTCCAATTTGCCCCAGTTTAAATCTCATGGCTAGTTAGATAATAATACCCCTCCCTTTTTTTTTGGACTTTGATGAGAGAATAAAAGCAACCTGCACCCACAGAGGTGTTGTATCCTTGTGTATGCCATGCTTCCTTAAAAGCTCTTTCTTCATTTCTGATTATCCTCATGCAAGACAAGGTTGAGAGGATGGCTATGTTGCAATGCTGGGTGCTGGCAGCTATTTAGGCCTTTGTGAGGCAGCTGAACCCAGTCCTTCCTCATTCCCCTCCAAAGAAAAAGCACTGACAACTTCTGAGTCAAACCATGGAAATGTCCTCAGAGTCTGATGAGCTCTGTGAGTGATGTCTTGAGATGAGGAGGCAAGTAAAACCTCTGCCCATGTTCACCTTCCTTGCACCACATCCCTCTTCCCCTAACACAGATGTCTCCCAATGGACCTTGCCCAGGTCACTCTCCATCTACACCTCTGAACACGAGCGGGGAGTGAGTCCCATTTGGGCCACCTTTACTGGCCTTGAAGATTGGCGAGGGGGTCTGTGGGATCCTTGTGCTCCTGCCAGAAGCATGCCTTGTCACTGGCTACTCAGTGCCTTGCCTGCAGCTGAGGCACCAGCTGCTGAGCACCTGGAGGTGCATTCTGGTCAAGAGGCTGAACCTCTAAAACTATCAATGAGTATTTTGCGTGAAGTTACTTCAAAAAAATAAGCTGTTCTATGTTCACTATAGTAGCTAGGGTTTTGGGAGACCTGGCTTTGTTTCTGCTCTGCCACACTTGCCTTGGGCAAGTCCTTTCTCTTTTCCATGCCTGCCTTTGCCCACGTACTCGTCTTCTGAACTAATGGCAGTAGAGATGACTTGTGGCAATACTGTGGCTGACTGGGTCTATGTTTTATGAGTAAATAAACCAGAACTGTAGAAAGGCTTGATTTTTAAAAAAGACTCTGCTTCGCAAGATCTAACATTATCTGAAGGTGGAAAAGGTGTGGTATGTTGAGGCTTCTCTGCTTCTATTCTCTGCTTACCTTTGGTGGAAAGTTGAGTATCATCAATTGAGGAACAGAAGCAACAGTACATGGCAAGTCTCAACCTGCCAATACAACTATGGTATTAATTATGAATAGTGTGAAACACATACAGGGAGTCAAAATAAACCCCAGCTTGTCTCCTCACTCCCTTCAGACAGTAAGAGTATGCTGCAGACCAGACATCTGCTGAGAGATGTTCTGGAGCAGAAAGCAAAGTTTCCTTTCTGGACAACTTGCTTTTGACATCCAGATCTGGGAAACACTCAGCTATTTGTAAGCATAGAAGCTTCTCTGGGAAACATTGATGTTTTTGGATAGGCTGAGTACTCTGCAATGAAATCTGAGATACAGTGCAGTCAGTGGGTGGCCTCAGGCAAATTTTAATAGGCTTTGGAATAGGGCCCAGGCATATCACAAAGAATGGGAGGCTTTGGTTTAGCCAAATCTCTGAGCAGCGTGTGCCTAACCATTGAAATCAATGAGAATTAAGCATATTCTTAAGTGTTCTGCTGACACTTACCTTAACCACTGAGTAACATATACTGTCCTGCAGGGACTCCAATTTAAAGGGGGATACGCCTTTTATATGCCAAAAGGGGGAGATGCCACAGCAGATTTCTTTGGTTTTCTAATGACATAGTAAAAACGGGATTTGGCCTTGTGTTCCTCAAACAGGGAAATTTCAAATTATTACCAACTGCAGCTTCTCACTGCATCATTTTGCCTGATGCAATTTAATGGCTGCCTGCTAGGAAAGATATCTTCTCTGCTTCAGTCATCTAACAGGATTCTTGGCATCCAGGTGATCGGATGGGTTATTTTCTTTAACCATATTCCTGTAGGAATGCATCTTTCAAGTATCCTGCTGCATTATTTTGGCACAACCTTCGTATCTTTTCATCTTATTGTTTTTGGAATTTGTTTTCTCTTTGTATCAAGCGATGTTGCTGGGTGTGCTTTTTTCAAACAAATCTTGATGGAAGATCAGAAAAAAAAGCTAATATATTCTATGGCTTGATAATTTCAGGGTCAAAACAGATTTTAAGTGCTGATCTTCTCGCACTCCCTGATGAATCTTTCTGACCAAGCAGCTGGTGTATCAGATCTGGCTGGCAGCACGCAGAACACATTAGGAAAACAAAGAGCATGTGAGACTAAGCTGAAAAGAGGCAAGAGAGGCATTTTTTCACTGTTATGCATGAAGGCAGAAGATGCTTCGAGAGGATACAACCTCGGTTTTCTTGTTGGAACTATGGCCTCTTCCCCCCATCAAATTATTCAAAGGTAAATTTGCTTTTCACTCTCTCAGACAGACCATTTTCCCCTCACTGGTATACTTATTTATTAGTAAC
Source organism: Penelope pileata (assembly GCA_013396635.1). NCBI lineage: Eukaryota > Metazoa > Chordata > Aves > Galliformes > Cracidae > Penelope > Penelope pileata. Next base: position 109,356 of record WBMW01003698.1, on the reverse strand, counting down.
ATTATTTGTAAAATGCTAACTTCATTGCCTGCGCTGTTATCATGTTATCTCTGTGTGCTTCTGTGAGAATGTAACAATGTCATGAAGAAAAATGATGTAAAAATGATGTGGGTACATAAAATGGGATTGACAAAATGTAATAAATCACTTCTGGGCTGAAGAACAGAGCTGCATGTGTAATGAAATACTTTGGCATTACATCATTGTTTATGTAACATCTGGCAGAGCCTTGTATTTCAGTGCTGCTTTGAATCAGGATCATTTTTTCTCTTCGGGAAAAGAGAAAAACAAGCCATTAGGTTTTGCACATAGAGAACTTGAAAATTAAGAGGGGGGGGGAGGAAACTTATGAAATATCTGTGTGAGGCTCCGCAGAGAAGTTCTGCCATCCTCAGCTTGATACAAAGAACATAGTATGAACTACAAAATAATTCACATTCAGGCAGGATTTTCTTCGATCGTAAAAGAGAAACATATCTTTAGTGTGAAGGGGGTATTTTTGAGGTTGCAAAGTTCATTTTTTTCAAAAAATAATTTTTCTAATTTTCATAATTTACATACCCTGTGGCCAAGCTTCTAGTGAAAAAAACAGGAGTGAACTGTATATACTTGAGTGCTTTCCACAGGGATTTTTTCCAAAGTAGGTTTGAATTACCTTTCTGCCATTGCTGCTCCTGGCCTGGTCACATGCAACCATGTGGGTTCTGCTTCAGAGTTGACTCCATCACCCCTGACCACTAGCAGAACCTTCCTCTCTCTTTGACGATTCATCATGCCCAGGTTTAGCTGGTGACTGGGGCACCCAGCGAGGCAGGATGAGAGATCTCTGTGAAGAACGTCTCTGATTGTGCCCAAACCTGACTGAACTCAGCAGGAGTTTTACTGTTACTTCCAAGAGGACTTGGAAGAGGTGCTTCCAAGAGGTGCTGTTGCCCAGAGCCTTTGGCCTCCAAGGGACCCTGGGAGGTCCCAGGGTGGTGGCTGTGGTGCTGCTCCCAGTGGCTGTGGGGATGGGGGATGCCAGTGCTCCCAGCCACAGTGACACTCCTCTTCCCCAAACCTTTGCTGGGTGAAAGCTGCCCAGGATGTGGGAACAGGTCATTGGCAAGAAGGCCTAGTATCCAAAAATAGACTTTTGCTGTCTTTTTAAAATATCCTATCACTCAGGGAGGAAATAGGACAGGTTACCAAAGAGAAATCACTGTTTGTTTAGCTCCTTATCTGTTAACCAAATTTCGTGCAGATAAGCCACTCTTGTAATCTCTCTTCTCCTAAGGATTTTCATATGGTGTATTTAGCTGGTAGTATAGGACTGGCTGATACATAAATGGATCTGGTAGTTACAGATATTGCACTCCCCCTCCGATTTTCTCTGGGCTGGTACAGAATGGTAGATTTTGATATGTTCTTGAGTGAAGTGTGATTTAAGCACTCGCTTTTTTGTAGTGGAAACAGCAAGGGGAAGCAGAGCAGTCCGGACATGACACTTACTGCTCCAGAAACCCTGCATGGTATTGATGTCTGGAGTGCTTTTGTCCTTTCTGAGTAATTGTTAGAGTACTGAAATGTTCATTTGCTTTGTTTTTTAAATCAGTGTTTACTTCTATTGATTTTCCTTTTGGAGGAGAGTGGTGCTGTGGAGCATGAATGTCGCTGCAAGCAGGACAGTATAAAATTAGCAAAGGCAAGAGAGAGACAGTGGCCATACAGTTAAAGTACAAGATGTGGAGTCAGGATGTTTTGTTCCTTTTTCTGTTTTTCTTGTAGACGTCCTTGGGAAGAGAAATCACTACAAGGGCTGAAAGCTGGCTATGCGCAGGGCCACAATGACTTGTATTAGCAGCAGAGGCAGCTAGGGGACATTTTTGGATGAAAACTCCTCTTTCCAGGTCCTGAAGCTTTTTGAATGAATGTAATTTTCCCTTTATTCCAGGAGTGTCATGGCAGTATACAGTTGCCCCAGGGTTTTCCTAGCAGGAGGTGAAGAACCTATGTCTCAGAGGCATCTCTCTGGCATTTTTGATCCTGGACACTGCAGGTGTGGTCTGTCACATCAGCGTGGTTCTGGGCAGGAGTGGGGGAAGGTTTGAGGACGAGCAGTGGTGGGGCAAAGCTCGTATGGGGTGAATATGTGCTGCAGAGCACTTGTACGATGCCAGCTCAACCAACTCCCTCCCCTGTGATTAAAAATGAATTGCCATGTCTTGACTGATGGGCCTTTGCAGCGAGGCAGAAGCAGGTGATGTCTCTCTGTAGGAATTTCTGCAAGGTACCAAGTGCATTTAGCTGCTGCTTTACCTTTACCGTTTGTACCCACGCTCCTCATGCCACAATTTAGGCAGGTTAATAGAAGTCTAAATTATCTCATGCTAATAACTTTCTACTGGTCCCCTGTACAAGATCACAAAAATATGAGCTGACAATGCAAGAATATCTGTGAGTGTCAGGGAGAACTGGCTCTCAAGGAGAAATGAAGACTTTATTTAATAAAATATTGGCCTAATGGTAGGTGAGATTTCTTTGTTCTCTGATTGTTTCACTGTTGTCACAGAAGTGACTGGGGACGTTCTGTGACTGAGGAGGAAACAGGACCCAAGGGCAAATTTACAAAGTTTTACTGAAGTTCAGTCGTGATCATGAGACTTCTCCTCCATTAGGGAAACAGGAGGGAGAGAGACCCCCCTTAAAATCTGCCGCAGTTTACATGCAATTTCTAGCAAAACGCTACACAAATCTATCCATTCCTATCATTATTTCAGTCCTCCACAAACCCCCTCATTCCCACAAACAGATATCCTGGTACCAGACTGGTACAGCCTTGGGCTGTCTCCAGGCCTCTGTGTCTCCCAGAGGCCTTACTCTCCTTTGGATACGAGGTTTTCTCAAAACAGGGCTTTGGGTGTTTTTGTCACATAATCAGCTTGTTCCTTCTAGTACATCCTGCAAAAGTGCTCAGGTGGGCATTTACAGCTCTGTCAGAGACAAAGCAATCGGTGCCTGTCTTCCAGAAGAGCAGCAGTTAGCCCTTTCCTCACACTGTCTGGGCTGTGAAAAAACCTTGGTCCTCTCCTTGGTGGAGAGGCCGTAGACACACAGCACTTGGGCCTCCTGGTTTAAATCAGAAAAGCACAAGGAAATGCTTCCTCTGCCAAACACAGTCCTCTAGTACTTTGGCGATGGAGAACACTGGCCCTTAGCTCCACCCACATCCTTACAGGACCAGAGCCCTCTCAGTAGGGCATGTTTCCATGTCACAGACTGTCACTTGAGCTGTATACCAGTTAAAGAGAAGTGAGAGACACCCTCTTCTGCTGTTTCTGATTCTGCCATGAAGACCACAGCCTTGCCGGAGATGTGGCAGAGGTCATTCCTTGGGAGCAGATTGCTGAAAGGGGCCGTGGGCCAGTGGTGACGGGGTGAGCAGAGGCACTGCAGACAGCTTGCTCTGCTGCTAGCCTGGGGGCAAGGCCCATACCCGTCATCACCAAGATCCTGAGGCTCTGCAGCAAGGGCATGATGCCCTTGTGATTGCACTCCACACAGGAGAAGATAAAGCATGGAGTTTTCACTTTCTATCAGCCTGCGTCCATAATAAACTTTGCTACTGTGTTGCCTGTTGGAGTTTACATTATTTGCATTTGATTGCATGATGACTTGGCTCAAAATAGGGGAGATCTGAGGCTGAACCCAGGCACTTCCAGAGTGCCGACCCTCAAAACAGACATCTCTCCCCAAAGGCAGTGCACAGTGCATGGCATGAGATCCCCTGGCTGCACCTGCGCCGACTCTGGAGCCATCGCCACTACCATCACCACCACCACCACCACCACCACCATCACCACTACTGTCTGTGTCTGCCTGTACAAAGGACTACGAGTCTGCAAAGGGGCAGAGGAACAATGCCCAACTGGCCTTGGGCCATTGCTCAGTGATCAAAGCTCTGAACAATGTTAATGTTCACCACCTAGCAAATGTTTTCCTGCTGGCACAGCAGATGAAGGAACAGTGATGGCTGCAGGGAAATAATTTTCTATGGTGATGTGTAACAGTGTCATTTCAGCTTTGTTTCTTTTTACTTCTTGACAGCTGTTTAGCGTTACCAGACATATGTATTGATAATTTTCCCCGTCATTTCTACAGCATGAAGCTGACACAATGTCACGTCCATGCAAAATGTTTGAAGAGTTTCTGCTGCCTTACATTGCCCTTGCCTTGCTTCTTGCCATTGCTGGTTGTTCATGGTGAACCTTACTAAAGGTGTTGGGCCTCCTCCTGATTTCTCTTCCATTTGGTTTTGTTTGCACAGAGCTGCTGACATTGAGCTGACAGACACCAAGTTATTCCTGACTTATGTCAAATGAGGTCAGAATTGGAACCATTATTTGAAAACTATAAGCCTGGGATATACAGTTTGGGTATATTTTCCTTTGTTCTCTGCTATTTGATGATTTGCTTCCAATGCTCCTTCCCTCTGACTTCCAACAGAGGCTTCTTGCTTTATAAACAACTGGATTGATTTCCAATACGGACTTTTACTTCCTTGAAAAAAGATCTCCTTTGGGGAAATTGGCAGTTTTCTCTGTATATATTTTCTTATTTGCATTTTCTCAGAGGGGTTTGGAACCCAGAGACAAGATTTACGTCAACAAATCCCTCTACCTCTTATCCAATTTAGTTGTTTTAACATAATACAATCATTTTCTAAATCAAACTGATGGAGCGGTTCCTAAAGGCATTACACCAACTGTATATCTGGAATCATATTCGCCTTCTTTTATTGCATTAGCACCAGGCTTGAACTTTTCGAATTTGCATTGTGCTTTGCAGAAGTTCTCAGGATATTTGAAGCAGTTTATAGCTGGAATCTGATGTGTTTTAGACCAGAGACCAGAGAGAAAATTATAGAACAAAGGTTGTGTAGAGATGAGCTTTTAGTTTAGCGGAACAAGGAGAAATGGGAATGAGAAAGCAAGAGGAACAATGTGTCTGTTAGGTGGTTCTGTTAGGTGGCTGTGTTACAGCACTGATTCTGGGTGTCTCACCAGGCTCCCTAAGAGGTTTGATTTCTTCTGTTTGAAGGAGGAGCTGAGAAAGAGTCTGACCTACAGCAAGGGTGCAGGTGTAGGGACTGCCTAGGGAGATGCACCTAACACCTGGGACATAATCTGGCAATGCTCCTGCACTAGCTTTTAGCAAATATTTTGTTATTTGAATAGTGCCTTTCTTTTTGAGAGATGGGCTGTTGCTGTCAAGCATCCTTTTTAAGATATGCTTACAATATTAAAGAGAGAATTTTCTATGACATGAATGAGAATCTTGCTCTCATCTGTGCTTAATTCTTGATGACCCAGAGTAGTGGGGAGTTGGGAACATGCTGGCTAAAGCAAGCAAATGGCTAACATGTTACATTCAGAAAATAAGCCCAAGCACATGCAGTGCAGGTGCAAGGGAAAAAAGAGCTCAGGTGACATGATCTGGAGCAAGGCACCAAGCTCCCCAAGCTGCTGGACGGAGCGGTGCACCAGTGCAGCAACCACGTGTGGGCAGCACCACTGTCCATCTGCTCCCAAGGGAGACTGAGTGAAACTGCTGAGTCTAACCCACTCTACAGCATGAGGGTCGTTTCCAGCCCCCTTCATCCTCCTCACAACCAGCTACTGGACAGTAGATTACCATCTAAAAAATTAGCACCAGGATTGTGAATAATGAATTGGAGTAAGACAGCTGACAGCTGGACACCATTTGTAAAATCATTTATTTTTGATAAATAATAATGGTAAAGTTCATCTTGAGGTCTATACTCAATTCTTGGAAAAACATAATGACCTAGTACTTCTAAAAAATTTTCATTATGTACAAGTGGTACTTGGAAGAACTTCTAGGCTCCCAATGTAGACCAATAGAAGAAGTTGTTCTTGGTATTTTTCCTGCAAGGCAGATCCCTCCCAGGGGATGAGATACTAAATAACCTTGTGCCAACCTGAAGGGCCAACAAACCTATGTGTTGGCCCATGGCTGGGTTTCTTGATGAACAGGGGAGAATCTCTGATGATTTGATGATTCCCTTGCAAATTCACCTGAGGCGAGCATTGGATTGCACTGAAAGGTATCCAGCCTGGGTTCTGTTGGCAAGGAATGTTCTTGACATGGATGATTTGGGGGTCCACTGAGACTTTTACTCATTTTGCCCTGCTCTTTCTGCAGTGGGGCACAACTCTTCTTTTTGGAGCTGAGCATCCTGCAACAAGAAGTGAGCTGCTCTTTAATTCATATCTGGTTCATGGTGTTTTTCCAAAAACCAAGAAGTTTGTGGCCTTGCAGCAGTGCATGCTCTGAGGGAAGTGGTTCCTGCTGACAGTGCATTAATCCTGGCCCCGCTGATGTCTGCAACACACCACTAAGAGATGTTAATTGTTATTAAGAGTGTTTAAAACATCCTTTCAGTGTTCGCCACTGACTGTCCACGCGAGCAGTTTTACTCATAGCCCAATCTTTCCTTTACTATTGATTATATTAGGAAAGAGATGAAAAATATGAAACCAGTGTTGCAGAGAATAGGTCATTTTATTGAGGCTCCCTTTCCAAATTGGCTGTTTTAAAATTCAGTAGATGAACATAAAAAGCAGGTCTGAGTAAGAAACAAGCATTCATGCAGTTCGTTCCAAAGGTAGCATCCCTCTGCTTTTTACTGTCAGGCTTTTCAGGGAAACCATGAAGCACAAGTAGACTCGACTTCTTGCCAAGCGATTAGCAGCATATTTTTACCTCAGATAATCACATTCAAAATGCAGCAAGTCATCACTATCTCCTATGTATATTTCACCATGCCATATATCATTAATGTAGTATTTCTCTATGTGTTATCACACTACTGTGTGTGGCTTTTATATCAGTACCCTCACACATAGTGCTCAGGGTTAATGCAACTTATGAATATGGGAGGTGCCATTGTCTTGAGGAATTCCTCCTTCCTCAAGGGCTGTCTGGGATGGATGTGCTGTGGCCAGGGACAGGAAATCTGGAGATAGCCATCACAGTGCTCACAGTGGTGACAGAGCTGAGGGAAAGACCTAGCGGGACACTCTTCCTGTTCCTGGCTTGTTCCTAGTGGCTGTTCATCAGCTCCTGGGCCCTCTTGGTGCTCCACCTCATGAGATACCAATGAGCCCTGATGTGCTCCGGCCAGGACAGGAGCTCAGCTACATGGGACTTGGTACATGCATGGCTCAGGGAAGCAGCCCTTGCCCTGGGGATGTGGTGGCAGCTCCATGAAATGGCTGGATGGAACAGTTGAGTGGCCAGGGGAATGAGGGATTTGCTCCAGCCCTCCTGGCTCTTTGGAGCCTGGACCTTGCATTGGAAAATGTCTCTGGGCTTGCACCTGTTGCATATGGGTGGCAGAATGGATAATGAAGGCAAAATCCCAGGGAGGGTTATGATAAAGCAGTGTAGAGAAAGAAAGAAGGATGGCCTTCCTGTGCTGGGACCTGATGCCTGCCTGTTTGCAAAGGGAAACAACCCTGATGGCTTTCCAGCCACACACCACTGCCACCATACAGCCACCTGGCTGCTGGTTCATCCTCTGGCTTATTTCAACCCTAAATGCATTATGAAAGGTAATAATACTGAACTGACCAACTTGATGTATCAATTGATATATCAGTGTGTCTATCATAGTATGTCTGAAATGCAGAGAATATAGAGAGCAATATTCATACCCCGTGCTGGGTAACACCCTAGGTGACACAAAGAGCAGGACAGATTTGTGACTGGGATTAGGCCTTGATGTTCATCACATTCAGAACATGCCTGGGAAATCTGTGCGTGTGCAGGGGATGGCAGCCTGTCCTCTGCCCTGCTCCCTGCCTGCCTTCCTGTAGAGCCTTTGTTGTGTGCACCAGGCATCATCCCATGCCTGCTTGTGTTGCAGTGTCACCTCTAACGTCAGGGGGCTTTAATTCAATAGTTAAACCTGCCCCAGGACATCAGCAGCAAACTGTCCTAACTTCATTTCTCTAACCCAGGGACCTCGTTCGCTATTGTCTTCCCAGCACATGGATTTTCAAATGTCCTTGTTCCTTTAATGCAGTTATGAAACAACACTATTTTCTATAACCTTTTACATCTGCTGACAGGGTAGAAAAGAAACCTAACACAAGCCAAATTTTGTCATTTCTTCTCCAGTCAGAAATTAATTTACCAGCAGAGGGCTCTCTTANAAAAAAAAAAAAGGATACAGCTGTCCCCATCTCAGTAAACCCAGGCTGTGAAGTGGGGTCTGGCTCTCTCAGTGTGGCTGGGAGGGACATGGGGCAGCACCTGGCCATGGGACACAAGCTGTCTGTGCCAGGGATGAGGCAACTCATGAGCTTGCTGCTGGGATAGAGGGCAGGATTCTCAAAAACACACCTGGGAGTGTAATCTTACCAAATGTGGCTTGGGCTTCAACCAGCAGTCTGGGCAGGATCAACAGCACCGTTGGGGTCTATAGAACACAATGGATGGTAAAGAAATGGTGACAGAGAAGAGTGGCGACTGCTTAGTCACCAGAACCAAGTGACCCATTAAACAAAAAGGGTGCTTTTGGGGCAGAAAGAGTGAGGATGTCCCTTGTGGCCCCCTGGGAAGGTGCCCCAACCCCATCTTTCCAGGGGCTGCTCTCCTTCACAGCAGGCATGGCACTGTGGCTGGTTCTCAGCCATGATTGCCTCCAGCCCATCGCCTCACCACCTCTCCATGTCCCAAACCCGTACTGCCTGCGGGTATGTTCACAGGTGTGACCACAGCCAGGCACAGGCCCTCTGGGTCCTTGGAGCCCTTTGGTGGAAACCCAACACCCAGTACCTTTAGCCCTTTGCTAAATACTTGAACACAAAACATTCCTAGCAAATGGTAACACAAATGCACAGTGAATACTAAATGTATTCATAGACTTAGGTTGTCATGACAAGCTTTTATGACTGGATTAGCTATATCCCTGTTTCCTCGTCAGCATGGTGGGAAGGATGTCTCCCTTGTCTTTCCCTGCTTCTAACTGTTCATTCTCTTGGTTGTGCTATTGCGATACGCTGTTCATGGCATATAAAGCATGACAAGTGATTTTGCTGTAATGGTACTCTATAAAAATCCAGTGAGGCAGTAGCCACTGAGAAGCATGTTGGGGTCCAGCTGTTCTCCTTTTGTAATTGAAACACTTCTGTTTGCTAATAATATAAATAGTGAAAGAAATGTGTACTTAAATGTGATTCTGAATGATTATAGAGGTAATAACTGGTATGAATATGTATTAATCTGTTTCAAAATAATCTGTATGAGTTCTCTTTATGGAAAGGGCATCTGGTTTATGTCTTATAAAAGGCAGTGATTCTTCCAGTGGTAGAAGGTGGGATATTTATTATTTCAAATGAGTACTTAAAAATAGAGAGTAGATGTAAAATTAAGAGAAAAAGTAGGTTTTCAGAGGGTTTGCACAGATCATAGTATTTATTCTTATGATGCTCATAGTATAGATGGGCTTCCAGTTCTGTCCTCTATATCCTCTTGACGCACGTGAGACTATATTCTGAGTGGACTCAAAGAACATGAATTTAATTTATCAACTAAATTCACCCTTTGGGAAAAAAATCCTGCTTTATTATTTTTATTTATGAAATGTAAGAAGCAATGAAATGCATGGGATTTTTTATAACATTATAACTCACTCTAGTAATCTCAGGGTCTATCTTGCAACCCTGGCTGTATAAAGCCATATAAAAGCTCTGTCAGGATATAACCAGGCCTAAATGCTCTGAACTTTTGGGAGTGGGAGTAAGTTCTGGGCAGGTTCCTGGCTGAAAGGGGAGAGTGGGAGCTCCAGGAGCTTTTCTGGCCTTCAGTGCTGATGTATGTGAGAGCACCACAATCACTAGGTTATTTCATTCTCCTGACATCCCTGAGATATTGGTTCTGTTTTCATAGACAGAGAATGAGTCACCAAACAGATCGAGCAATTTATCTTCAGGATGTTTATGGCTGGGCTGAACTCATGTTTCTACAGTCCCAAAACAGTGTTCGAGCCACTAGGTCTGCTCTGAATATCTACATGGTGCCTAAACCACAGTGGTTAGAGCCTACAACCTGTATAATCACCACTTCTGTTTGAAAACACCGTTTTTCCATGAACAATATGATCAAGATAAAGTGCTATTGCCCTGGAGGCCCTCCATCCCTGCTTGTCATGTCTTGACCTGTTGGGTGCATGCCTCATCAGGAGAAGCCTGTTCCCTCCATGAAGAGGCACTTCCTTCCTGTGAGGAAGAGGATCTGTGGGGTGACATGTCTCTACAAACATATGGCCACCACCTTTACCATGGTACAACAGAGTCTGCTTTGTTGGGAAGACTGCACCTCATCTGAGGGTGAAAATTTCCCATGTTTGATGTCTTGAGAAGATGCCATGCTGAGCCCACCCTGAGCTGATGGCTACTGGCAGAGTAGCTGGGGAACTCAGCTGAGGCTGGGCATGGTGCGTGGTACAATCCAGCTAGTGCAGAAAAACACCACTATCAGCACTCAGCGTGCATCTTGTATGTATGTTTGCTGAATGACAAATTCTGCCTCTTGTCACATCGTTGCTCATCAGAAAGCATTTTATGGTGGTTTGTTTGTGTGGCGGACACTGTTGTTACTTTCAGAGCCTTAGTAACTGTGATAAACCTGTCGCCTGTCCTGGGGATGTTTCACACTCTTTGTTCTTTGTCCAAAATAGAGATCTGGGTGTCTCCCTCTCTCTTAGTCTGAACAGTGTTGTCTGTGAAGAGTCTAGATCTGATTTTTTCCCTTAAAATGGAAACAGTAATTCAAGAGTAACAAATCTATCATGAGAACAGATCTTAACAAATAAAAATATTAGTTTACTTTAGGTAAGTGATAGCAAACCCTACATATACCATATATACTATATGTATATACATGTATACATACATATGTACTACTTAGATGTAGCATCCTATTTAAAAAGGATACTATTCTTCTTAATGGGCCTTTGCCATAGTTTAAATCCTCCCATTCAGTTAAGATGATTTATCCAGCACATCTCTGGGCTGCTGGGTCTGGACCTGGCATCTTTAGCTGTCCTGTTCCCGCGGTGCCCAGGAGCATAGAACACCCTAGTGTGCCTGTGTCACGGGCCGTACTGGCACTGGCTATTTTGGATAACTTTTGCTTTGGGAAAAAGTGAAACATCAAACAGAGAGAAGGAGGAACCTCTCCAGCTCTTCCTTACCCTGCAGAGGATGGAGGGTACTCTTGGAAAACTGCTGCCTTTGCTGGGGTGCCCCTGCCAGCATATGCATCCCCACTGCATGGTACACATCTATCTTCAAAAGCACAGGCTTCAGGAGCAGATGATCATGGGATGGAATCAGTCCCTGAGCATGGAATTGTATTGCTCACCAGATGCTGCATGCACACCAGGTAGGCCGTAGAGCAAAGACCACATGGAACATGGTAAATAAAGAGAGAGAACTTCAGAGCTATGTGATTAATTACTGTGGCTACTTAATGCCTAAATGTTGTGGTGTTTGTTAAATAATATTTGAAATTGGGTTCCTGTGTTTCAGCTGCCAGACCCTCAGCCTGCCTGAGCCAGGATAGCTGTATATAAGCTGCAAGGGCATGCTGATTATATACCAGCTTTGGATCATCCAGGAGATCAAAAAATCAAACATTTTATGAAAAATGAAGGGAAGAGACATCATGTTAGTGTGAACACATGGATTTAAGAATGATTGAAATTTGTCAGACTGGGAATTAGCTCTGATCTTGAAGAATCACAGAAACACAGGGGTTGTAAGGTACCTTTGGAGATCATCTAGTCCAACCCGCCAGGTAAAGCAGGTTCCCTAGAATAGGTTGCACAGGAAGGTATCTAGGTGGATTTTGAATATCTCCAGGGATGGAGATATTCCACAACTTCTCTGGGCAGCTTGTTCCAGTGCTCTGTCACCCCCAAAGTAAAGCTTTTCCCTATGTTCATATGTAACTTCCTGTGTTCCAGTTTGTGCCTGTTGCCTCTTGTCCTATTGCAGGGCACCTATGAAAAGAGCCTGACCCCATCCACTTGACACCCACCCTATAGATATTTATACACATTGATAAGGTCCCCTCTCAGTCTTCTCCAGGCTGAACAGTCCCAGGTCTCTCAGCCTTTCCTCAGAAGGGAAATGCTCCAGGCCTCTAAAGCATCTTTGCAGAGATCAGCTGGACCCTCTCCGGTAGTTCCCTGTCTTTTTTGTACTGGGGAGCCAAGAACTGGATGCATTACTCCAGGTGAGGCCTGACCAGGGCAGAGCAGAGGGGGAGGATCACCTCCCTCGACCTGCTGGCCATGCTCTTTTTTATGCATCCCAGGATACCATTGGCCTGATTACTCCTGATAACCTTATTCTCTTCTACTTACTTGGCGATGACATCAACAGGATGAGCTGTTTCATCACCTTTCCAGGGACAAAGGCAAGGCTGACTGGCCTGTAGTTTGTCAGGTCCTCCTTCTTGCCCTTTTTGAAGACTGGAGTGATATTGGCTTTCCTCCAGCCCTCAAGCATCTCTCCCATTCTCCATGACCTTTCAAAGATGGTAGAGAGCAGTTTGGCAATTACTTCTGTCAGTTCTCTCAGCACTCATGGGTGCATCTGACTGAGGTCCGTGGATTTGTATGTGTCAAATTTGCCTAGATGATCTGTGAACAGATCCTTCTCAACCAAGGGCAATTCCTCCTTTCCACAGACTTGCTCTCTTACCTCTGATGTCTGAGATTCCTGAGGGCTAGTCTTAGCAGTAAAGACTGAAGGAAAGAAGGCTTTCAGTAACTCTGCCTTCTCAGGAACGTCTTCCATTACCTGGGCACTCACTTCATTCAACAGTGGGCCTACTATTTCCCTGGTCTTCCTTTTGCTATTGATATGCTTAAAGAATCCTTTCTTGCTGTCTTTGACTCCCTCACCAGAATTAAATTCCAAGTAGGCCTTAGCCTTCCTTGTTGCATTCTTGCATTCTCTGACAACGTTCCTAATATTCCTCCCAAGTGGACAGAACTCTTTTCCCATATTCTGTATATGTTCTTCTTTCATTTGAGTTTTTCCATGATCTCCTTGCTCATCCATGTGGGTTTCCTGCCATCTTAGCCTGATTTTTTCCCCTTAGGGGTGCACCAATCTTGATCTTGGAGGAAGAGGTGCTTGAATGTCAAATAACTCTCTTGGGTCCTCTTACTTTCCGATGAGATGGCAGCGCTAACACATGATCCCCTGAAACAAAGTTTAGGATCAGTATATATAAACAGATAGAGATGACATCTTTGAATGAATGGAATGTAGACATCAGCCTAACACCCTTCAAGTACATCTACTCCGTCTTCTGCTGTGGTTCTTAAAGTGACTGTATGCCTCTGTGGGTGCTGCTACCATCAATGGAGAAAAAACAAGCCCATCCAAGTGATACCCGCCTTAACCAAACCGTGACAAACGAAGATCAAGCCAAAGTATGCACACCATTTTTACAGAGGTCACTGGGTAGAGGTTAATCTTAGTCAGAATGTCTCCATAGATCTCTCCCTAGCTGCTACCTTACTTTGAGAGATTTGCTGGGAAATGGGTTGGGTGCTTTGGATGTTTCATCCAGCTAATATGAGTCTTTGTTGTGGCATTTGCAATGTCTTGAAGGGAAAGTCCAATGATTATTCAAAATTCTAGACAGTTATTGAAAGCAACTTCTAGAAGGGGGAAGAAAAAAAAAAGGATGTTGTATTTGTGAGACCAATCATCAATCAGACAAAGAAAGAACAAAACCCAGCAACCTCAGAANCTGGGAATTAGCTCTGATCTTGAAGAATCACAGAAACACAGGGGTTGTAAGGTACCTTTGGAGATCATCTAGTCCAACCCGCCAGGTAAAGCAGGTTCCCTAGAATAGGTTGCACAGGAAGGTATCTAGGTGGATTTTGAATATCTCCAGGGATGGAGATATTCCACAACTTCTCTGGGCAGCTTGTTCCAGTGCTCTGTCACCCCCAAAGTAAAGCTTTTCCCTATGTTCATATGTAACTTCCTGTGTTCCAGTTTGTGCCTGTTGCCTCTTGTCTTATTGCAGGGCACCTATGAAAAGAGCCTGACCCCATCCACTTGACACCCACCCTATAGATATTTATACACATTGATAAGGTCCCCTCTCAGTCTTCTCCAGGCTGAACAGTCCCAGGTCTCTCAGCCTTTCCTCAGAAGGGAAATGCTCCAGGCCTCTAAAGCATCTTTGCAGAGATCAGCTGGACCCTCTCCGGTAGTTCCCTGTCTTTTTTGTACTGGGGAGCCAAGAACTGGATGCATTACTCCAGGTGAGGCCTGACCAGGGCAGAGCAGAGGGGGAGGATCACCTCCCTCGACCTGCTGGCCATGCTCTTTTTTATGCATCCCAGGATACCATTGGCCTGATTACTCCTGATAACCTTATTCTCTTCTACTTACTTGGCGATGACATCAACAGGATGAGCTGTTTCATCACCTTTCCAGGGACAAAGGCAAGGCTGACTGGCCTGTAGTTTGTCAGGTCCTCCTTCTTGCCCTTTTTGAAGACTGGAGTGATATTGGCTTTCCTCCAGCCCTCAAGCATCTCTCCCATTCTCCATGACCTTTCAAAGATGGTAGAGAGCAGTTTGGCAATTACTTCTGTCAGTTCTCTCAGCACTCATGGGTGCATCTGACTGAGGTCCGTGGATTTGTATGTGTCAAATTTGCCTAGATGATCTGTGAACAGATCCTTCTCAACCAAGGGCAATTCCTCCTTTCCACAGACTTGCTCTCTTACCTCTGATGTCTGAGATTCCTGAGGGCTAGTCTTAGCAGTAAAGACTGAAGGAAAGAAGGCTTTCAGTAACTCTGCCTTCTCAGGAACGTCTTCCATTACCTGGGCACTCACTTCATTCAACAGTGGGCCTACTATTTCCCTGGTCTTCCTTTTGCTATTGATATGCTTAAAGAATCCTTTCTTGCTGTCTTTGACTCCCTCACCAGAATTAAATTCCAAGTAGGCCTTAGCCTTCCTTGTTGCATTCTTGCATTCTCTGACAACGTTCCTAATATTCCTCCCAAGTGGACAGAACTCTTTTCCCATATTCTGTATATGTTCTTCTTTCATTTGAGTTTTTCCATGATCTCCTTGCTCATCCATGTGGGTTTCCTGCCATCTTAGCCTGATTTTTTCCCCTTAGGGGTGCACCAATCTTGATCTTGGAGGAAGAGGTGCTTGAATGTCAAATAACTCTCTTGGGTCCTCTTACTTTCCGATGAGATGGCAGCGCTAACACATGATCCCCTGAAACAAAGTTTAGGATCAGTATATATAAACAGATAGAGATGACATCTTTGAATGAATGGAATGTAGACATCAGCCTAACACCCTTCAAGTACATCTACTCCGTCTTCTGCTGTGGTTCTTAAAGTGACTGTATGCCTCTGTGGGTGCTGCTACCATCAATGGAGAAAAAACAAGCCCATCCAAGTGATACCCGCCTTAACCAAACCGTGACAAACGAAGATCAAGCCAAAGTATGCACACCATTTTTACAGAGGTCACTGGGTAGAGGTTAATCTTAGTCAGAATGTCTCCATAGATCTCTCCCTAGCTGCTACCTTACTTTGAGAGATTTGCTGGGAAATGGGTTGGGTGCTTTGGATGTTTCATCCAGCTAATATGAGTCTTTGTTGTGGCATTTGCAATGTCTTGAAGGGAAAGTCCAATGATTATTCAAAATTCTAGACAGTTATTGAAAGCAACTTCTAGAAGGGGGAAGAAAAAAAAAAGGATGTTGTATTTGTGAGACCAATCATCAATCAGACAAAGAAAGAACAAAACCCAGCAACCTCAGAAAGCAAATGGTGATAAAGATCCAAGATAAAGTCACCCTTCTCAGCAGGCAGCAAGTCTGATGAACTGAAATGGAAAGTCCTTCTCATTGATTTCAGTGAAAAAAGTAATTGGCTTCGAAGCCTTTGAATAAGTTGCAATCTGTATTTAATTTCTTGTCCAGTGAAGAGAATGTCATTTTGTTTTTTTCATGGCTTCTATTAGCCTTAATGTCAGTTGCACAGCTGATTCCCTTGCATCAAGCTCCAAATTTACCCCCGATGTCAGTATGCTTAAGACTGAAAGAAAAATCAGACTTTTTTCTCTCTGTTGCTTAAAGTATCATGCCATAATACTACATTTATTAATTCAAAATCTCTCTTGTCTATACATGCACAAATGGAGCTGACTCTTCAGAGGAAAGGCAGGGAAAGTGTAAAAGTATAATTTAACTTTTAGACATTTATGCAGCCTATTAACTGCAAATATTCTTTCAGTTCTAGCAAATGTACACATTATTGCCCTTTGACTGCCTGAACAGAGAGCTTCAGCATTTTAGACTGTCAAGGTGTCTTAGTTTCTAGTTGAAACAGAAGCTACTTTCTCTCATAGTGTCTTGTATGAAGCTATGTTTTGGTTCTAGAAGAAAAACAAGCTGATAACCATACTGATTGTTTATACTTGTTGCCTGGCTGTGTTGAACAGAGCCGAGGACATTTCCATCTCACAGCTTCTTGTATTGCTCTGCCAGTCAGGGAGCTGGGGGGGCACAGGGAGCTGGGAGGGAATGGGACAGAGGCAGCTGATCCAAACTGACCAAAGGGATATTCCTTACCATACAACATCATGTATTACAAGGAAGGGGAGTTAGCTGGGGAGGGACCACTGCCTGGGGACTGGCTGGGCATCAGTTGGCAGGCGGTGAGCAATTGCTTTGTGCATCACTTGTTTTGTATATAGTTATCATTACTGTTATTTTATTTTATTTTATTTTATTTTATTTTATTTTATTTTATTTTATTTTATTTTATTATATGTTTATTCTATTTTCTGTTAGTAAATAGTTTTATCTCAACTCATGAGTTCTACCTTTTTTTCCCAATTCTCTCCCTCATCTCAGCTGGGAGGAGATTGGGGTGAATGAAAGGCTGTGTGGTGCTTTAGGCCCGCTGGCTCAAACCAGAACACAAGGTTACAGATCCAAACTACTGACCTTCTTGAAGGGCCAAATTACCTTTAGAATAACATACATACAGTGTTGGATTTGTCATCATCAGTTCAAAAGTGGAGGGGGACCCACACCCCAGTGGCCACTGTGGATGACTAGAGGAGTCATGGTGAAGCTTTGTCATGGAGATCAGTTTGGGTGACATGCTATTGGTCCCATATTGTAACAACCACCTGAAGAGAAAGAAAAGGTGCTTGGGTTTCTGCCTATTGCAGTATGAAGGACGTGATCTGATCCTGCAAAGCCTCCTGAAATAAAAATCTCGCTTGTGCACTGCTGTCTGAACTTTGTGAGTATGTACAAGCTGTCTGTAAAAATCCCAGCCTTCCTTAGTCATCAGACTGACTTGTTTAGCCAGAGATTACTATGAGGAGAAAAGTTTTTATAATTTAATGATGTAGACTGTCAGTTGGAGACATTACACTTTCAGTTTCAAACACAAATAAGAAGACGACAAGAATGCTCATCTAGAAAGACATCTTTATGGAGAAATAATGAATCTTCCTGAGTTAGGACTCCTGACAGCTGTGTGTGCTGGAAATGCAGTGAAAGTAAACATAAACCCCTTGAAAGACCCTTAAAAATTCCAGAAAGACTAAACAGGTCATCATGTGAATGAGGATTGAGACCCATTTGCTTACATTTTTCAGCTTTTGTTGTGAAAAATAACGTATAAAGACAACTACAGTTGTATTTTTTTGAAGTGCTAGATGTGTGGGCAGGAGGCATGGCTGTGCTGCTGTCTCCCTTGAAGGCCTTCTTACATAGGACAGAGTTCTTCCCCCTTGTTCATATCTTCACAATGAAAAAAGCCTAAGGGAAACTGGAAAACCGGCTGGATAAATCTATTTTAAAATGATGCTATACTATTTTTAAACATCTCTCCTTTTTAAGAAAGAAAAGATCCAAATACATCTACTTCCCAAGAGAATATTACTCTTTGTCTTGTTGTGATCAGAGCAGAGGATCAGAAGAAAACGTTTTTTTCCAGAAGTGTTATTTTGCTGATACTTTCTTGTATCTTGAGTTGATCTATTGATAAAAGCAGAAGACAAGCAAAAATGTTGCTTTACACCAGTGTGTAACATGAGGTTGGTGTATTCAGAGAAACCTAGGCCCTGCCCTGATCAAACTGCAGAAACAATCGGGATGTGGATCTTTGTGTTTGATTATTTGCAGCCCAATATTGTGTGCTTTTCTTCATTGTGTTTATCTGTTCCTTGTTTCTCATGATACAGATTTGCTCTGTTTAGATCAAATTCTGACTCCTTTGTTCATAGAAGGAGATTCTGCAGTGGATTAACTACTTAGAGCACTGTAGGAGCTCAGAATAAACTCAGGATAAATGAACTAAACCCAGGAGAAGCTTTTCGACAAAAAGGCCCGAGGTAGTGTACCTGAGGTTGATTTTGACCAGAACTACCAATCTTATTGGAGGATCATTCAATCTGCCTAAAATATCTTGGCCTTCCAGCATTGCTTGTCTTCTGAAATAAGCCCTAAATCTTTCTCCAAAGCTAGAACATTTTGAGCCCATCCTTTATGGCAAGAAGATGAACTCAAGACAATCCTATCTTCCGCAACAAAAGCGCCTTTCTGACTTTGAGATTTCTTTGGGGTCATGAGATGAAATTAGTTCTGTTGCAAACACACACCATGCACCGTGGCCTCTGTGTAACAGGGCTACATTAAGGAGGCTTTACTATAAATTCCTAGTGCACAGTTAAGATCTTGTCTGAAGTTTTTTATACTGTTGACTTAGGACTGTTGTTTTGGACAAGTGGATGAATGCTAGTGAGCCACAGTTTTAGTCCTTCACAGGAGAAAAGGAGAAAGCTGTATGACTGTACACTGCCAGGCTGACATATGCTGTTCCTTGAAGTCTAACCTGTTTTCTATCATATTCCATGTATTCATGAGATATTTCCTTTTTATAACACATACATTATCACAGTATCTCAATACTTCAGCATTCGAGCTGTGTTTATCCTCGCAGCCTGCCATGAAGAGGGAAGCATCTTTATCCTTACATTTTCTAAAGAATGACGAATTGCCAGGAAGGTATTAAGTGGCTTGCTGAAGATCACAGCGCTATTGTAGGCCAGGAACTCGTAGATCTGAAACTCATATGGTAACAATTATACCAACCTTCCTCCAATACCACGTAAAGAGGCACTTTCTAGTGGTGAGGGACATCCTCACCAATGCATGAATGCATTCACCTTTTGGGCTTGGTGTGACCCGGCAGAGCACTTGGGCAGTGCTGCCAGCTGGAAGTGTGTAAGCACTTTTGTCTTTGGGAACTCTGTTTTTGAACGGAGTAATTCTATGGAAGGAAATTTGCATTTTCACCATGTTTCTCCTCCTGAGGAAATGTGGTTGGATGCAGCAGACATCTACAAGAGCATTGGTGCATTTTGACTGGGGCTTTTGTGGGCAGATATGTGAGATGTTTTCCGTGCAATGCATCATGTTTGTTGAGTGCTCTTCCATCATCTCCTCAAGCAAGGATGTGATTGTTCTCCCCTTTCTTGTCAGAAAGCAGCAGAAGTGGTCATGGATTTGATTGTTTGTAATGAGCTGATTTACAGAGCTGACTTCAGGAAAAGTAGCTTACCAAAATTTTCTGGGACACTCCTTGGATGATAGGACAAGTTGTCCTGTGAGATCCAGCTGTGAAGATATGGTGTGTGTGGATAGTTGACTTCACACTTTATGGAAGTCTTCTAATCTTTCCACGTCCCACTGCTCCTATTTTAATTTTTTAAAAATATTTGGAAAGACTGTAGACTGAATAATGAGATGAGAGGTCTGAAGGAGAGGTTGCTTATGAAGCTGTTGTGACTGTAATGCCGAGATCTGTACTACGCCTCGTGATATTCAGTTCTGATGGGAGTATTCTCTAGAAATAATGTTGGGTTCTTTATTAGCTAAACTTCTGATGTGTGTGATTTAGTGAAGCCTGTCTTGAGATTGACATATATTAGATCACTTTTTCTTATTAATCTCTTTTATTTCTCAGAAATATATTCATAATTAACATCAAACAAAAGCTTTCTTTTACACCTGTACTTACACAGAGATGAACAGGAAACACTAGAATTTAGAAATAAAAATCCTCATATAGACATTGCACGCAAAATGTGCACTGCTGGCAACATGAAGTCACAAAATAAGTTGTTTTAAATATTCCACTACCTAGCTTTGAGAGAAGATTAATAAGAATGCAGCAGGTGCCCTCCTGCCATCCATCAATCAGCAAGACCCTCCAGAAGCCCTCCTGATGAGAAGCACTGGAAACATGAATGGAGTCCATGTCCAGAGAGAAGTGAATGTGACATCTTCAGGTGAAGGTGGCGGTAGGGAGCTCCTCCCTCTTGTTCAGCTCTCTGCAAGTCCTTTCCTGTCCTCTCACTGAGGTGGGTTTACCTGTGTCAGTGACCATAATATTAAGTGATACTTAATATTTCCCCCTACCCCTCCTGGCTGGTATTGCAAGTGGTCATTGCGGAAGTCTCCAGGCAAATGAAAAAGCCTTAGATAATTTGTTTGTTCCTGGCCTCCCTCTGGGCTTTTGAAGACCACAGGCAAGAGCCTATGTCTCGTAGAAAAGGCATTTGTGGAGTGAAATGCTCAGATGCTTCTGGTAACTGGGGATACCTGACATAGCAGAGCTGCAGTGCTGTGAAACCTGCGAGCAAGAACTGTTCTCTTGTTCCAGCACCCCTGTGTATCCTGCCTCTTGCTGGGTGAAAGAACCCATGGGTTCGTAAAGCAACCCACCTCTGGCAGGCAGATGAGGACCTTTCCCTATGCTGGGGGGATGTTGGAGCTGCCTGTGGGCAGGAGCATTGGAGTGCACGCTGCAGCTAATGCCTAGGTCCCTGAACAAAACAGTGTGGCAGGTGTGCTGCTCCGCAGGCTGCTCTAGGGGGAGCACGGAGAGGCTGGGGACCAGCTACCATGCTGTAGTGGGTGCAGAATGGCACCCCAAAGGCTGCCTTGGGAATGAGGTGTATCAATCACTTTGTGATGGATTTTCCCGTCTGCATAAAGCGAGGAGTGATATTTATTCTCTTTTACTGATGCCTTTAACTTTTAAATAGAACAGAGCAAAATTTGGTTTTATATAGCTCCTCTTGCACTTCCCTCTTCCAGAGCACTTTTAAAAGCAGTTAAGTTAGGATATAGTGCTGGAAATGTAGTGACTGTAGGCAAATGTGGCAGTCTGAACTACACCGTATATCATTGCACCCACCTCCACCGGGTTTGATGTGCACGCTGTTTGGTCTTTTTTAATACCTACTCTGTACCTGCCCTTGATTCTGACCGGCTAAATCTGAGCTATTAAATCTGTGCCTTAGTACTTTTTTTTTAACACCTTTTTTAAAAGTAATTTAGATTAAGGTAGGTTTATGGAATATGCACTTCTTTTCCTAATAATGACACTGAGGCATTGAAAGCTTCAGAATTGCCCATAAGAAGCATCAAATCAGCAGCCTAACTTTTCTGAACCTCATCTGTTAGTAGTGCTTTTCAGGGAAGGCTGGCCTGATGTGATGTCCTTTTTGTGAAAGAAGTGCTATTCTCAGCGACAGAAAAAACATCAGCCTCACCATCCCTGCTGCGGGGCACTTGGCATCACCTCTCCTTCCTCCTGCTGCTGGGAGATGGCACTGACAGCAGAGAAGCACTGGGCAGCTCTCTATCACCCGATCTGCTTCCACCAGCCCTCCTCAGCACAAGTAAGCATTCCTATACCTAGTATTTCAACCTCTTTTGTGCTTCAAATTAGCAGGCAGTACCTTCTCTTTAAACGTGAGCAGGGGCTGCATTAGCAGAATGAGGCTTTGTAATGTGATCCATACAGGAACAGAGGTGTGCGAGAGCATCAGTAGCCATAGACTCCTAAATGTGCTGCTCCACACTGCTCATGGCTCTTGTGATCACCCATTTCTGGTGCTCCCATCCTTACCTTTGCAGCAAAGTAGTGAAATGTTATTTCTGTACCCCAGAACCTTCCCATTAGCGTTCAATAATTGTTGCTTCTGTCACTTTCAAGCTGGTTCTGTACAAATTACGTGTATATAATTGACCAAATCCTTCTCTCATTTCCTCTCAGGCAACGTCACTGAAATAAAGTGATTAACAGAACACCACTGAAGTTTGAGTAAAAGCTATGTTTGACTCAAAGGCTACGTTGTACTAAGAGCTTTCATGTCCCATTATAGGTTGTAACATATACTTTTATTAGAAGAAATCATGAGCTCATTAAACAAGGTATCTTATCTCTGAAAAACCACCAAGTGAACATGTAACAACTACAGCTGAAATAAAAAATAACTAGAGCTTTCTGGGGGAAAGAAAAAAATTAGAGCTGCTATAAAGTGGGAAGCACACTGTATTTCCTTACAGACCACTAATGGTTAAATTCTCTCAGTTGGACTCTCATAAATCAGAGTAGCCCCACTGACTTTAATAGAGTTATGCTGAAATTACACTGGTGTAGTCAGCTCATTTTGGCCCTACAAACTCGGCATTTGTCATTGTAGAGCTGATCCAAACCTCACGGAACCCCTTGGGAATCTCTGTATTCAGATAATGGGATTTGAATCGGATTGTATAAGTTTAACATGAATCATAATTAGCTCAATTTGGTATTTGTATGGCTCATAATATGCAAGAGAGCTGCATGAGCCAACTGGAGCCTTGGTCTAGTTGCTTAGGAATGGAAGTGAAACTATGAAGTCTATTACTTAATCCTCTTAATTGCAATCAGATGGTAACCACTTTAAGTAACTACCAAACCAGAACCGTCCTGAAGCACTGACCTTACATGATGTACTCTGTCTCCAGCTGCCAGGTCTCCAGAGAAGTGATTATTCTCTTCTGCTTCTCTTAAGTCCTGGCCATTTATAACACTCATTTTGCAGTGCTGATGTTGTTAATTACCTTTAATATTCTGTATGCAGTATCTTGCCTGCCACATGTGCTTAGTTCGTTATGCTCTATGCTTGTAGTGGGCAGAGGGTGCAGAGGTCATGAAGCAAGAGTCTGACCTCATTTGCACTGGAGTCGCGCTGACAGAATTTGATGAACCTTAATGAAATTATTCTTGATTTATAGCAAAGCAGTACAAATACAAGGCAGAGATCTGCTCAAATTCTGTTGATCAGCTAAAATGACATTGCTGGTTGAGGATGGGGGGGAGTTGTGACTGATGAATATATACATACATGTATTTCATATCACGATTTTTTAAAATGACTGATGCTGTTCAAAAGGACAAACTTTATTCTGAGTTCATCACTGGTTTTCTGGAGATGTTTTACCGGTGTAAACAGTAGCGAAATTCAGCCTGGTGTATTCCATACGATGAAGTGAAACAACAGAGAACCAATACATGTGTTCCCTTTCCAAAATCTTCTTGCTGTAAGAAAATGTCTATTACCTTCTGTACTGACAAAAGAAAAGCAAAACAGCAAACTGCCAATTTGTACGAAGAGAAGAAGCTTTTCTCCTGGTCTTCATCATAGAAACAAGCAGATGCAGGGAAAGGATGCTATTGTATCAATATCACATAAAGGGTAATGAAATTGGAAATAGATTCATGATTTATTGTCCCTCCAGCAGCACACTTAGGTACATGGGAAAATTGGCTTTCAGTGTGTACAGTAGCTGCTTACATAGCATGACTAAAGAAAGACCCTGTGAATACGAAAGGTCCCAGATGAATGAGGCCTGAAATGGAAAACCTCTATTGCTATAGCAGGTGAGATTGTGTGGCTTTCATGTGCGTTGCTGGTAATTTCCCAACATTTACACTTGATCTTTGGCTAGCAGAAACACTGATATAGTGGGCTGCAAAGGCCACTTTCTGCACCTGCCACCTAATCCCCCCAAAGAATCATTATGCTGCAACAGTCCCTGTTTTTGGGTGTCAAGCAGGAAAGCCATTATCCCAGGAACGCAGAGAAACTGTGGTGTAAATCCACTGTGAGGTTCCACATCGTTTCCTGCGCCTGAGAAGATATACGGCACCTCTTCCAGCTGCGGGAGCAAGGTTGCGGTGCAAGGAAGAGGAGGGTGCTCTAAATCAGCTCAGGACTGCAAGACTGCAGGCTGACAGGGCAGAGCTGGACTCTTTAATGTGGCCATGTCAGGGAGAGGATGTGTCAGCCAGGCAGCGCTGGCTTAAAGCTAGCGCCTTCTTTCACGTGGATTATCCAAGATATGGGCTACACTTTTCCCTCTCTTTTTGTTAGTGGAGTGGCTGCTGGGATCACAATATCTTGGTGCTTGTGATTCAAAACAGAAATGCAGCTGTTGAATCTTGAACAGCTACATGAGACTGTTTCCAGCTGGATGTGGGACGCCACCAGTCTGTTGGAGCTGTGGTGTCTCTGCCTGTGGGTGACAGAAGGACAGGCCATGGGGTGCCGGGCATGTGCCTGTGATGAGGCCCCAGCTTGCAGCCAGGTGAGCGGTGTGATTTCTTTTCCATGTTAATATTCCTTGGGCAGGCCCTAGGACTGTCTCTGCTTCTTAGATCTCCCCAGTTAATGAAATGGCCAAGTACAATTGTCTGGCAATGGAATTGCACTCCAGCCATACAAACAAAAAGACCCTAATTTACGTTTGTGCCAATACCGTTAGTGTAAATTGGTTATTAGCTATTTATGCTAAAAAGCTGTAATACAAAGCATAAAGGTAGTTTTATTAACTACATTTTACCCTGTGAAATCCAGGCTAGAAGGCATACTTTGCAATCACTGATTTTCTTTTCTCAGGCAATATGGCATTTGCTCTACCTAATTAACATATTTATAAACAAATTACTACCCCCTTTTCTGCACTTTGCATTTTATAACACATCACTGCTATGAAGTTAATAGGACAGCCATGTGCAAAGCTTTTGTAATTCAATCACAATGTTCGATTGTTCTTTATTCTGTCATTCTGAGGTGTATGTAGGAAGGGGTAATTACAGAAAAAATGGCATTTACAAACAATTATAATGCACCAATAACAAGGAGGGAAATGGGTTTCAATCCTTGCTTTTTAATAGCGATGTGGAGAGGGTTGGAATAGCAGGAAAACAGAGCAGCACCTGTTCTCTGTTTTTAGTCTCTTTCTGAGTCCAGGAGTGGATTTTTCGAAGTGTGTGGGCCTTATTGTCCCTTATGCGGTGCCGCATTGCCCATGCTGATGGAAGGGAGAGAGGGGCTGGGACTGGCAGTGGCCTTCACGTGGCCTCCTTGGTTCCTAGTGCAGCTATCTCAGGGCTGTCCTGCACTAACAGGTCCCTCTGCAGCCTCGCAACTGTGCTTGCCCAGGTCCCACATCCCTGCCCTGCCAGCAAGGCACGCAGGCAGCGATGCGAGAGGACAGGGAGAGGTAGGACTACTGGGAGACAGAGAGAGGAGGTGAGAATGGCACGCTGTTTGGAAAGAGGTCCCAAGGTCCCTGCTCACCGTAACCCTCTGGAACAAGAAAGGTGAAGGAAGCACTCTTGTCTTTTATTCAGAAATGCATAGAGTTTTTTAATTAAAACAAAACTGTAATAGCCCTAAAAGCAACTGTGAATTTGGAGGTCATTTGTACCACTTACTCCTGAAAGGAACACATTCTGAAGGATGAGAATAACTTCAGTTCAATGAATTCTCACATTCCAGTGGAATTTCACTCTTCTGCTTTGGTATTAGAAGTTAACATTAAATTACATTCTTAAATTATAGTATAATCTAATCCAGTTATGTCTGATCTCTCATGGGTTGATGTTAGTTATCTTAAGGCAAATTAGCTAGTTTGAAAAAGATAGAGGTAAATATATTTTCTCTGCAAAGAGCTTTATAAAGTTGTAACTAAATAATAGCTATCTGCTAGCTTCTGTGAATTGGAATATTTTCAACCTCGAGAACATCGAGTTTTCCATGCTACCAGGCGCAAGAATATATAGGAGAATCTGAGCATACATATCCCATGACAGAAAACAGCCCGGTGCTCCAGTTATTCTCACAAGAAAGGTCACTAGGTTATTTTGTGTTGTGGGTCTGTGCTAGAGGTTATTTGAACTCAGTGCCCCTGCTGTGGGCTGTTCTTGGAAGGTTGTTGTTGATAGCCGTGCAGGGAGTGCCATGCTGCCCTTCCACCAGCTGGTTGGGAGTCATAACACTGGTGGCTCTGGCTGCAGGGCAGAGCATGAAAAACAAGTTAATAATTGACCTATGCTCCTTGTTTTCATTCTTAGATCTACAGACATAGAAATGATAACATCTGTTTTTTAGAAAAACTTTTTGTGATAAATAGAATGTCTTTTACATCTCGTGAAAACAACAACAGAAATAGCAGGTCAAGGAATGGATGATTTACTGTCTGTTTTTAACAAGAATTCTTTAAAGAAGGAGAGATCAGATACTGGTTGGGGAGATGGTACCGCATTCAGAAAACTTTGTGAATCACCCACGATAGGCTGAGGCTGCCATTCTTTGTATGACTTCCCAAGTTCACAAAAAGGTTACATGGCTACCAAGATGAAAAGCAGTCTCATCTGTTTTTTTCTACCACAGCCTGTTTCCATTACTAAAAATGAGGATTGTGATGAATCATGTCTTCAGCTGAACATCAAACACATGTCTGTAGTCTTCAGTGAGCATTAAATATAGATGTGAATATAAATAGAGAAGAGGAGGTTATTATGTAGGAAGGAGGAGAATAATAGCAAGGCACAAGTTAGCTATTTAACATATGCTTTCTGCCCTCCTTGGTATCATGCATGCTTTTAGCTTGGGAGAAGAGGGCAATGGGTTAGCATGACCCTGTCTCAGGCTACAGACTCTCATCAGAAAATTGGTGATGAATGGTCACTATCGTCTTTGAAGCAACCACAATTCTGCTTCTATCTCTGCGAATATCGGAACGGATATTTCACCCAGCTTTGTATTCACATAGCTCCCTCCAGCAGTACTTCGTCATGTTACCAGCACACATGGCATGGAGGAACCCCTGACCTAAAAGCTGCTCTTTATGTTAAGGGCATTAGTTGCAGAGAGCCTGCAGCCCAACCTGACATTCTCTTTGGAGCTGGACAGCTGCCCTCCCTCCTCCAGGGCCTGCTCTTCCCTCTCAGCTTGGTGCAAGTGCCCGCGGGCAGCGCTCTGCTCTCCCTCACTTGACCCAGCCTGCAGGCAGGTCCTGTGCTCCGGTATAGATTTGCTCAGGTGCACCTGTTTAACGTGCTGCTGCTGCAGTCTTCAGTGCTGCAGGATTTGGCTTGTGTGGCTGTATCATCTTTGGAGCTTGTGACTCCTATGCTCAGCCCACGTGCTGAGGCCAGATTTCAAGCCTATTGCCACAGCCAAGTTCAGTGACTCCCATTTCTGTATCTTCTGGATATAAACTCTGAGGCCAGGCCATGGCTGCCCCTGCCATCTGCCTTTTTGCACATCCTGCTGAAGGCAATGGGCTGTAAATAGCCTCTTGGAGTTCGCATGAGCTCCACCATTGCTCTTGGTGTCACTTGCAGCTGTTGCACAGTGAGGGATGCAGCACCCTGACTGTGCATTGCCTCCCTCTCTGTGCTTCCTTGAAACCTTTGCTTTGGAGGACTCCAGGTGGGCACAGCATTCGTCTGTGGAGGGGAATCCTACCACAGGCCAAAAACAGGACAGGCTGTTGGTCCTCCATATTTGGTTTGAGGACAGAATCGGTGAGCTGTGTTAAAGAAGGTGAATGAAGACCTGTGTTTCTACCAGACTGATGTCAGATCTATCGCCAGCTAGCTTCCACCTAGAAAGGAGGTACTTGTCACCCGTTGCTCTATGAGTCTGATGGATTTTATTGCATCTCAAATCTATAATGAATTACTGTTATCAGTCCAATTGTACATTTCAGCCATCATTCTCTTCTTCTTCTACTGAAAAAATACCAAATGCCCTTGCTTATTAAATTATCCTTGCTAGTCACCTCACTTTTCAGATTATCCTACTTTTACAGCACCGAAATAACTCATTTGCCTCATTATGGGATAGAGCTGGAAGAGTTTTCCTTGCAACTTCATAGAGTTCCTTAAATACAAAGTTTTAAAGATTTGATTTGTCTGGTTGTTCAGAATTAGAAACTTCACAGTAAGATATAATGCATTTGGCCCTCAGATTTATAGTCTTCAATAATTACAAGTACTGAGTAATTCTAGGTTAAAGATATGAAACTTTTTTACAAAATTATTTAACACTTAAGAAAGAGAACCAAAAGTGATAATTCAACTACAACCCCTTTAATTAAGACCTCTACAGATGAAAAGGTTCTCTAAAAAGTCTACAAGGATATTGCTAGCAGAAAACAAGTAATTTCTGCTCTATGTACACATGTCTTCAGTGCATGTCTTCAATGAACAGAAGAGCCCTTAATGATTGGGCTTAATTGTTACTCATCAACACCACTGCACCATCTGTCCTGAAGTGGTAATTTTCTGTGATAGCTACATAATACCACAGCATCAGTGCTCTTCAAATACCAGGATACTGAATTAATCATGAAGAGGTTTTCATTAGCACCAGGAAAAGCTGTGTCAATTAAAAAGACTTTCTTTAATAAATATCTGGTCAAGGATCATCTCAACCTTTCAAGGAAACTGAAATGTATGTGACAAATTCAGCAGGTCTGCTGTGCCCTGTTCAGGCTGTGACCTCTCTGGGAATTTCTGC
This sequence comes from Penelope pileata, assembly GCA_013396635.1. NCBI lineage: Eukaryota > Metazoa > Chordata > Aves > Galliformes > Cracidae > Penelope > Penelope pileata. Next base: position 80,547 of record WBMW01003698.1, on the reverse strand, counting down.
AGCACTGATCCTGGTCTTTCCTTGAAAATACTTCTTGTTTTAAGCTTCTCATTTTCTCCTTTATTTAAGTCTTATGGTAGGACACAAAATTCCTTTCAGCCACAGTTGTTTATGAAGTCAAACCTCAAATATGTTTTGACACAAAACGTTTTCTGGCCAGGTACTTTCCCAAAACTTGGCACTTGATCTATGTTGATAATGATCACCTTTGACCATCTTTGTCTTCTCATAAAAAAGTGATGCTAGCAGGGTCGTGAGATCTCTTCGTTAAGTTGGAAGGGGAGACAGAGTGGAGACCAAACATTCTGGCAAGTATCACCAATACCAGCCAAAGATGTGAAGCTACTTGCATTGGAGGCCCAAGCTAGCTGACACCTGTGTGAACTCAGAAGATCACAGAGGGATAGACTAGAAAAAGGAGCATTTCAGCATATGGCAAGAGGGTTGCTAGGAAGTAGAGGTCCTCCAGCATAGTCCTTCCAAATGTGCATCTGTTTGAGACGCATTGAAGTCAAGCCGCAGCATTCTGGGAAACTTATCTGAAGTAAACTTTCTGTTCCTAATCTGGCTTCAAAGACATATATGACTTTAATATCTGCACGATTTGCAGATCTGGAAAGGCCCAAAAGAGTTTGCCAAGTTCATCTCCATCCCATGAGATGAGATGGGTTGCGTCTGTTACCTCAGTATAGGGCTCTCTGCAACCTTTGCCTGTGAGCTGTTCCTGGGCTTTCCTATCCTCACTCAAGACAGCTTCTCACTATATCTAGCTTGCATCCAGCTAGCTTGCTGCTCTACGCCCACTCTGTCTGGTCTGTTCCACCATAGACATGGGGACAGCCAGTTTTTTTCCTCTTTACTATAATGTTTTATCTATTTCCAGCTTAATTATCCACAGATGCTGTCCTGCTCAGCGTTTTAGAGATAACATTCCGCACAAGTTTGATGCTTCAAGACTTTCAGAAATGCAGTGGAAAGCAACAGCTGTCTAAACTCTTCCAGCCACTGCTGCTAGTAAACTTCCCACTCTCTGCCCTGAGCTGTCTGATGGCACATGCACTGAAATGTCAAACATGGAAAGCCCCTTTGGCTCAGAGCCTGTCTTTTCCTTGGGTGGGTGAGAATGACCAACTGCGATTCTGTCTGGGATGCTGTAATGATGCTAAGTGTGTCTCTGCTCAGTACTGCTGCCCAATGAGCAACGCACACAAGCCTGCAATTTTCTTCTTACCCAGTGTCTGAACACATGGCTGCTAATCACGACCAAACTGGCTATTTATGTTCTAATTATCACTCCCTGTTTGGTTTTACTGTTACAACCGAGGGTCAGCTATCAACATTTTTGATTCCAGTTTGCCCAGGAATTATAAAGCAGACTTTTCTCTTGCGTTGTCTTTCCCTGCACATGGCATGAGGCATAACGACATGAGCTGCACCCAAGAGAAGTCAGCGCTGTTACAAAGAGCGTGATGAAAGCTCTGCCAGCCCACCTCATGCTCAGGGACAACCACCTTCTTACAGTGATTCCTTGTTCATCTGCTTTGTAGTTGAAACTGCATTAACTTACATTAATAGTAAGGCTTACAGAAACTTACATTAATAGTAAGAGCTAATTGCTTCTGCCCTGTTGATGAGACTGAGAGATGAACCCAAGAATAACTCTGTGCATAGTGGGATCGCCCACCTGGTGTCAGACTCCACAACAATTTTTGGGGGGAAGGTCCTCACATGAAAAGTATGTCTGGCTGCAGCTAGTGCGTAACTCTTAAAGTCACTAGGAGCACAGAGAAGCTTCATCCAGCTCTCCTTCCAGGAAAAAGCCCAGGAAAAATGAGCTTGAACTTTTACAGTCTCTAATAACCATCTTGGACTTGGAAGATGAGTTCTAGGCACCATGAGAATGTGTGATTTCAGCAGGCTGAGGACTTTCCCTGGAAGAGTTTTCTGAGGTTTGTATGAACCCACTTTGTAGTAGTGGAGCGAGGGTGCTTTGGAGTGTCACCATCATCCCCAGAAGTATGGCAATGCAATCAGCATGCTGTTCCGAACACATTCATTGCACTTTCTCACACCAACAGGAATGACTTTTCTGTAGAAACAGAGGGAAAGTGCATGAACCTAGTTCCTGTATTTGACCTTGTTTGAGGTTAATGAACCAATTAATTTTATACAAGATACTGGCATGTGGACTGTTTCACTATGCTGTGTAAACAGTGTAACTAGTAACACTCAGCTGCTCACTGCACCACTCACTGACTAGGCCTAAAAATTATCAATCAAAAGTCCATGAAACGTAAAGTATTGTATTTTTTACTAGCAAAGTCTCTCACTAGACAAAAAAAGAACTATATATCACATATAAACTCACTCTTTCTCTCTCCCACCTATCTTTTGTGTTATTACACTGTTAAAAATGAGATATAAAGCCACACAAAATTAGGACCTACCAACTTACAGTTTCAGTGACATTTGTAAGTAGAGGTGTTTCACATATAACCTCATTTATTTCGGCAAGGAGTGTGACGTGAGAGTTTAGCTGGCACAGGTTTCTCTGCAAGATGCTCAGTTACCAGTGGCTGGGGAAGGTATTGCACGAGTGGTTGAGAATGGCTAAGGATGGGAAATTCTGGCGGCAGGAACATGTAACTCTCCAGGTCTGCAGGAGGCCCTGTTTCCAACAGCTCACTGAGAATATGATGTGTATATGCATTGCCTGCTGAAGTTCCTGCAGTGTCACTAGTGGTAGTGAAGCACTTGTGATCTGTATTATATGGAGTTTTCTGCCTCTGGAGCACCAAATGAGAGGGATCTTCTCTGAAGATGGTTTCGTGGTCTGCTGCTAGGTACAGGGTTGTATGGTTGTAAGGTTGGATGTTGCCTGTGTCACCTCCCTTGGATGCAACTCCTGCTCCATCTGTGACAGTTACTAGTATCAACAGTGAAATCATATGGAAGACACTAGAAAAAGTCTGTTTATCTCATGTGTTACTAGCCACTGAACTTCCACGCAGACTGACAGTGCTGCATGCAGGGAACAGCAGGGAACCTTCTTGCTCATTAGTGGGGCTTTCTTGCTGCTGCTTCTTATCACTAGGAAATGTCTCTGAGGATGGGGCTTGGGGAAACAAGCAGCTTATGTCTTGCTTTGAGAAATTGTAACAGGGCAAGGAAATACAGGAAACACGATCCTTTCCAGAGTCTCTACCTATGTGCCTTGAGTCAGTCAGTAAGAGCCCATGTTGATTCCTTACTTAAGGAGGTCATAAAGAGGGAATGAGAGAGGATAAACAAGAATGGAAAGAAAAATACTGGGGGAGCACCGTATTTCTGTTTTCTCTTCCCTCCCCCTCTAATATGTATTGACTGCTGTTGGAATTTCTGCACTCTATAACAGACATACATCAGTTCAACATCTCTGCCAGCACTTACCATCCTAAAAGTGAACACACAAGGTTGTGTAGGGCAGGGAAAATAGAGAAAGAAGTATGCTGACCAGATGGCCTTGTTAACAGGGCAAAATGGTAGGAGGGTAGAGGACCAAGGACAAGGTAGAAGGTCATGGCATGAGACAGAGACAAGCCCAGGGCTGAGGTGTGGGTACAACTGGTGCAAACCACTTGACAGAGTCTGCATCTATAGTTGTGCGCGGCTACCAGGGGCCATATGGCTATTGCCTTTGGTGCTTCTGTTCTTTTTAAATGTTTTTTTAAGCTGTGGTCATTTTTCTTTCAGCCAACTCAAGAGAATTCTTCATTTCACCTGCCTAATATCACTGCCGGGATATATTGTGAAAATTCAAAGCACCACCTGGCACGGCAGGGATCAGATTATTCTTCATCTTGACTGCTGCTGGGTTCTTGATCTCTCAATATTTAGTCTTCTTAAGTGTCAATGAAGGATGAGGTTGGTGCCTAATTAGATAAAACCGACTTCATGTTGCCAGTCTGGCACATAATGTGATGCACTGAGGTGTCATTTTCATCTTTCAAAGTCTCCTGCATTTTTGCTAGAGATGAAGTATCAAGAACATCCCAACATGGTATCATTTCTAAAGCTTGCCTTAAAAGTTCCACTTCACTTAAACTCTTGCAATAACATTTCTTCTTTTCAGTTTATGCCACATCACATTTTCAGTCAGAATATTTGAATTTGAAGAATCCCAAAATTTATGAATATTTTGACATTCTGGTCTGGTGTTCAACTAGTCTGTAATGGAGCTTCCATTGGATACTCCTTTGTTTGACCTCAGACTCACTTGCAGTTCAATTCAACCTTAAAAGGTTTTCAAGCTTTGTTAATTTGTCAGGGAGCTGGAATAAGATTTGTGTTTGTAATCACACTTGAGGAGCCATGGTAATCTGTCAGGCAAGTGCTCAGGTGTGAGCTTAAATTTAGCCATCGTTTTCAGTGCAGCTACCTGTGTATTCAAAGTTCAGCAGGAGCTGATGTGTTTTCCAGAACAAAGTCCTAATTAGCTTCTGAATTTGTTACAGCTCAGTTTCAGAAGTAATATGCCAATAGAAACTGTGTGTATCATATTCTATATGAGAATATACCTTTTAGTTTTCCTCTGTCTGGTGGGACCCTGTGATACAAAACAGTCACATCTGTCTATTTACTACCTTTCTTCCTGACATCTTAATGAAAATTAAGAGATGCATATTTTCTGTGCCAGCATCACCCTGGCATTTATTAACTGACTGAGGTAAAAACTAACCTTAGATAGAAATAATGAAAACATGAATCCAGTGTGACTTGATGCTCTCTATAGCTAATGGACTCATTAGTGATGCCACTGTTTTAAATGACGGTAGAATAACTCAATATGCACATTAATGTAAGACGGTGATAGATTATTAATTATCCAAATGCTGAACAAAATTAATCCCTCATATAATTCCAAGGAAGCCAAACCGTACCAGAAATAAAACTGATCCATGTTATTCTAAGTATGACAAAATTAATAGTGAATGACTGTCTAAACATCTGATAAAAATTCTGACAGATTTTCAGTGGAATCAGAAAATCATGACATGGTTATCAGGGGCTTTTTAATGGTATAGAGCTGGAAGGCCTCAAGAGGTTGTGTGGTCCATTTCTTGGCTGGAACATAGCAGCAGTGATGCCCAGGTTATTCCTGGCAGTTCTTTGTCTAATCTGCTCTTACGAAATCTTGAAATATAATGATTTCCCAGCCCTTCATGACAATCTGTTCCTGTGCTTGAAATCTGTAGTGTACAGAAATCATGGGACATTCAGGGATGCTGAAAGGCAGCTAGATGCCTGCCTATTGAAACAAACAAAAGATGTTAGGTACTCACATGCTCCTGATGATTTGAGTCTTTGTGACCCTGATTTTTGTTTGTTACATATTTGCAGATCTATTTGCTAGTCAGATACTTTGTGCTAAAACCAAAATTGCATTGTCAAGTATTATCCACTGGATAATGATGTTTTGACATAAATATACAAGGAGCTCAACCAGAGTGTAGGTCTGTATCCTAGCAAGTTGTTAGGCAGGTATGTGCTGAGGCTTGCGTGAGTGTCTCATGCCCAACACTGATGAAATCACTGAAGAACTCTCATTTAGAAAAAAAATAGACTTTATCCAGAAAAAGAGGAAGATTCAGAGGTCTGATTTTACCAGAATTCCATAGTTAGAATAAATTAATTTTCTCAATATCCATTAGAGATCTAGTACTGTGGTGCTTTAATGATATCTCTGCATGAATCAATGTTTTACACAGAATTGCTTTGACTTTCACAAATATTGGGAGAGTACCTAATTGATTGTCAGACTCCTTAAGTAGCATTGATTTTACTGCTGCAATATCCAGATGATGAGGTAATTGCATCTTATCAGCTTATTGAAAAAGTCTTGTTAAAGCAGTCAATGGTCATGGACTTCTTCAGCTTCCTCATTTCTCTTTTGTTGCCGTTCTGACTTTTCTTTCATATTTTTTGATCCATTGGAACTGAGTTCTGCAAAGGTAGAATGGAGGTTGTTACATTGATATGTATCCACAGACATCACAAGGTTACGACTGGTAGTTCCTGTTCCTGGCAAAGATAGCAAACTGTGGTAAGGTGCTTATAAATTCAGACCCGCAATGGTGATCACCACGCCACATAGAGGAAGGCAACAGGAGTTTCACTCAGGAGGGAACTTGTACACACAAATAAGTGTTAGGTTGCTCACGCAATGGTGATGTAGTACCTGCATGAGGAATTTATGCCAATGGTCTTTGTAATAAAAAAGGGAGTTCTGGGAATAACCACCAGCATGAAAATACAACTTGCCTGATGCTGTGAAACTGAACACTTTTTGGTACTTACATTGACAAGGACGCTCTTAAATGCCAAATTTTCCCTGCTAATTCAGGGTGCTTACAGGCATCTGATGGCATCCGTAACTCTGCATGCAGTCTGCTAGACCCTCACCCCAACTTGAGCCATTCGGCATCTTCACAAAAACCTTCTGTATTTCTGGATTACTCCAGCAATCACCTATCGATCAGCAGCTGCCAGAAACTTTAATCCGATTACAGGCAATAAAATTTGTTTCTATCTCTGGCGCCTGACTCAGGTTTCAGAGCAAGGGAAAAGTATGACATCACCCCTGCTTGCATCTGTGTTGGGTATCTAATGAAATTACACGAAGAGTTTGAAGACCATTAAAGTCAATGTTGATCCTTATTATTATTAAGAGCACTTTCAAATTTACTGCACCACAGGGCACGCTTGAAAGCATCATTTTTCAAAGGTGTGTGCATTGCATTGGATAGCAGCGAAGAGCCCTGCTGGCTGAGGAGGATGCTGGCAGCAGAGGGAATCAATTCTGAAATTAATTGGCTAAAAGTTCGCATAGCTCCTTTCCTGTACAGACTCACACATCCCATTATTTGGTGATAATGGGTACAACAGTGACCTTGGGACAAGAAAGCCCCAGGCGGGCTCCTGTTTATGAGAAGGAGTCAGAGGTTTGCAGAGGCATCCTTCTGCAGCTGTCGTGGCTCTGGGGCTGCATGGGGTCTTGTCTGCCCTGTGGGCAATACCGAAGTCTGTGCAGGGGCACAAAGGCCTCGTATTCATCTTGCCTTTGTCTGCTCCAGAAGAATGATTGGGATTTTTTTTTCCCCTCAAATTTGATATGACTGTATTCAGGTTTAGACCAAAGATACCTAATGCTTGATGCCCACATATGTGAAATGCAGTAATAAAGGGTAAGAGAACCGCAAAGTGGTTAAGGTTGGCAGAGACATCTGGGTCCATCAAGACCAATTCCTGCTCAAGTAGGAATACCAAGAGCAGGTTGCACAGAGCCATGTCTGGGTGGCTTTTGAAGATCTCCAGTGAGAACTATCCATAACCTCTCTGGGCAATCTGTGCCAGTGCTCCGTCACCCACACAGTAAGAAGTGCTTCCTGATGTTTTGATGGAATCTGTGGTGGTTCAATTTGTGCCCATTGCCTCTTGTACTGGCTCTGGGCATCACTGAAAGAGCTTAGCTGCATCCTTTTTCCATCCTCCCTTCTCTTATTAATAGTTAAATGAGATCCTCAGTGAGCCTTCTTTTCTCCAGGCTAAACAGTCCCAGCTATCTCAGTCTCTCCTCACAGGACTGGGGCTCCAGTCCCTCCCTTCTGGATGGCCTTCCCTTGGACTCTTTTCACTATGTCCATTGTCCATCTTGTACTGGGGCAGTGAGGAAGGAAGTTGGACTGGACACAACACTGAAGATGTGGCTGCACCAACACTGAGCAGCGGGGCAGGATCACCTCTCTTGACCTTCTGGTGATACTTTGCCTAAAGCAGCCAAGAATACCATCAGACTTCTTAACATCAAGGGCATACTGCTGACTCATGTTCAACCTGGTGTCCACCATGACCTCCAGGCCCTGTTCTGCAGAGCTGCTTTCCATCTGGGTGGCCCCTAGCATGTGCTAGAGCCTGGGATTTTACCTCCCATGTGCAGGACTCTGCACTTCTCCTTGTTGAACTGCATTAGGTTTCTGTCAGCACACATCTCCATCCTGTTGAGATCCCTCTGGATGGCCACATGGCCCTCTGCTGAGTGAGCCACTCCTCCTAGTTTTGTGTTATCCGCAAATTTACTGGGGATGCACTCTGCTCCATTGTCCATACCGTTAATTAAGAAGTTAAACAAAACTGGATCCAATGCTGACATGTGGGGTATTCAACTTGTTGTTGACTTCCATCCAGACATCGCACCACTGGTTGCTAACCTCTAGGTCCTGCCATTCAGCCAGTTTTTGGTCTACCTCTCTGACTGCCCAGCCAGCATGTACTTTGACAACTTCTCTATGAGGATCTTATGGGAGGATAGTGCCAAAGACCTTACTGAAGTCCAGGAAGACAATACCCACTGTTCCCTCTTTATTTGTCAGGCTGGTGGTTTCAGAATAGGACCTTGTTTGGTCAGGCGTTACTTCCCCTTGGTGAATCCATGCTGACTACTCCTCATAGAATCATAGAATCATAGAAACACTAGGTTGGAAAGGACCTACAAGATCATCTAGTCCAACCGTCCTCCTATCACCATCCCTACCCACTAAGCTACTAAATCATATCCCTTAGCACCTCATCCAGACGCTTCTTGAACAGCACTAGGGACGGTGACTCCACCACCTCCCTAGGCAGGCCATTCCAGGGCTTGACCACTCTTTCAGAGAAAAAGTTTTTCCTCATATCCAATCTAAATCTTCCCTGGCGCAACTTGTGGCCATTCCCTCTTGTCCTGTCAGTAGTTATCTGTGATTTCCTTCTCCTTCATTTGTGTGGGCATGGTTTCCAGGATGAGTTCGTCCATCATCTACCCAGGGACTGAGGTGAGGCTGACTGGCCTGTAGTTCCCCTGGTCCTCCTTCTTGCTCTTCTTGAAGATAGGAGTGACATTTGCATTCCTTTGGCCTTCAAGCAAGTCTCCCAGTTGCCATGACTGAGCAACTATAGAGCATGGCCTCACAATAATGTATGTCAGTTTCCTCAGCACTCGTGTGTGCATCCAATCAGCCCATGGACTTACAGATATCCAGTTTACTCAAGTATTCTCTGACCTGATCCTCATCCACCAATGACACATCTTCCCTCATCCAGCCATTCAGCCCGTTCTTCCTGGTCTCTTGGACATGGAATTCCTGAAGGCCAGACTTGATAGTAAAGACTGAGGCAAAGAAAGCATTCAGTACCTCAGCCTTTTTGCTATCTCAGGTAACCATGTCTGCTGTTTCATTCAGGAAAAGGCACAAATTTTGTTTGGTTTTCATTTTGTCACTGAGGTACTTGTAGAAGACTTTCTTGTTGCCCCTGATATCCTTGACAAGATTCAATTCTCTGTGGGCTTTAGCTTTCCTAACTTGAAGCCAGGATTCTTGAACAATGCCTCTCTATTCCTTCCAGGCTACCTTCCTTGCTTCCACCGCTTGTAGGCTTCCTTTTAATATATGAGTTTGACCAGGAGCTTGTTGTTCGTCCATGCAGGCCTTCTGATGTTTTTGCCTGACTTTCTCTTTGTAAGTACACGTCACCCGTGAGCTTGGAGGAGGTGATCCTTGAATATTAGTCAGCTTTCTCGGGCCCCTCCTCCCTCCAGTACTCTCACAAGCAGATTCTTGAAGAGCACTCTCCTAAAGCTCAGCCTGTGAGCTTGCTGTTCACCCTCATCACTGCCTTAAGGGTCTTGAATACCACGGTTTCACAATCATTGCAGATAAGGCTGCCTTTGATTTTCACAGATTGCTTATGCCTTGCCATGTTGTTCTCCCAATGAGTAGCAGGGTGTTTGGAGCTCCTCACGAGGACTAGGGCTTTTGAAGATATACCTACCTGAGCTTCTCTGTTTCAAGTGAAGGTGAGTCCAAAATGACTATGATAAATAACAGTACTGTCAAAGCACAAATGTATTTTGTGCCAAAGTCATTGTCCTGTTAAATGATATAAAACATATGGTAAGAAAAGATGCAAACCATTCCCTTGGATATTCTGGTATGTGAATATTTGTCACATCTCATTACATTGTTTCTTCAGTCTGTGCCCAGAAGATGGGAGAATCTTACTCCAAGTGCTATAGATTTTTCATTATATATTTTGAAAGGTAGAGTTGCTCTTCGGATTTTAGAACTTCAAAAAACTTGATGTGGAAGGAAGAGGGTATTTTTTGTTGTTGTTGTTGCTGGTTTTTTTTTTTTTTTTTTTTTTTTTTTTTTTGTTTTTTTTTTTTTTTTTTTTTTTTTTTTTTTTTTTTTTTTTTTTTTTTTTTTTTGTACAGATGTTGTTATGAGTAGGGCAAGCCTCTGAGTGTCCCTGAATTTTGCTTAGGATCTAATCAGGCTCACGTTATACAAAAGTATTTAACGAAAAATGACAAAACTAAAAACTGCTTGTATCACATGTGATCTTTCAAATCCAACTCAGAGGGTGGTTTAGAAGCGAACTTGACTGAGCTCACAAAAGTTTCCTTAACACAAGAACCCACTGGCTGATACAGGCTGGGAAGAATATGGATGTCTTCTCTCCAGGAGTTTTTTGTTTTAGTCTATGTGGCAGTTTGGCAGTGTTTCATGGCTCAGACTTCCTGCTGTAGTGGAAAGACAGTCTCGTTTGCTCCTCTGTCACCAGCATAGAGGATCAACCAGGAAGAGACTGGAGAAATAGACTACTATTCCTCCATCACTCCCTGGCTTGTTGCTTCATCTCCTCAGCAGCTGTTGTTTGACAGCACAAGGCTCGGCAAAGGTGAGCTTGTTCTGTCTTCTGAATAGGTTGATTTAAATCAGGTGATGGCAGCTCCCACGTTCACAGAGAGGAAATCTGCAGAAGGGTCTCAGAAATGTTGCCCTGCCAACCATCTGCTCCTCAGCACAGAAGTGCAAGCTTCTAACTGTACATCTCTGTTAAACATCTTCTGGGCAGCAGTCAGTCCTGGTCTTGTGAAATACGTTCATGAACAGCTGATGCACAGCAGCAGTTCTAAAGAACCTGGGAACATTGGGACTCAAAGGGCTTGGAGCAAAATACTGCACTTTGCAAATCCAACGTTTTACTGGTGGAGCTGAAAATCCTGCCCATGCAACTTCCTTTGTGTGCACTAATGCATCCGAGATGAAAGGATAGACACATCCGTAGGAATCCTCAGAAAAGGTTTTTTTTCTCTTTTGCAGTTTTGCACTGCCTTGTCCCAGCAGGCTCATAAAGCCTTCGTAATAGAGCTGGGGGAATGGTGTGCTTCCTAGAGTGGATAATGTTGCTCAGTTTTCCAAAGGGAGGCCATTTACAATGGTAGAAATGGAATAATTAGAATGAGTGTGTCATCTGAAACCATTCTAAATGTCCCGCTATTGGCTTTTAATTTTATTTGAAAGACATACAGCACCAGCCTCAGCACAACAAAGCAGCATCAGTTAATACTGGCCAGATTTATTTAAGACAGAGATGGCCTTAAATAGAGAGTGGGTTTCAATCAACAGGCATGTCCAAGGAGCTAGCAAGAGTTCTATCTCTCATGAACAGAAGTCCCCTTCTTGCAAATGGCTTAAATCACTTCACAGCTGTTAAATACAGATGAAGAGACGGATGCAAAATTTAAAACGTAATACATGCTGTCCCTCAACAGTATTTTTGCTATCTGCAACAGCATTTCTAAGTGTGAATTTGCACGAACTCTGTATTGTAATAGATTTTCTTAGCAGGTACTTGCCATCTTCAGAGCTTGGAAGCTCTGTCTCTGGCAGAGGTTGGTGCTAAAACAGTCAGCCCAGTCAAAAGCAGTGTGGCATGCTTTCCTGGCTAGCCGTCATAGATCTTCTTTTTCAATATTGGAATTCCACTATGGGGACATTAAACACATTGACTGCAGTAATATTAGAACCAATGTCCTGAAAATCAGGAATTCCAGTGAAATGATGTACTATACAAGATATTTTCCAGTCCTCTGCATCATCACTGAAGCTTCACATATATTTTGCTCCTTCATTTTCATATATATTATATTGCCCATCAGTGTGCTGCTGCATGTTGCAGACCAATGAGAACTGGTGACACAGTGCTTGGATATAGAGATCAGACCATGAGCATTTGCTCTGCGCTCAGAGCTGGTGGCTTTGAAATAGAGTTGCCCCTTTGGAAACTGCAAAGTCTAATATTCCCATTTCAGGTAAATTTCTGTGGAGATACAGCTCAATCTGCTCATGCAGTTGGGCTCCAGTGGTGCCTGAAAATTTGCAGGAAAATCAGCTACTCACCTACGAAATTAAAAACAGCTATTCAGTAACCTTTTTCTTAACACAAAGCACAGTAAAATCTCCCACAATGTGCTCAGAGTAGAGGAGACACATGTCAGTGCAATGAAATAAAGAATATAGCTCCAAAGCCAGAGCACATAACAGTCTATGCTTTTGGAGCAAATTTCAGACAAGATTGACTAAAAACCCAAGAAGCAAGAGCACTAAAAGAAGGTTATTACAAGAACCTAGGTGCTAGCATAAAGCCCATCAGAACATAGTCTGACAGTGAGGTCATTTTAGGCTTTGAGTTGTAGGGAATCCTTGGATGCCATAGCAGTCTCACGGCAGGTTCTCGACCAACCTTTCATGAGGAAGAGACTTTTCTTGGCAATATAGAAATGTGAGGGGTCTGAGCATGTCATTTTGAAGATTTTGCTTTTCAACTTCACTAACTATGGAAGAATGCAAAAATTTAACCCTCACTGGGAGGATCTCTGCATATGAGCAGCCGAGATCTCTTGCTTTGATCTTGCATTTGGCAAGAGCAAAAATCTTGATCAAAGATCAGCTGCCAGCTGCAGTAGGGTGAAGAAGCTCAAAGATCACGGTTTAGGGCCATCTTTCTCCTTCCATCTTAGTCTCCCTGTCAAGTGGATGTAGATGGACCAGATAGCCCAACACAAAATAAGAAAGAACAGCTACTCTGAAGATCCCTTTTCTTGTGAGTATGTTGAAAAGATGACAACTAAACCATATGGCCCAGGATTTACTTCAAAACGAGGCTTCTCAAACAAGAGTGTGTGGGACATGTGGGGCGCATGATCTAGTACAGATATAGCCTGTGGTGGTCACTGGCTACCAGCTGCTGCTCTGTATTGTTGCTGCTGTTGAGAGTGGTACCCAGCAGAAACATTTATGAAGTTGCTCTACATTTGCGTTCATAGCAGGAGAGAACAGCCATCTGAAAGCAAATTTGCAGTTGCCAAAGGTTACTCATGAGCATTACCTGAAGTTGACCTAGTTACAATCCTACTCCATGGAGTTTACAAACTCCATTCTCAGCAGACTGAGATATTAAGGTATGTTTGTATAGGAGCCACTGTCAAGCCATCTGTTTTTTTAAGACTTGAGCAGAATGATGCAACCTGTGGTTCACCCACTTTTGCTAGTAAGAAGTTTGGTGTTGGCTAACACAAAGAACAACTTTCTTCTTCCTCCATTGACGATATGCTCAATATTTATTCCCTGCTAGATGGCAAGATGGTGCTGGTGTAGGTTTGTTTTAAAGGGTTTGTTTGATAATCCTGTGCCAGGAACTGTTTTTATTTTTTTTATTTTTTTATTTTTTTAATTGCCAATTGACCTCTTCTAAAAATGCAAGAGATTTTCTCACCTGTATCGTTGTTATAGTAGCTGAGTGAAAAAAAGAGAGAAGATAGAGAAAAGGGCAGAAGGGTAAATTCATAGAAATGCTTGGCTACACTGGAAAACACAATTCCTTTCCCATAGAGGCTGTTTGCATTTCAAGATTTTTGAGTCAGGTTATGCCTTCATGTCCATCAGCTTGTGAGCTGTAGAACCATGCTTTGATCACAGTTCAGAAAAAAAAATTGTCATAGGTTACATTAAAGAGCTTCAATTAATTTACAGGCTAAACCATGATAAATGTCACTAGCCTTCCACATATCAACATTTGCTTCAGAATAATTTACTGCCTATATATTGGGCGCTCTATCTATACAAAACCATACTGCAGCCTGTTAACTTAAAAAAGATAGGCGAGTGAGAAAGCATTCTAATTTCTCATCAGTGCAAGAAAAGATAAGAAAAAATATTAACACATTGGATAATAGCTTTCTGAATAGAGTTGGATGAGTTTGCAAGAGAGGAGTCCCAGGCACCGATCCTGGTCTTTGTTAGATCTGGAATGAATTTACCAGAATCAGAGTAATATAGGTGCTAGTTCAGAAGGGGCTGCTGGCTTTGGAAATTATACATTTTTTTAAGAAGTGGTTTATATAGGCCAGATTCTGCTTTGATCTTCATGACTGTGAGTCTGGTAAAAGGTCATTAAAGATAGTGGTGTCTCTCTGGGCTTGCGTGAGTGTCACTGAATCAGAGTTGTGGGTCAGAAAGAAACTACAGTCTGGTTTTATGAGTTTCATAGTGACATTAAAAATGGCAGCTGGGGACCTAGTGAAAAGAAACATATGGTTGAAACAGAGAGTTTCATAAAAATTCGTCTCCATAACCGCTCTTAAATTTTTGCATAGGATTTAAATTCCAGGATTTTTCTGACGTGACTTTCCAGCCCCATGTGTCCAGCTGACCTCAGCTCCTGACAGCACTTGGCACTCACACACGGCAGGCTGTTGAAAGCCCATCCTCTGGCTGTCATCTGGGACAGTCTGTGGGTATGATGAGGACAAAGAATTTCCTAGCACGATGTTCCTGCAGTGCCAAGTTCAGCAAGATAAACTCTCCCTTTGTAGAAACTGAAAAGCCAGGATGAAGCATTTCTCCTGGAAAGACACACTGAAAATCTGCCATTGATTTCTGTGGTGCCTAGAGGTCAGCCACAGCTGGGCCACAAAGCAGATGGGAGGAGGAGCTCTGGTTCAGAAGGTGGGACCAGAGCCTGTGCTGCTCCTGTGGAGGAACAGGGCCGGAGGGACCTTAAAACTGAAGAGAGATGTAACCAAAATCCATTTATTTTAAGTGCTGAAATTTAGGGAAAGAAAGAACTCAAAATGTATGAGAGAACAAAATAACCTTCCTTTCCCTAATTTTTCATGTTTTTTGTCATCTCTTTCTGGAAACTGTTAAAAAATGAAAGTTCTGCAGTTGCTATGCAGCAAAGACTTGGTGTCATGTGCATGGATCATCCCGGTTCTTGACTGGGGAACAAGCCCAGAACAGGGGTGTTATCCTGGAAGCAAATAAAGCTTCCATGGGTGGAGTAGTATTTTCTTCATTTCCGGAGAGGAATTCCTACAATCCGCAGCGGGGGAAGTAGTGACAAATTCGATGTGCCCCAGACTTCTTGCAATAGAGAAGCCAGGAAGAAGTTGGCAGAATGGTGGCTGAATGAGCCCAGCCTCTTGCTACATTATCTGTGATAAGACGATCCCCATGATGAAGAAATCAGGCTGCTGAGAACAGCCTTTCCTAGGAAAGCAAGAGATTGCTACTGGGCTCAGCTCAGAGGAGTTTCTTTAGCACCTTAAGAATGCCCCCTGAGGCCACTCATTGTGCTGCCATTGTTTTGCCAGGTGTCATACAAGGAAATCTGAAGCCAGGGTGGATACATCAGTGGCTGCTTAGTTGGGTTTGCAATTTTCTGTAGTGGAACAAAGAGATTACGACAATTATAAACGAGCTTGTTCTGATACAACTGGCAGCAAGACTATGGTAACGTGAAGTTTAATGAGGATTTAGGATCAGTACAGTCTGCTGTATAGAGCTGTGCTTGTACCCTGGAGCCTAGGTTGCTGCATGCCTGTTTGTGTTAAACTGCGTATTTCCTGTGGTTATGCACCAACCCAGCTCCGCGGCAGCCTGGCCAGTGTAGGCTGCCTTCGTGGAGCACTCTGGTGACAAAATGACAGCGATGGCAAAAGTTATGGAGGGGAATGGATTAGAGCTGCCTGAGCAAACCTATATAGAGGGACTGAATTTCTGCAAGGGACAATTGTGTTTTCAATTATCCAGAGTTTCAAGTACATTGGAAGGTAATATACTATTTTATTGTCATAACCCTTCTGCAGGAGAGAGATGTTATCCCTATTTCACAGAGATACGGGAGAATGGATTTACCAAGACTATCATTGTCAAATATTGGAAAATATATTTATTCCCTAAATGTCTCAAACTTTTCATTTCGGAGAGGTGACAGAGGTCACAAAGGAGGTCAGCTGGAATTACTCCAAGTCTCTTCTTTTGTTTAGTCACCCATTTTGTCTTTTTAAGGAGAAGGAAGATTGTCCTTCTTATTTCTTGTCCAACTATACTGTGTGAAAAGCTCTTGTGACGGAGCTGGTGGGCATCTGCTTAGCTTTGCAGTTGCTGGGAGAGTTTGGAAGTTCTCATTGCCTAGATCAGAATTTCTTCAATCACAGTGCTGTGTCCCACTGCAGCCAAGGCAGCAGTGCAGCAGAAGGAGGTCTTCTGGAAAAGAATAGCAACATGCCCTCTGCACAATGCCTGCTGCACAGTCATTGCTTCGTAATGCTTGCCAGGTGGCAAAGGCTGACTCAGTCTTTGAATGACAGACCAGTATACAGTAGGTGCTAATAGAAATCTAGATGGAAAAACATCCTTGTTCCTTTAGGAGCTACTTTTTTTTCTTAAAAAAAAAAAATAAAAGAAGAAAAACTTTTTTGTCCCATTTCTCTTTCCTCCTCCTCCTTCTTCTTCTTCTTTNATCTCTTTCTGGAAACTGTTAAAAAATGAAAGTTCTGCAGTTGCTATGCAGCAAAGACTTGGTGTCATGTGCATGGATCATCCCGGTTCTTGACTGGGGAACAAGCCCAGAACAGGGGTGTTATCCTGGAAGCAAATAAAGCTTCCATGGGTGGAGTAGTATTTTCTTCATTTCCGGAGAGGAATTCCTACAATCCGCAGCGGGGGAAGTAGTGACAAATTCGATGTGCCCCAGACTTCTTGCAATAGAGAAGCCAGGAAGAAGTTGGCAGAATGGTGGCTGAATGAGCCCAGCCTCTTGCTACATTATCTGTGATAAGACGATCCCCATGATGAAGAAATCAGGCTGCTGAGAACAGCCTTTCCTAGGAAAGCAAGAGATTGCTACTGGGCTCAGCTCAGAGGAGTTTCTTTAGCACCTTAAGAATGCCCCCTGAGGCCACTCATTGTGCTGCCATTGTTTTGCCAGGTGTCATACAAGGAAATCTGAAGCCAGGGTGGATACATCAGTGGCTGCTTAGTTGGGTTTGCAATTTTCTGTAGTGGAACAAAGAGATTACGACAATTATAAACGAGCTTGTTCTGATACAACTGGCAGCAAGACTATGGTAACGTGAAGTTTAATGAGGATTTAGGATCAGTACAGTCTGCTGTATAGAGCTGTGCTTGTACCCTGGAGCCTAGGTTGCTGCATGCCTGTTTGTGTTAAACTGCGTATTTCCTGTGGTTATGCACCAACCCAGCTCCGCGGCAGCCTGGCCAGTGTAGGCTGCCTTCGTGGAGCACTCTGGTGACAAAATGACAGCGATGGCAAAAGTTATGGAGGGGAATGGATTAGAGCTGCCTGAGCAAACCTATATAGAGGGACTGAATTTCTGCAAGGGACAATTGTGTTTTCAATTATCCAGAGTTTCAAGTACATTGGAAGGTAATATACTATTTTATTGTCATAACCCTTCTGCAGGAGAGAGATGTTATCCCTATTTCACAGAGATACGGGAGAATGGATTTACCAAGACTATCATTGTCAAATATTGGAAAATATATTTATTCCCTAAATGTCTCAAACTTTTCATTTCGGAGAGGTGACAGAGGTCACAAAGGAGGTCAGCTGGAATTACTCCAAGTCTCTTCTTTTGTTTAGTCACCCATTTTGTCTTTTTAAGGAGAAGGAAGATTGTCCTTCTTATTTCTTGTCCAACTATACTGTGTGAAAAGCTCTTGTGACGGAGCTGGTGGGCATCTGCTTAGCTTTGCAGTTGCTGGGAGAGTTTGGAAGTTCTCATTGCCTAGATCAGAATTTCTTCAATCACAGTGCTGTGTCCCACTGCAGCCAAGGCAGCAGTGCAGCAGAAGGAGGTCTTCTGGAAAAGAATAGCAACATGCCCTCTGCACAATGCCTGCTGCACAGTCATTGCTTCGTAATGCTTGCCAGGTGGCAAAGGCTGACTCAGTCTTTGAATGACAGACCAGTATACAGTAGGTGCTAATAGAAATCTAGATGGAAAAACATCCTTGTTCCTTTAGGAGCTACTTTTTTTTCATAAAAAAAAAAAATAAAAGAAGAAAAACTTTTTTGTCCCATTTCTCTTTCCTCCTCCTCCCTCTTCTTCTTCTTTTTTTTTTTTTCTTTCACTTTCTTTTTTTTTTACCCACATACTTTCTGCTCAATATTTTTCAAGTGTTTTGAAATCTCTGGCACTTTTCATCTTTGAATTCAAAGAACCTTTGTCTGAGGCAGTAAAATCACTGGCTAGCTAAGCCTGTTATCTAATGCAAGAGGATTAGTTTTCTTTTGATTACTGAAATGACCTTATGGAGAGCATTTTAAAGGGGCACGTTTATCCTGCCATCAGCCACGTTTTCAAAGTACAACCACCCTTTACCTACTTAACCAGAAGATGAGATTTTATTTACTTGTTTTCTCAGAAGATATATTAAAAAGATTTTAGGTCTTGTCTCTACTTTGTTTAGTATTAAAACCTTCCATGGAAATTTAGAGGATTACACTGAAACATCTTTTTGGTTTAGACTGGTTAAGCAGGAAGGCAGTAAAGGGCTCTTCAACAGTAAAGAAGGCAAAATGGTGGTTTCCTACTGCAGTGCAGAGTGCCCACTATCTTGTTTCTGACCTTATCCACTCCAGATTAAACACCACAGGGCTTTGGGAGAGTTCCTTGAATTTCTACCTGTCTGGAAGATTGTCTGGCCCCCATTCTGTGCTGTATGGGTTATCTTCCTGACTCAGATTCTTAGAGCAGAGAGAGCTGGCAACTTCTCAGCTATCTGTGGTTTCACAGACTGCAATGTCACCAGAGCAGATGCCTCTGTTTGTGTGTTTCACTTGGAGCTCCAGCACTACCAGGGGAGGTGAGTAGGCATTCTGGGAGAGTGATCAGTCCCACCTGAAAGCACAAGCATAAATTAGCTCTAACAAACTGCAGCATGAGTGTCCACTGAGGCTACAGTGTGCACATCAAATGTCTGGTCCGAACATTGGTCTTGCAGTGCTTCAAGCGTCAGAGGGCACTCCTGGCTCCATCAGAGGAGGAGTGACCAGCAGAGAGAGGGAGGTGATTGTCCCTCTCTACTTTGCCCTCATGAGGCCTCATCTGGAGTACTGTATCCAGGTTTGGGGCCCCCAGCACAGGAAAGGTGAAGCTGTTGGAGAGGGTCTAGAGGAAGCCACGAAGATGATCAGAGGACTGGAGCACCTCTCTGANAAGCAGTGGGGAGACCTCAGTGCAGCCTTCCAGTATTTCAAGGGAGGCTATAAACAAGAGGAAAATCAACTTTTTACAAGAGTAGATAGCAGTAGGACAAGGGGAAACGGTTTTAAGCTGAAGGATGAAAGGTTTAGATTGGATGTTGGGAGAAGTTCTTTACTCAGAGGGTGGTGAGGTGGTGGAACAGGCTGCCCAGAGAGGTTGTGGATTCCCTGTCCCTGGAGGTGTTCAAGGCCAGATTGGATGGAGCCCTGGGCAATCTGACCTAGTATCAGACTGGGAGGGTGGTGGCCCTGCCTATGGCAGGGGGTTGAAACCTGATGATTCTTGTGGTCCCTTCCAACCCAGGCCATCCTATGATTCTATGGCTCTGATATCACCAAGGAGTCAGCCCTGGGGCCTCCTCCCACCCTGTCCATGGCCTGAAGTAGCTCATCTGTCTGTCTCTCAGAGGAATTGTGTCACTATTTCTGGGACGACACAACAATGCTGATTCTGCAGAAAACCTGTAAATACCAATATCCACAAAAAGATACTGATATCCATAGAAGGAAGACAGAAGACAAATCTGCTCCTGTAGACCATTTTGGCTGCATCCCCAGTGCCTCTCCTTGTCTGCAAGCTGTGGTATAGCCCATTACTTCTTCCCCAGTATCACACTGCGCAGAGCACTCTCTTACCTTGAGCATAAAATATGCTATAAAAACCTAATTGTATTCTGTATCTGATGTTAACATAATATTCTCTCAACTAATGGAGGACTTTGCAGTGCCCATTTAATTTCTCTAATGTTAACTTTCTAGACAAATTTAGCTATGGTACAAAGGTTTTATGCAGAGTAAGATTTTTCCTTTTAATTTCCTTCCTGTTTTTGCTTTTCAGCTGAAGGTCTGATTCCATAGAGCCTGTTGTTCTCCTTGCTGGGTTGAATTTAGCAAAAATAGAAAGAAGCTGAAAGAGTATTAGGGCTGTCTGTGTCTGGTACTTCCTCTTTGACCCTTGTTGCAAGTTTGCACTTTTTTCTAAGCTGTAATATTTGCACTCTGGTTACTGATAGCTATGGAGAAATTACGAATTTGTTTATTCTGCATGACTTGAAATGTATTTAGCTGATTGTTATAGTTGTGCTATTAAGTTCCGTTTAAAAATTAGGAAGAATTTGCCTACTGCATCTTGACCGTCTGGGGGCAGTGTCACCTAATACTTGTTAAGAGTGATATGCCTGGTCACTGCATACTATCCATACTGCGCTCACCTTCTAAGGATGTCACCCAAAACACAGAGATATCAAAGAGAGCCTTTCCACAGATCTTAACTGCATCTTGGACTTGGCTACATTGCACTCGCTCTCCTGGGCCACAGTGCTTACTGACAGAAACCTCTACTGGCATTGAATCCAGTTTGGGACATAGATCTGGAACTAGATGGGACTTCAAGTCAGATGTCTCACAGACTTCCAGTGTAGATTTATACAAAACGAGGTTGGAAATAGATGATCTTCAACCTCCCTTCCAATCCAAATCATTTCATGATTCTATAAAATGTTTTTTGCATGAAACTGTTTATACTCAGCTAGAGCATGACTTTGAGAAGACTATCCAGTTGTGCTCTGAAGACCTCAAGTGATAAAGAATCTACAGCAGTCTGATAAATTGTTCCACGTGCAATCAAGATCCCTGTCAAGAAAATCCACCTTACCCTAGACTAAATATGTTTAGCACATATTCCACCAGATACTCAGTTGTTCAGAATAGGTTGTCCTTCACTTAATTTTCTTTGGTGTTAATGGTTATCATACATTGTGGAGCACGGTAAACCACCAGTCCTTCTTGTGGGCGCTTATATTAATCACATGCTTTCAGGCATTATCTCCTCTCTGCCCATCTCATCGTGAAACAATGCTTTCTGTTTGTGGTCAAAACATGTGCTTTAGGTAGGAAGAGATGGGAAAGCCTGTGGAAGAGGCATCAATAGAAAAGGAAATCTGAGTCTTCTGTAGACCCTTAGATTTTTTCCTCTGGACTTGAGGTGCTTAGTGTGGGGATGATGTGAAAAGATGGAGAACACTAGCACGATGACAATTTATATCAGCTAAGAACTTGACATCATACTTTAAGCAGACTAGCTGTGGGCAACTGGATAGTGTCACGGGTGTTTTGGCTTACATACATACAAGGTCACATAGGATGAAAGTTACTTTTATATAAAGACATATCTCAGACCTAATTATTTCTGTTTTGCCTGGAGTACTTCATGTGAATATCACACACTTATAAATTCTTCTTTAAACTATAGTAGGAATTGTTGTGATGTGAATTTTGGTGGGAAATGTCCGAACCTGATTTTGATGAGGCGAAAAAAGAGAAAAAGGAATGATACACTACCTCGTGGTCCTTCTCTAACAACAAAAATATTTTGGAGCAAAGGTCTAGATCCTTGACAAGTAATTAGGAAAAGGGAAAAATATAGTTTTTACAGAGAGCTGTAAAAAATTCAAAGGCAATGATGATCAGCACAGTAATCCCAATGTGCTAGACCTTACCACCCTGAACCTGTTATCAGTATAAAGTATTACATGTAAAAGATTCTTTCATTTCTTTCCAGATGACTAAAGCTGAGGAGGCTGGACATTGACAGAAGAAGTACAGTGGTAAATACAGGCTGGTGCTAACTCTTGAGATAAAGACATTTAATTAAACACCAGTCTATCAGAAGAGTGTTAGTGTTCAGGAGCTGGTAATCAGCTCGGGGCACTCAGGCCAATTCCTAACACACTGGAGAACAATTTTGGAAATAGAAAATTTTGCTGGAAATTTGATGTCTGGTGGGTGGGAAGTTGGCTCAATAATTTCTCTGCATTTTTAAAGATCTTATATCATGTGAAAGCACTTGCAATATTGAACTGAAATCAGAAACATCTGGCTTAGAGTAGTTCAGGCAGTGGTGAAGGAGTTATGTCACTTTATCCAGAAAAGTTACTAAATTGCAGCTCATCCCGCAAGTCTCCAGTAAAAACCACTGGAGTTCCTCGCTGATGCAGCTTCCTCTCCAGGGAGCCTTCCAGCCACCGCTCGTTTGGGCGAGTGGTTCTTCCATCTGCTCCCTTTCCTTGCCCAATGCTCTGCCTTTGTTCGCTCTGGCCCAACACATTTGGAAGCTCATGTGAGGAAAGGGCTAACATCTCTGCCCTGCTCTGAAAGGAAAAAGATCACTGTTGTTCTTCTGGAAGATAGGCACTGATTGCTTTCTCTCTGACAGAGCTGTAAACACCTGCCTGAGCTCTTTTGCAGGATGTGCTAGAAGCAACAAGCTGATTATGTGACAAAAACACCCAAAGCCCTGTTTTGAGAAAACTTCACTTCCGAAGGAGAGCAAGGTCTCTGGGAGACACAAACAGAGGCCTGGAGACAGCCCAAGGCTGTACCAGTCTGGTACCAGGATATCTGTTTGTGGGAATGAGAGGAGATGGTCTGCTGGGCCAGAACAGTTGTAGTGATGTGATTGGAAGTGTTTGCAAGATGTTTTGTTGGAAACTCTACATAAACTACTGCAGATTTTAATGCGAGGAGTGAGGGGGTCTCTCTTCCCCTCCTCATGGTGGAGAAGTCTCATGATCATGACTAAACTTCTGTAAAACTTTGTAAACCTGTCCTTCCTCAGTCGCAGAAAGTCCCCAGTCACTTCTGCGACATTCATATTGTATGGTTTTCTTCTGTTAGTTTTCCAGCTCCTCTTACAGTCTATTGTGTTCATCTCTTCTCCGCCTGCTCTAACATCAGCTCCCTCATGCCAAAACCACTTCCTTCTGTGCGTGTTGATGACCCTCTCTGTTCTTCACTTTTGGCTGAGAGGATGAAGAGCTGCCTTCTACTTGGACAGAGATATCGGGGTATAGGCCTTACAAGTCAAAAACTAAAGCTGTTACATAACTACATTCCACCTGGGCTTTATGGTTGCTTAGGGCTCTGACATGCATGAGCTTCAGCCACTTAGAGAAAGCAGTACCTCTAGACTGAAAGCTCAGAAGCCAAAGAGTGTTTTAACCTCATTACCTTAAGCAATGATCCACACCAGTCGTAAAAAAAAAAAAGCTGAAGAAAACCTTGGGTGATGGTATTCTTAAAGCAGATGATTGTATTTTTTGAACAAAGAAAATAAAAAGAAAATTGATGATGAAATGTTTTCCTGAAGAACAAATTGAAACACTTCATGCAGCATATTACTTGTACACGGAATAGGATATGCGTACCAAGGTGAATCACTGTGCTCTTGGGACTTGATGACATTTTGCTTACAGATTTTCATATTGCCTGGAAGAGAAACAAGAGAAGGTGGGAGTACGTGATAGATAGAGGCCATTGGCACGAGAGGGAGCAGGCTGAGAACTGGTGCTGGAGCAGGGCAGGACCGAAACATTTCTCCTGTGTCGGTCATAGAGTGTTTCAAACCTAAAATTGTTTGCAGAATGAAGCCGTGAGCTGGCCAGATGGAAACAAGTCTCCACTCCATGGTACATGGAAAAACAAGTTCATCATGTTCTGTCTTTACTCTGAGACATTCTTGGCAACTTTAGCCACATCCTGGAAAGAGTGGAAGGGAGAAAGAGCAGAAGAGAGCCAGCAGGCAAATGGGGTTAGGGGGTTTGGTTTGTACAATGCTTAGGGAAGCTGTTCAGCTTCAAAAGAAAATATCTCATTGCTGAGACAGGGACAAGATAATTATGATTATCTTTTGAACCTCATCATCACTTTTCAGTATTTCTGTTACTACTGTTTTTTTATCTGCAGAGTACGGTGGCAATAATCTTTCCCAGACAATGGTATAGTGCTTTCAGCAGGATTTGTTGTCTACGTATGTGGCAAGTGGGGTTAACTAAACAGTTAGGACATAGAACAGTTTTCATGATTGGGGTCAGAAGATGAAACACAATAAACTCAATTTTTTATATTACAGGTCTTTGTTTTTATTGTTGTTTTTATATATAGTTGCACCAAAAATAGCTTTGGTTCCTTCGTCATTTCCTTTTTTGGTTGACACACAGTATTTAGCTATTCGGTTCTCTGATGTTCCAGCAAATAGCCAGACAATTTCTAAAATAAATGTTCCCTTAGAGTTTGCATATTTTTCCTTCTGTTCGTTTCTGGGTCTGGGAAATGGAAAGAGACTTCAGAAGCAGCGTAAGTTTATTTTAGAAGCTGAAATATGTTTGCTATTCTTTTTGTCCTTGTACTACAGTATTGTTTTCTTCATTTTATTGTCTCGGAGTTAAGGTCAGATGTGATTTTTTCAGGATATACTTTGTATTTTCAGGATTTCTAAAACATCTTTTCTTTCTGGATCATAGAAGTCAGAATCCATTTAATACCAGATGACTGAAATTCGTCTCTGCTGCTGAAATGGAGAGTCACTAGTCTTTCTACATATATTTGATCTATAATGTTCTAGCAAAACCATCCTCCTCTCTCTCTTTCTGTCTCATTTCTGTGCTACACTTCCTTGCTTTCCAGAGGAGATCACGCTTATGCAGCCTCAGCCTCTGTCTGTCACTTTGGTGACTTTTGAACCACTTAATTTACATCAATTTTGGAGGGGTCAAAAGGGAAGTTCCTGAACATTTTGAGAAAGAAGGTCTGTTAACAGATGGCCACACCAACAGTACTGGCCAAACTCCTGAGTCCTTCTGCACATCCTGTGCAGACTTGGGTATGAGGAATGGATGCTGTGCTTGGAGGTGGATCCCACCATTATTACGGACTGGTGGACAGGCAACACTGCTGGCCACACACTTTGTTCTGTGCTATCACTGCAGTCACCCTCTCCTGCCTCAGGCTGCAGCCACTGCAGAGAAGTGCTATGCAGGGGAGGAACTTCTGGGGAGAAAATGCAGAATTGCACCATTTGGCATCATGGATGAATGATGTCAGTGTTCACTCTGTCTGTGCCAGCCTTTGAGCCACTGACAGGCATAGCAGAGTATTCCTCTTGGAGCAGTCAGTTGCCCCTGAAATAGCTGCAAGGATCATATGACATTACAAGGAGCTTTTTAAAAAAGAGAATGGCGAGAATGGCAAGAATATCTACCTAGAAAGCTCCTCAGCATGCAAATGTATCACAGAAATGTTAGAGCCAATTTGAATCAGAACATGACACTGTACATACCTTCGGTGTGTCATCATTAATACACTAATACACCTTAATGTGAGGCTTACGTGGCTGGGGTTTACATACTGGAGGCGACTTGTGCTCCTCAGACCTTCAGAGACAGTCTTGAATGGGCTCTGACTCCCCCAGGTTCTCTGATGCCTTTAAAGCAACATACACTTGTGTGAATGGGTTGCGTTGCTCTTCACCCAGTAGCATTTGAAAAAGCTGAGCTGAGCTGCACTGAGCCTGGATGTTTACTTTCAGACGCTGCTGTGTTGGGCACCTTAATCTGATGGGCCAGCAGGTTAGGTGGTTTGGATCCTGCTCTGTTAGTGCAAGCACATTTTTGGAGGCTGGCTGCAAGCACGCGTTTGCAACGTGCTGATATGCAGCTGCAGATGAAGGGGTGTCCAGCCACGCCGACACGAGCACACTGCTGAGGGCATTACTGCGGGTTTGGGTGAAACGTGTGCCACTACAGGCAACATTCCTTTCACCGGTCTCAGATGTATGCCTTTGCTGAAATTTAAGGAAGCCTTCGCCATCCTGGCTCATCTTCTCATCCCAAAGCTTATTTAACAAAATGAAGGCAGAGTACACTTGCACAGCTCCTGGTGGAGGTGGCAGGATGCTAGCTGCCCAGAAGGTTGTATTTATTCCTAAAGAGAAGGAACAAGCTGTAACATTTCTATCCAACTGATTTTCTTACGTCAGACATCATCACATCAGTAAGAATGAGAGGGGCTGAAGAAGCAATGAGATGTGATTATTTCTGATATTCTTGCTGAGGTTTTATGATGTGTTGTTTAGTCCTGATTATATACTTCAAGGCAGAAAACTGGTTAAAGCAGATTTTATATATCAGTTTAGATTATTTCCTTGGCTCTATTACTATTTTCTTCAAAGAAAATTAAAAAGAGAAAAAAAAAAACGTATTTAGGGCCCATCATTTTAGCAGATATCCTCTCTTGCTAAAACATTCTTACCTGCTGTGATTTTTGAATGTTTGGCGTTTATTGCTAGAAACATTACTATTTATTTCCTATTCTGAATCTCTCTTGCTACAAAACTCAAAGTACAATTTTGAACAGACATAAACGCGGATTCATGGTTTCATAGCTTCATGTATGAGGTTAAACATCCACTTAATTTTTTGAGGAATGCTTTTTTATGTACCACAAGCGTTAATTTAACCCTGCAGTTTTTAGTGTAGTTTAGGTACTACTTCAATTTGATAAATGCGTACTGGATTGAGACACTAGCAGACTTTTCCTTCTGTTTTCTGTCACCTCGTGACCAAAGAGCAAAGACATGACAAAGGATTTTTAGCCAATATTTGTTTGGGCTTGGTGGAATCATTGAATACAATTGGTCACTGAAAAGCTGAGCTATACATTATTGTTCTGTTTAGTCTTCAGAAAATGCTGAATACCATGGGAAAATAAAAAATTAGATTAATCTTACAGAAATACCAGTTAGACTAATTCATTAACAACTCTAACATATGTAGAAAGGAAGTATGAATCAATGGTTCTTATTAGTTATAATGAAATTTACTTTTTAATTTAAAAAATAACTTCATTTGGTCAGTAGAAAAGTGAAACAAAATGAGGTAGGTCAGGACCCAGAATCAAAATTACGGAAACAGTAGACCAGCAAAAAAAGAGAAAAATATAAGCTGTGGGCCAGAAACATCCAGGCAGAGGCAGACCTCACCTGTGGCAGACAGTGATCAGAAAAGCCAGAGCATGAGGGTGCTCTGGCCAATGCAATCTGTATTTGCAGACTAATATGTTCCTGAGGTGGGGGGAGCTCCCAGTATTCTGCATTTCTTATTCCATATTCCGTATAGTAAAGGATTTATTCAAATGCTTTTCTATATTTGAAATATAGTAAAGGATATGTATTTATATATATATATATATACATATTATAAATATATATATATTTAATTCAACCCAGCTTTTCAGTTTTACCAAAGCTCCAGTTACCAGATATCCAATAGAAAACACAGGTGGGATGATGGAACATGCTCTGTAGAGAGAAATGCCTTCCATTTTCATCCCTGAACTAATCCACTTACACTGAGAAGAAAAGACGTGAAGAAACAAGCCCTAGATAAATAAAATGAACAGAGGCTGATGCTCTTTTTTTTGGTCCTTCACACAGTTGCCAGCTTCAACTGCACAGCAAACAGCAGCACTCGGGAAGCAGTAAACAGCTCCGGCTGCCTGACAGTAACCTGAGGCTCCATCGTGCAGAACAAAAAATGAAAGGTAAGGACAAACCCACAGGGAATGCAGAAAACAGCATAGGAGAAAGCTACTTAGTAAACATTTGTAATTGGGGCAGTTCTGATATGTGCATGAGCACGCTAGAAAATCACCATAACCTCTGGGCCTGTCAGAGAGGAGCTTGAAAATTCAGTTTGTGCTCAAGATGCCCCTACCACAAGCATATCTTCAGACATGAGAAAAGAGTTGGATGAGTACACAGTAACAGATGACAAGTACGCAATAGTGATAAATGAGAGTTAAAAAAAAAAAGGAGCAATACAAAGATCGTGCTTAAAACTCACGTTGTTAATTGGAATCAAGTTACAGTGCTTTCTTTCTTGGAAAAAGAATAATAATTTGTCTTCAGTCTTGGCAGAAGAACAGCATGCATAAGAGCAAATAATATTTGAAAGTAGAACAAGCCGACATGGCACCAAGTAAGATAAATGCTTATCTCATAATCATTAACTTCTGGCCTGGCTACTGCTTCACATTGCCAAAAATTCAGGAGTTGGAGAAGAATTACACAGACTAAAAATAATAGTTCTGAGGAGCAGCGTCAGAAAATAGTTGCAACTGTATTTTTCTGTGATCTTTACTGCAAAAACAAAGAAACACGTCCTCTTAGAGGTCCTAAATCACAGTTTCAGTGAGATAGCTTCTAGTTTTTGCTACAGAAGTGTTTGATGCACACGTTATTCATAAACCAAGTGCCTGCTTCTGTTGGACAGTCTTTTCCATCATTACCTGTCTGAACAAAAGAACCCTGCTGTTCTTAGAAGGGAGGGAAAGTGGCCGCAGCAGCTTCTAGACAGCAGATCAAAAGTATTCTGGACTCCTGTCTCAGCATGATGCTGATCTGCTGTGTTAAGCCATCTATTTAGCAAGATAACCATCTGTCCAGAGTAGGCCTGGTGAGGTAATGGTTTTATTAATTTCTTATAATAAGTAAGATGAGCAGATGAGGCTGCCTGTGGCATTCAGATAGGAGAATTTGACTTTTACAAAATTGTCTGCTTTCATTTCTGGTGCAAAACATTATGTTTTTCAGTGTGTCAGAGGTGTTATTGCGTGATTTTTCCCAGAGCTCTGTGGTGAGAATGAGAAGAAATGAGGGTGGTGGCTCTGAATTTGTTTTCACCTCTGCAGATAAGACATTTTCTAATCACCAAGGCTAAGGCAAGAGAAAACTATTTTCTTCTGGTTCCTGTATTTCCTCCACACTGAAGGACATTGATTGCAGCTCACATATTCTTCGAACTTAGCAAGACTAAGCAAAACTTTCTGTAAAGCCACCTGCTCTTGATTAGCAGAAACTGTCGCTTTACTTGTTTGCTAGTTCAAAAGCTGCTACCTACCCTGTTTAAACATGGTGATCTGTTTCATAGTTTCATTTCCTTCTTAAATTTCCACTTGCTAGTTTTGCCAGTGCATTTCTCCTTGAACTTCAGAGGGCCTCTAGGACTCAGCATTTTTACTGCCTAAAGAAGCCACAGGGAATGTTGCTTTGCTAAAGTGTGCAAATAAAACTCTTGAAGTCTTCCCCTGCACCTCTCTTCTTCTAGCTCTGAAATCATTTATACAGTCCTTATCTTCTGTACCTTATCTTCAGCAGCTTTTTAGAAATGTGGATGCCAAAGGTGCACAGAACTGCACTTTGAGCAATGACTTCTATATTCATGGAAGAAACAACAAAACAAACCAAAAAATATGTATTTTGGAACAGATTTTAGGGTAAATTCAGTCTCCAGGATAACCAACAGCTAAGTAATGCAAGCTAAGGAAAAAGAGCCCATGCCTTTAAGACGTAGTGTTTATACAGCATGACGACAAATTATAGACAGCATTTATTATACATAAATTGTGGAGAACGTTGAAAATGCTGCTGCCAAATAGACTAAAATATTTTATGGGTATATCTTCCTTTTACCTGCTAAAAGAAACTCTAGTAACATTGCCTGTCATCTCTGAGGATTATTCTGTGGATGTGTCTGCATGTGCCTGCAGTCTCCTGTGCGGAATAGTCAGTGCAGACATGGTCGTGTGTGTTTTGTGTGTTTGTGTGCGTGTGTGTTCGCTTTACCACAACCACTCTACCACCCTGAGCTTTTCAGGTTAAGCAATTTGCCTTCTCATTTTACTCCTCTGGTCTTCCTCTAGAACAGCAAAGATCTGGGAGATCAGCTAACTGGTGTCAGTTCCATTGTTTGCTCAATGCTCCCCTGAACACCTAGTTATTACGCAATTACCACCAGCAATTAACTTAGTGAATAAACAAGAGAGGACAGTGTGCAAACTGCTGGCTGTTTACTCCAGCTCACGCTCAACCCCATTTCCCCTTCTCTCTCAATCAGAGACCTGTGCCACACATTGTGCTGGGAAGTACCAAGCCCAGCTGCCGCTGCTCCAGGTAAGGAGTGGGCACTGACTTGCCCTGAACTGGAGGGAAAGGGCTGTCCAGGCAGCTTTCAAATGCCTCAGCAGGTTGCTCCTGGTAGTCACATGTAAACCCTGCAGTCACTGCAGGATTTCTGGATGAATCTCTGCAGCTGTCATGGAAGTGTCTGAGAAGTTGTGGGTGACCCTGCTCTTGTTTTTGCTTCTTTGCCTTTGACACCACAGGCTAAGCAAAGCCAGATGCTGTTATTCTGCACCTAGTGGATGTGAAAGCCTCGCTAGCTGGCCTGTAAGCTTCCCTGCATGGCCCCTTCATCTGTGTGGGTACCCACCCTGTCTTTGGGTCAGCCCAGGTTGGGCAGAAGGTGCAGGTCCCCATGGCTGAACTATGGCTGGAGTCAGCATGGCCCAGTAAAACACTGGGAACAAGAGCCACACACAGCTTGTGATGTGTGCTATGTACAGTCCTTGTCTGCCTGGGAGCACTGTGGTGGCCTTTGCTGGTGGCCAGAAAGGCACACTCAGCTCCAAGGCTTGGAGGAATTCAAACCAGCTTAGGGCATGCAGTAGCAGAGTAAGGAAAGGGACATTGTCGCAGAGATTTAGTTTTTCCCCAAATTTACCTAAATCTTTTCTGAACATATGGCTCATGCCTTACTCATTCGTTAAGTGTAGAACTGCTGAAACATGATGCTTCCAGAAATGTCATCTCACCAGCACTGTGGGGAAGCATTTCAGATTGAATGGGGAAAAGAACCAAGAGTCTGTTTAACTTAAATGACACATTGCAGAAATAGCTGTAAGAACACTGTAGCCAGTCGGCTATACCCTTTCCCTTTAGCTGGCACTTGGTGCTAAGGTTCGGATGTCCTGAATGGCAGGAGCAACTCCATCAATTGACAGTAGATGAGGCTCTTGAAGTGCTGCTGAACAGCCCATACTGGCTGAAGAACGTTGCCTTCAGAAAAACCTTGCAGCTGAGGGAGCTCAGCTATGTCCTTGCTTCACAGATCTGTTCCCAGAGCACCCAGTCTATAAACAGCCCAGACATTAATGACAGGAGAGAATAGATACAACTGTGAAAAGTGATTTAAAAAACTAGCTCAGGAAACTGGTGTTTGTTGGTATGTTTTCAACCAGCTGACAAAGAGAGAGAGCTTAGAGGGAATACATTCAGGGTATCTGTATGGCTGTGCTGATTTATGACTATGTCACTGGAGCAGGGAGCTGAAAGTGTAAAATTCACTATTTCAGAATGGGCACCTGGGGCTGCTGGGGCACTGAGAGCTCCTGGGTGCATTCCTGGTCTCAGGTCCGCACAAGGCAGTAGGTTTCCCCTACACTTCAGCTCTTGGCCTGTGAAGATGCCATTCTGCACAGAGAGCTGCATGCTCTTATCCTGGTGAGATCAGAGCAGAAACGAGGTGGCTTGCTATAAACAAACTGTGAAAAGACCCCATCTGCAATGAAAGCATCCCCTCATTTTGCCATTATAGGGCACCTTCAGCCAGTTACCTTTTCTATAAAATGCTGTTTGTGTGGGGGCAATGCTTTCTTCTCAGGAGTGACATGCACCTACCTGTGGGATGAAGGTGAGGATCACTGTTGCTTTTATGAACCTGTCCTATTGACTACTCCGGGATGAGAGGGGGGCCTGTGTTCAGAACAAGTGTTTTAGAAGTCCCTAGTTCTCAGAAGGCCAAAATCCTGAATAACCATGGCCTGCCCCCCTGTGCTCCTCCTATCTCAAGGAGAGTCTCCTTCCCTGCCTGCATCCCAAGCTGCTGTTCATGTGCATAATCTTGCACATCCCTCTGGAAAAGGTGACTTCCATCAGAAATAAATAAGCCCACTGTAGCCATGCACTGTTCTCTGCTGCCAAGTGAAGAGACTGAGGCTTTCTATTAAAAGTACTTATTTGTGCAAGGATGATATTTGCTTTTGTTTTATACCTGCGTGACAGCTGCCTTGGTGGTGGTGCCAAGCAGAGGCCAGGGCACTGTTGTATGGAAGCTTTCTCTAGGGGTTTTGTGGGGCAGCTTGAGGGGCCACCACCTGCCCTATCAGACTTTGATTCTCTCTCTCTCTCTGCCCACAGTCCTGTCCCCTCCACACCTGAAGAAAAACTGCCCCTCAGTGGATGATGGAGAGTATCATCAGGCTGACTTCTGTAGCCACTTAAATTTGACTGCGAAATCTCTATGGGCTGTCAGTGTCTCTGACTACAGAGGGGACACAGCCCAGATGTGGAGGTGCGATGGAGATGGGTGCTGGAGCCCATGTGTTCCCCATGCACACCTTGGGCTGGTCACAGCCTTGCTTTAGCATCTGGGCACCCTTGGATGCCTGGGGGCTCTGAGCTGGGCCAGGCTGACCTGCAGCCTGGGCTGTGAGACGCCTGATCGGCCATCTCATGTTTTGCTGCTGGAACCATGCGTGCTCAAGATTTTCAGTCTCTTCTGTGCTGGCTGACAGGCGGTGGCAGAGGAGAGCTGTCCTGTTAGCGCAGACAAGAGCGCAGATGCAGCTGGCCTCTCAAGGTCCTAGCTCCGATCAAACTACGCAGAGCTCTCTGCAGCCCTAGGGCTCTCTTCTTTATTTTTCTTTTTTTTCTTTTTTTCTTTCTTTTTTTTTTTCTTTTTCTTTTTCTTTTTCTTTTTTTTTTAAATAACAAAAAAAAGGTACTATTCCTGTAACAAAAGAGTAGTCCATGGGCAAAGAAATTATGCATGTTCACATGAAGCTGAAACGGTTTTAAAATAGCAAGGGTAAGTTATCGGGGATGTGATAATAAAAGGCTCATCAAAACTGCAAGGGAAAACTCAGAGACAGGGGTAAGGGACTTTTCTTTGACTTTTTTTTCCTGTAGATATTCCTAAAGAATCTTTCTTTTCTTTTTTAACATGTCAGATCTCCTCTTTACCACTCTTTATTTTTATGCAGGAACAGCTAACTTATAAATGCTGAATTTGCTGAATATTGTGAAGTCTCTGAAAGACAGAGCCCGATTATTTACTCTCTGGAGTGACTCTCTGGGTATCTTTTTGCAGATGACAAAATGTATCCAATGACAATATTACATTTGTAGTGTGAACTCTCCGTTAGCAAGTTTTAGTGGTCCAGTGTAACTATCACTGGTGGTCTAACTTCATTATAAGTTCTCGTCTTTGAAATTGTTATGATATTTTGGAGCAGGAAGATGTAATGTGAAGGTGATTTCATTAAAGCTCACTCTAGTATGGCACATTTTGGAAGATTTTTACTGGTTGCTGTTTATAAAACTGTGCATGTAAATAGCAAGAATATGTGCAAGGTAGAAGTTTATCTGTTTGCTGAATCACTGCTGAAATGATCTACATGACATAAAAGTATATTGCTGCTAGAATATCCAAACATAGGAAATAAAACCTTTTTTTTTGAGAAATATGACTTTATAATTTTCAAATCACTTTGTAAGTATAAAAGCAAAATGTTAATGTGAATAATGCTAAGTCAGCTTGCTCCAGCTGAGAATCTACCCCAAGTAGACACATTCAGAAGGTTGGGTATTAATCTATTTATTCAACTGCACAAAGTTCAGTAGAATAACTGTTCTCACTAATTGCTAATGGGCAAAATTGCTGGTGCTTATAGGGAGACATTCTGGTAACAGACAATTAAGCAACTAAGTAGTTGAAAATGTCAGGAGAGAAAAATGATCTTTTCACCTCACTGAGTTCATTTCTAAAATTGTGTCAGCTGAGTTCACTCTGCTCCCATACAACTAGACTGCAGCTCTACTTGGGTGCTGCGCTATGGCCACTGGGTGTGGAAATGTGGGCAAATTAGGGAAAGCACCTTGTTATTCCCCTCCTTTGGCAGCTACTCCCTGTACTTGAAGAGAAGGGCTGTGGTTTGCATGATCTGCACTGACTCTTATGGATGTAAGAATCTTGACTCTTATTTGTTTCATGGCTGTTCCTTCCTAAAAGTCACAGCTCTCTGTCATGGCACCCAGATGACTCTCCTGTGGCTGTTGGTGTTATGCTCCTGGTGCCTCTTCTTTGTGAGGGGTGCTAGGGGAAGGATGGGCAGGTTGTCAGCTGTGAAGGGGAGGAGAAAGCAGAGGAGCCCCTCTCAGACTTCACAAGGTGGCTTGCAAGGAGAAGACAATCCAGCCAGCAAGCTAGAACAAGAATCATTGCATGGTATTTTGGCCTCTCCACCACTTTTGAAAATCGTATCTCCACATATAGTGGAGATCTGAAAATGTGTGTCCTTTCCCACAGTCCCTGGTCAGGGCAAGGGAGCTCTCAGCAGCCCCCTGGGCCTTGGGGCAATGCAGCGAGTGCCTGACCTCCTGGCATTTCATCAGCCTCTGGGGCAGCAGCATGAGCCCTGGGCATGAGGACGAGGCAGTCACAGGCAGTGCTTCAAAAGCTGATTTATCAGCATGAGGTCCCAACACCTGCTTCAGATCTGG
Organism: Penelope pileata; assembly: GCA_013396635.1. Classification (NCBI taxonomy): domain Eukaryota; kingdom Metazoa; phylum Chordata; class Aves; order Galliformes; family Cracidae; genus Penelope; species Penelope pileata. Next base: position 45,878 of record WBMW01003698.1, on the reverse strand, counting down.
ATCTCTTTTTGGTTAGGGACATGTGACATAGTCCTTTTCTCCCTCTCTGCTGCAGCCTCAAGAGGACTCTGCATATGAAACACAGGCTGCTCATTGATGTCGCAGCTTTACTGACAGCAGCAGAGTCTCAACATTACTGCGCTTTGGTAGCATCTCCACACATCATAAGGATGCCTTCAGCATTCCTGTCTCTCAGATGTGAACCTGTCCTTACTGGCAGATGTTTGCAGTTCTACCCAGCATCTTCTTGCAATTCCCTGTACTCCAGGCATGGATGAGTGGAAAGGGATTCCCACATTTCTCTGCTGAGCATAACTGGGTATTCCTCATTGTGTTTCGGTGATGAAGACTTTGTGGTGAAAAGGAAAGCTTCTGCCACAGAGGCCTTGCAGCGCTATTTCCTGTGTCTCTCCAGGTACCATGCAAATTCACCTTCTCCTGCAGCACAGTTTGCCCACCCCATAGTGGTGTCATGCTGATGCAGCAGAGAGCACATGTCTAGTTGAGGGTAACTATTACAGTGAAACATAATATTATAGCAACTTCTGCTTCCAGAAATACCAGCACATCCTTGTCCAGACTCTCAAGTTGCACTGAGCAGAGAGCTGAACCTTGTACGAGGGTATGAAAGCTGATTCCGGATGCTGGACTGTGTTAGTGTTCAGCCAGAGTGAATTTTTCTCAGCCTGAAAATTTAAAACCTTTAAGTTAGAGGGCTGTAAAATGAGTGACAGACGTAGTCCGTTACAGGTACATTTAAAAAAACTTTCTATTTTCCTCACATACACTCTTACTGAGAGTCAAGAAGCCTCATCAAAAAGAAGTCCGCTTTCCAAACTCCCAGCTCCAGCAACACTATGGCAGAGCAGACAAAAGCTTGCTCTTCAAGACTGACCTCATGAAAGTCTGACTAAGACCAACAGAAAGGCTACGGCGGGCTTTTGCCAGGCCCACATAAGTTCTCATGTGAATAGGACGCAAGGCACATGTTCTCCATAAATGGTCACTGGAGATGGGAGACGAACAAGCATACTGGTTCCTCAGGATCGAGAGCATGGCTGGATGGCTGCAGGCAAAGCCAAAAGCTGTGAGCACTCCAAAACCAGATTTTTGTGCTCATTGCCTGATAATAAATGATAATCTGGCATGAAAGGCAAGTTCATGCACCCACAGTAAGGGCTTGGACTTCTATCATGTCCCACCATTTTCAGCTTGATTTGCTGGGTTAAAAACAGGCTTTGTGATTCTGTGGACAATCAAAAGCGAAAATGGTGGGAAAACCACCAAATAAGCAATAAGAAAGCTTGAAGAATGTTATGGAATCAGTGCCAAAATTCTGGCTGACCTTTTAAAGCTATTTCAGTTTCATTTTGGCATTGCTTAATGTTCTCCAAAACCTTTTTCCCTTTTTAGGGGGGCACTTGGATCAGCTTTAAAGTGGAGAATGGTCTTTCAAAATAAGGAGTAGAAAAGTTCTGCTTTTCAGCATCAGATGGAAATGGAATAGCATTCTAAAACAAATCTCTGCGTGTCAAAACCACAAAAATTATGAGCTTTGATATACTTTTGCCATTTTTTTTCCTTGGAAACTTGTCAAGTTTTACCCAGTTCTTTAAAAAATTGCTATGTGACAGATCCACTCACTAATAGAAACTCCTTTCACTCTAATCTGGAGTTAAAGCTGTGAGCTGCAGCTCCATGTTTTGAGGCATTCACACTGGGACTGTAGCAGGCTGGTGTCTTCTGCAGACATAAATTCACTGGTGAGCTTCACAGCTCAGGGAAGAGTAAAATCAGTTGAGCTACTCAGTTGTAAAACCAGAGCCGTGCAGTGGGGAATCAGGCGTAGGCTTCTAATTTCACACCATCAGTGGAAAGAAAAAGGAATTTAAAGTTAATTAAAATCAAAAGAATCCCTTTTTAAATTATGTCTGAGGATGCTGGAGGAAAAAGGACAGAAGGCAAATGAATATTTAAGATGGGGAATGTAAGTAATTCTGATAGGAGTGTTGGCCTCACTGTCTTTGTTGCAGCTGAGGGGGGCTGCTTGTGCAGGGCTGGTTTCCAAACCACATGCGGGATGTGGAGCCCACTGCCCTCTGGCAGCAAGCAGACAGAGGACATGCACTGCACTGCAAGGAGGGACCCACTGCCAGGAGGGCACATAGGGCCTTGGAGGGACCCACTTTCAGCAGGAAAGCTGTGAGTTAGAGCATCCGTACCTGCATCTCCCTGCATTACAGGAGGTGCCTGCCTGCCAAGGCAGTGCCACCTAGCACCGGCCATCATCCTGCACCTCTTGCTAGCAGTGGGCTTCCTTATGTGACCTGGAAGATGCTATCTCCAGCACAAAACCTGCAGGAGTTCCCCCCAGAATGAGCTAATTCTGGTATTAGTTCATCACTTGGTACCACTGGCCAAATTATGCTCTCATTTAAACACACATAAACCTGAAGTAGCTCCACTAGAGTCCAAGGAGATAATCCAGATTTATGCCATGCTGATTAGGAGCAGAGCTTGGCCCTGTGATTTTATAATGCCATGACTGCGGTTTTAGTAGTCCTCAGGGTGTGGAACAAAAGTATTTGTATTTACTTGCTCTGAATTCTAAGTGCATTTTGCTGCGGTGCCTCAATGAAAGCATCTTTTGGAAGTGTGGATCTTTCAGATCAATATATTCTCCTCTGCTGGTGAATTGTGGCTGAACGTCCTGAGCCATGCAGGACCCATAAAGTACCAGTCTGTAATAGCATTTCACCTTGGCAAACCTAGCGTCTGCCCCTGTGATATATATGACATTAGACCCTGACCTTTCGAAGGGCTCAGCAGCCAGTAATCCCACCCATCTGTGTGCTGCTTTGTTGCAGCAGGTAACTCACTCTCTTCCCTTGGGTGAGTTATTACAGCACATCATCACCTTTTCCCAGTGGAATGAAACAATGTCAAAAACTCTGTGAGTATATTTTTGGTGAAAGTATCTGGAAGCCCATTTTTGCTCCTCTCATTACTGGCTTTGTAACAAAACAGACTGAGTTTTCCTGCCTGTAGGTAACAGCTTTACATCTAAGACTGAGTTACCCACAAAACCTTGTCACAACGAGGAAGTGCAGTGGGAGGGGGATGCCACGCGTATCCCTGGGGACAACTAACTACTGACGACGCTTGGCTCCCCAGCCATAACATTTCTGCCTGTACAAGATGGGTGCTAGAGCCAGAAAGACCCCTTTATGAATGTGGAGTTTGGGATGGGGACAGCGGGTGTCATGTAGACATAAGGAGTTGCTCTCCTCTTTATTGCTGTATTATTCAGGCACTGCAATCTGAAAGGAAATGAAGAAAAAGAAAAGCTTTCAGTCCAAGTGGGAAAGTGATTTCTGGCAGGATTAAATGATGTCCTGCCTCCCGAATTCTGGTTGTGCCACTAATCATTCCTTTATGATGGAAACAGTTGCTGTTACAATCTTTCTAGAAAGCACTCTTCTGCTGCAGCAGAGAGACTTAAAGCACCAAAATGTGACAACTCACTGAAACGCACAATTTAGGTAAAAAATGGAGCAGAAAAATAAAGCCCTCCAATGAATAGCATTAGTCAGTTTATAATAAGAAAGGGAATTGTAATTTAGTCATGGTTGAATGTTTCCCATTTCCACTTAGCTTTCACAGCCTCTTTTTCTAATTGCACTTTGTGGAGAGGGAGGTGTTGGGATTCTCATGGGTTTGAGGAATATCCTTGCTTTATCCTGAAAGCACCTGTCTGTTCTCTCCATGGCACAGCCTCTAATCCTGCTCTGGATGTAGTGAGACAAAATAGGCTGCTAATTTAATGGTTGAAGTCAAAGAGCTAATATCTGCTCAGTTCCCTGCATAAAAACTGCTCTCCAGCATCAGCCTCATGGAATTCAGCTTTTGTGTCCACAGAAGGATCAGGATGTGAGGATCCAGCCAGGAGTGCATGATCTCTGTATGTGCTGAAAAATCAAATATCAAGGTTGCTTGATCCTAAGTAAAAAATTTAATAAGAATTGAGTCACATAAAGCTTTTCATTCCATTCTCTTTTCATTCTCTATGTATGCTCTAACTACGCCTGTGGAATACAGCTTGTCAGTGCACATAGGTACGATATGATTCATGTTGACATCTTGTAAAGACTGGGGAGGTGTTATTCAGGCAGCTGCAAAGGCACTTCTCAAAGAGTGGGAAGAAACACTGTATTGTGCCCCCTCCAATGTGAGTTTTTAAAGGCTGCCTCCTTTGTACAGCATGTTCAAAGGCATCAAGCCCAAGATCCAGAAGGAAGCAGAGTCAGGAGAGGGTTAAAGAAGGCAGTGATGCCTGATGTTAACATCTTTCCTCTTTTTCAGCTTTGTAAAAGATAAACGTTTCAGATTTCAATCTGTGGTTCCCAGCAGTGCTTTGGGAACACTGCAGTAGGCCCGCAAAAATCGCTAATGCTGGGCCAAGCCGAGATAATGCGTCTCAGCAGGAATGACATAATGCCCTAAAAGAAGACTATGATGTAATGCGTATCTCAAAAAATCAGAGCCAATTTCCGTTACCAAGCCTTGAAGTCTAGCGCTAATGCTGCAATATGCAAAACTTTGGAGGGAGGGGGGGGAGTTAGACCTTTTCTTTTTATTTTTTTTACAAGGATAATTTTGCCAGGCTTACAGCACTCGTGCACTCTGTATCCACTGCTAAGGAAGCTTCTCTCGCTCCATGCTTCTTGCAATTTGGGTACATGCTGAAAGCCATTAAGCATTTCACCTTGGTTGAGGTGCCTGCAATACATTAATAGGAACGCTGTAATTTATAGTGTTAACATGGCTGTTTATGCAGGTGAGGCATAAAGCGTATATAGCGTATTACAGTAAATCCCGCTTAATGAAGGTGTTATGTGGGGATTTATTAGAATCACTAATGTCTCATGGAAAAGTTAAGCAGTATTTGTGCTAAGCTCAGCTTGGGCATCAGCCAATGCAACTCCTCAGTCCTTGGTGGAGTTGCTCCCCTGGGGAAGGTGAACCAGATCTGTGCCTGTACAGTTTATAAGCCATCCTATCAAGCCTTGCTGTCTTGAACTAACACATGTGCAGCCAGAGCAGCAAGGTGCACCTGCTTCTCAGTGCTCATATGGCGCATGAGCAGGCAGGTCCAGCATGAGGGGAGCTGCTGTGGGATTTGTTTCCAAGCAGGGAATCTCTTTGCAAGCCCCTGGGTTTCCTGCACCCACCATTGGGTTTTAGCTCCTGACAGCTCCCAGCCCTGCTGGGAAGTCACCTCCTGGCCCTGAGCTGCTGCTCTGACTCCAGCATCTCTTAGAAGTGGTGGGATGTCCTGGAGGGCCCTTCGGTCCCCTTGGATGGTTTGCAGCATGGAGATGGTGTTGATTCCCAGGCACAGGGCTGCATCCTGCATCCTTCATGCTCCCTTTGGGGACGAGGGTTGGGGCCTCTGCCACCACCCAGCTTGTCCTCTTGAAGCAGGACAGAACCAGGGGGTCAGATCTGCAGCTGGGGGAAAGCCACAATGGTTCCTGGGGCTGGAGGGGATAGCAGCAACCCTCACAGGGCGTGACCTGGCCTTGACCACCTGCATGGCAGCATAACCCTACAACCATAATGTGGCAACACACACCACTTGTGTGGAGGCACTGCCTTCAGCTCACCAGAAGCATATCTCCAGCCCTCCAGAGTCAGACCTGTTCTGGGCTGTGCATGGGGCCAGGCATTTTCCAAAGGTCCCATCATGGTTTTCTGGGGAAGAAAAATCATATTGAATCCTCTTGCATCAGCCCACAAAGATTTTTCTAGCAGAGATAGGCAACAGAGAGAGGGAAGGCACTGTCCCCCTCTGCTCTGCCATGATGAGGCCCCATCTGTGGGGTACTGTGTCCACACCTTGGGCCCTCAGCACAAGAAGGATGTGGAGCTGTTGGACTGAGTCCAGAGGAGGCCATGAAGATGATCAGAGGGCTGGAGCACCTCTCCTATGAAGAAAGGCTGAGGCAGCTGGGCTTGTTCAGCCTGGAGAAAAGAAGGCTCCTGGAAGACCTCACTGTGGCCTTCCGATACTTAGAAGGAACTTACAAGCAGGAGGGAGACTGACATTTTACATGATCTGATACTGATAGGACAAGGGGAAATGGTTTTAAACTAAAAAAGGGTGTTGAGGCACTGACACAGCTGCCCAGAGAGCTGTGGACGCCCCGTTCCTGGAGGTGCTCAAGGCCAGGTTGGATGGGGCCATGGGCAGCCTGATCTGGTGGGTGGCAGCCCTGCCCATGGCAGGGGGTTGGGACTGTGTGACCTTTATGGTTCCTTCCAACCCAAGCCGTTCTCTGATTCTGTGATATCTGAAGCACCAGCATCACTTCAAGAGTGTTTGCTCTGGAAACCAGAATTTAAAACAATGTCTAGTGAGATAATTCATTTTCGCTCTAGGGTTCCTGTTCAGTGCACTGAAGCCCTTTGCTGCAGCCAGCAGCCACCAGTGTGACTTTGGCTGCCATGGTCTCCTTGTGACAGAGAGCTACACTGCTCTAATCAGGCCATCTCCGCTCCAGCAGCCAAGGTATTAATGTGTAACCTCAGCTGGCTGTTGTAAATTTGAGGTTTATATTTTCGCTTCTCCTTGTTAAGAAACATTGGGAGTGTCAGATACTGAAGGCTTATGTTTGCTTACCTACGAGATACGAAGTCACTAACTCAGATTCAGTGGGCAAGTAAACTTGTGACCTTGTTCTAAAAATTAATAAACCACCATCAGCACCTCAAACAGAGGGGGAAGGCGGCATCTGCTCGTGTTAGCTCAAACCTGGACCTGCTTTTCATTCAGAATGATCCCACTGCAAATGGAGACTGTTGTGTTTTATGTTGCAGGCTGCCTTCTAAAGGAGACTGACCCGAGACGCGTGGCATCATTAAACTGGGAATGATGCTGGACGTGCACTGCAACCACACAAGTGAAAGGTGAGCTGCTGCCTCAAATTGTTTTAAAAACTCATTATCGTTAATAAATACCAAGCTGTGTTACGTGCACCATCTCATTAAAAGAGAATATCCAGAAGGAGAGCTTAATTATCTTGCTCTAGTAAAATGCCCCAGAGGCAAAAGGGGAATGTATAATTACAGTGTCGATATGGCCTACTGGCCTGCCAGTGGGACAGCAAGACGGGGACCTGGCTCTCTAGTCCTGATCTCACCTCTGCCATATGTGACTGCTGGGGCACGTCATCTAACCTCATTTCCAACATGGTAGCCCTAGGACTTCCAGACGACTTCCAGTGTGCTCTGAAGGCTTAATTTTGTGTAAGGACCGGAGCATTAGCAACCTATTTTGGCTTTTCCCATTTGCCTTTATGCATGCTTAGATATCTGCTCACGCTGTCCCAGCTGACTTGGACGCAGCAGCCAGGAGTGCCTTGGCAAAGGAGGCACTGCATGATTTGGGGCTATGGCAGCCAGTATCCAGCCACTCTGAGACAGCCCCGCTGCTGACGCTGGTCGTCCCAAACCACGCAGAAAACAACATACCTGCTTGCGTCAGACACGTGGGACTGATTTTACTCAGAGCTGGGGAAGGAGAAGCACAGGACAAAGTTTACAATATATCTACAACTGCAAACAGTGCACTGGATTGCATATCTCCTAATCAGCATAGAGAGCCAGGAGCAGCAAAACTGTATTTGTACTCTACAAAACAGCCCAGAGTGCTATCTAGTGATGCTGCTGACTTCTACACCCACATCCCATATCTTTGCACCTACTGCTATTGCTACAGACTTGGCCAGCTGTCTTTTGTCCCAGAGTAGCCAGTTTAGTGCTTGTACCTAGGTAATCTGCTGACAGCAGCAAGTCCATAGTTCTGGGCATCCAACTGATCTCAAAAGCTACAATAAACAACACTGAGTGAGTGCATCTCACTACAGTGCAGAAACATCTTGGGTGCTTTAATGTCCCCAGGGACGTGCAATGGCATTGATACCGTATGATGGAGGGACGTTACTTCCCATTGCAACCTGTTACTTGGTGAAGGGTAATCTTTGCCAGGTTAGCAAATGATGGAAAATAGTATATCCACACTGCAGTACAGTGCCCATGAAGAGCATTGCACTCCTGCTGCCAAAGCTTGCTCTGAGCAAGTGTTCTGTCTGTGATGATGCTCCCATGGCAGCACTGCAAGGAGGAGAGTGAGGGGTTAACTTCTGCCTGAACATTGCTACCTGAACATTTGCCATGCCTGCAGCACTTCCCATTTGTGCATCTCAAAATCTGCCCATGTGTGAGTCTTTCATCCACTTTGAGGTGTAATAAAGCCTGGGTGCCAGCTCGATTAATCCCAGTTTCAAGGTACAGCAAAATCTACTAAGGAGAAAGAAGGGGTCTTCTTAGATATATCCCATAGGTTGAGGAATTGCAAGAACCATTGGCCAGGAAAACCTTTCTCTAGCAGAGCAAGGAGAAGAGTTAAAAAGCATTTGAGTGAGATATTCCAGACTCTGAAGGGCACAGCCAGAACTCATCAGCTCCTCTCTCCTGACCCCATCCCACAGCATGAGAACAATAAGACTCTACAACATTAAAGACAATAATTTTAGAAGGAATTACACAGGATATTGCTTTGCACACTGAGTAGACAGCCTGTGGTCTTCACTAATGCAGACACTCAATGTCAAGCATGTATGGCTGGATTTTTAAAGATCATTGGTTAATTTAATCATCACTGGCTACTACATGTAGCGTTAAGATAATCCAGGACTGGATTTCACCCTGCAGTGCTGCAATTGATTACCTCTGAGGTATGTGTGTGCCTGTGTAGGAGAACTGCACAAATCGCTGAATGTATCTAAGTTGTTTTTTTTCCTTCTGAGCCTTTATAACATTGGAATGAGAATGTCTAAAGCTAAAAACCAGACCTAAGGGGAACTGAGGAGTCAAGATCTTTCTTGTCTGCAGATATACCTTGGCATTGGGCTTAGCAGGAAATTAATACCTAAATAGATGTTTTGGTAGGTCTGATCCAATGGGGTAAAGTAGCAGCTGTGTAATGTGTGTAATCTGCACAACTAGAAGTGGAAGGAAAGTGATTCCTGTCACCTTTTATCCCTAGGAACTCAAAACATCCTCTGGTATGATTTTGAATGCCTCAAAATCTGCTTCCAGGTGCTTCCAGTGCAATGATCCTGCAGATGAAATCTCTGCTATCTTTCATTAGCTGTGCCCAAGCATGCAGTTGAATTTGCTATGCCATCTGGCTGGGACTGACTGTGTCCTTCCTGTAGTGATGGGGTTAAGATTTGAGACACCCCTATGGTGGAGTTTCACCCCTCTAGACCTCCTGGCTTCCTGGACAGCTCTTTGGCAGCATGCCAGCATGATGGTGCAGATATCCCCCTAGAAAGGTGGAAGATATGTGAGATGCAAGACCCCACCTCTTCACTCATCCATTGAGAGAATTGGATGATGGTGAAGGGGTGATAGAGACCTTGGGGCTGCTCCTGGCTGAGAGGGCTTTCCACCTTCTGGGATGCTCAACTGTATGGATTGCCCCTTGGCACCTGAGTGTAACTCTCCATGGCAGCAGTACAACCTCCCTGTCTTCTCCTTCTGGAGGGCAGAGCCCCGCAGAGGTTAGCAAAGAGATTTGGGAGCTCTGTCCTGAGCACCTGATAGTCTCCAGAGAGGGGCTGCCCGTGGGATATTTGCCTGTTCTCTATTGTAGACTGCAGAAATGATGGCTTTGGACTATCAGGTAAGCTGTGGAGACTATCTGGATTTGGTAGAAGACACACCAGCTTTGGCATACAGCCATGAAGAGAAATGTGGTTCTGAGTCCTTGGCACGGGCTGGGACCTCTGAGGGCTCAGCAGCTCTCAGAAGCAAGTCCATGACCAAATAGATACTCTGGGATGGCTTCAGCTGAGGGAACGCTGTGCCGCCCAGCACTGCTGCAGGCTGGGGATGTTTCTGACTGCGAGCGATGCAGCTGAGCATTGCTGGGACAGGGGTGCTCAGCCCTCTCACACAAAGCTGCCGTGCACTTCAACCCAGCCTACACCCCAGGACACCTGCCAGCCCCATCCCCAACAGGCGCTGTGTCACCAGGCCTGTGAAACTCCTGTGAGATACGGGGGCTGAGACGAGTAACTTCTGGCTCCAGGCAGAGCCGGTGGCACCTCCCATTAAGAGGCCTGCACAATGTTTTCCACTGTAAGAATTTGTTTTCAGTTACTCCTTTCTGCCAAATATATCTGACTCAAGCTGCTATTTTATTTAAATTTCATCCAAAACAATGCTATTGTTTCTGAAAGTGAGGGCAGTGGAAAATACGTTGTTTTAGTGGGTGCATACATATACGCATATATGCATATATACATATATACACATATATAAGTGTCGTCATACAGGATACTGGACACTGAGCCTTTTGAGAGCAAAGCTGTCCTCACTGCCGGTCCCTTCAGTGAGCGCCTCCTGGAGTTGCGCATAGGCCTGGCTTCCCTGCGGCTCCAGCTGCTCTGGGCTCGTGTGTCCTGCAGTTTGCAGAACGCCTTTTGAAGCACAAGAGATGAATTTTCACTACTTCTGGATAAGCACTGTGGGAGAGAGCAAGCATTAGAGGAGAACATGACTCAGAGAGGAGAGCAAGGAGAGGAAAATATTGGCTCCTCTACTTCTGAAAATTATTTGCTCATAGATACTTCCTTGCCTCAATGTTTTGAACTATTACAAGGTTTTGAGTTCACAGGGGCAGATTTTCTTTAAAAAGGATGAATTCCTTGGATGTAAGTGATGCCTGCACATAAGATATGTGTATTATCTCTAGAATCTGTGTGCTAAAAAATAAACTGTCATTTTATGCAGGTGGGGTACGTGTAACAGCAGTTGCCAATAGTCATAGAATCACAGTACCACCAAATGGTTTGAGTTGGAAGGGAACTTAAAGAACATCTTGGTCCAACCTGCCTGCCAATGGAACAGATACCTTCCACCAGACCAAAATGCTCAGGGCCCCACCCAGGCTGGCCTTGAATGTCTCCAGGGATGGGGCATCAACAGCTTCTCTGGGCAGATGTGCCAGTGCCTCACCACCCTCTGAGTGAAAAATTTCTTCTCAATATCTAGTCTAAATCTACACTCCTTCTGTTTAAAGCCATTATCCCTTGTCCTATCACTGCACTCCCTGATAAAGTATAGTTCTCCAGCTTTCTTACAAATACATTTTAAGTTTTAAAGGCCACAATGAGGTCTCCCCAGAACCTTCTCTTGTCCAGGCAGAACAATTCCAGCTCCCACAGCCTTTCTTCACAGGAGATGTGCTCCAGCCCTCTGATAATCTACATGGCCCTCCTCTGGACCCGCTCCAATAGCTCTGTACCCTTCTTGTGCTGGGGGCAATGGATCTGGACACAGTACTCTGGATGGGGCCTCATGAGGGCAGAGCAGAGGGGGACAATTCCCTCCCTTGCCCTGCGGCCATCCCCCTTGATGCAGTCCAGGACAGGTTGTACTTTCAGGCTGCAAGTGCACAACGCCAGCCCGTGCTGAATTTCTCATCAACCAACATCCCAAGTTCTCTTACTCCCAATAGTTCTACTTTTGAAGATGTTCTCGCACAGATACATGTCTCTTCTCTGTCATCCTGCATCTCAGCTGAAGTTTGACCTGAAACCTGTATCTTGTGCCTATCCCACACCTGCATGACGAAAGACAGTCCCTCTGTTGTTCAGAAGCAGGGAATGAAGCAGTGCAACGTCCCACAGCTGGGAGTTAGGGCAGTCACTGAGGGAAGACAGAAACTTATAGATGTGTTTGTCCAGCACCTAACAAAAGGAGGTTTCTCCCAAGACATGACTTTGGGTCATGCTGAAAATCAATTAATAGAAATAGTAATATTATAAAAATTAATAATTTCAGCCAAGAGTGCATTTAAACCACCCCTCCTGTGAAAATGACACAAGAGACCACAAGATTGCACACCAGATGTTTCGAGACCCTTTCTAGTATCTTCCTCTTGCACACACACGCACATGCTCACAAGATTAAAAGGCCATTAATCATCTTCTAGTGGCTGGAGGACAAGGTCAACCTTAAAGGGAATAAATCCAGGGCTGCAGGTGTACCTATACCTGATGGGAGTTCACACTGCAGTATCTCAAGCTTGTGGGTATTCGTTTGCAATTAGCCATGAGAGCACCAAGCTGTTTGAAGGAAAGAATTCTGAGGGAAAGTGGCCATACATATATCTTGTTATTTACTCAGAGTAAATGCCTGAGCCCTGCACAGTTAAACTCTTATACCACTACTTCCACAACCCATATCATACAGAAAATAGAATAAGACACACAGTGCACTCTGCTTGAGGGCAACCATGTCAGCTTCAGTGCTGCTGCCCAGAGCTTGCAGCTGCCCTCCCAGCTCAGGCTGCCCCATGGCCATGCTCCGGACAGGAACACACAAGCCAGGCTCAGCATGAGCCAGAAGCTGTTCACTGGCAGCTGGAGATGATTTTTGCCCCTTTCCATGCAGTCCCAGCTGCTGCAAGGTCTGCTTTACTTCTGTAAACTCTGGAAACCCCAACAGACGTGCCTTTTTCTGCAAGCAAGCTGTAACCTTACATCTATTTCACCATTTTCTACAACCTTACATCTGTACTACTGCTCTGACTGAGCTGTGGGCTGTCTCTCTCTGCTGTTGCAACATATAACGTAAGGAGGACCAAATCTATGGGCTTTTAGGTTTCAAAAGTACAATTTGTCCCTCCTGCTTATTCCTGTGAACTGCTGTGCCTTGTACTCACTTCAGTGGAATGTGCTGTCTAAGGAACAATCATCACGGCCTTGCTGAATTGCAGTAGCTAACACTTCGCTTTGGAGTGGAGTTGGTGCTCAGCAGGCAGTGGTATGATCGTGCTCTGCAGCGGCTTCCCAAAGGGTGCTGAAGAAATTTGCTGACTGCATTTACCAGCCTATATGTAAAGCATCTAGCATTTAGATCAAGGTTCGTTGTGGAAATCCTTCTCTTCCAAAGCGGTGGAGCTAGGAGCCAGGAGCTGGACTTGATCCTTCCAGCTCAGGGTATTCCCTGATTCTGTGATCCTGTGCTGCTGTCATGAAACCAAATGCTGAATCCTGATGGTTGAAACCCAGGGCCATTTCATGGAGGAGGGTAGCAATGGCCTGTGAGGCTCTGGCTTGGGGCACTTACCAACAGCACAGTGCACATTGCTCTGTACACCAGGGGACTTCAGGCAGCTGAGTACATTGCTAGGCATGCTGATGAGGAAACTTGTCTGCACTACAGAACAGCTATTGAAACATGAGGTTTTGGCTTTACAAAATGCCACAGCTGAGCTGCCGACAGCACTACAGTGTCGTGCTATGACTCCCATGGAATTCACTCATGATACTGTGGGTTGATATTGGTACTGCTTAGGAAAATGATAGGTATCACAACTGCACCTTTACTTTCCTTTTGTTATTCTTTGGGCAAGGATACACAAGAAAGCTGTGTTTCAGTGTTTCCTCACAACTGAGTTTGTTACTTTTTGGCAGGACTTCCGTCAGTCCTTCAGAGACAGCGCGCTTTCTCCTCTAGGTAAATGTTGGTCTGGTTTTCATTTAAATATTAATTTGGCCTTGCACATTATAGTCTGTAATATCACCACTCTCTGTGAGGATTAGAGTGATTAGGAGCCTCCGAATTTGCTTTAATCAGTCAGTCCAATACTGCTGAGATTTGCAGTCTACCCTCTTCCATGCAACAGCCACAGTCTTTCGACATGCTAACAAAATTGAAATTAGTTCCTTCATCTTAGACAAGGATAATTAATCTTCAAACACTGTTTATCTTAGCCCAAAAATCCCCAGAATTCAGAACCAAATTAATTTAAAGTCTAAATCTGCTTTAACTAGTAATTGGTTAATCAAGGGGCTCGATGTGTAATTATATTCTTTGTTCACACTCCTCACAGGCTTGAAAAGACCATCTAATTCCTATGTTGCTTTCATTCCTATAATTAGACCATGTGATATGCAGTTCTGTATGTACAGCGAACAAATTCTTTCCTGGAATAATTTCCCTGAGATTGTTTCCTAGAGATGAATTTGTTCGTTGCTTTTTTTTTTTTTTTTAAAAAAAAAACCTTAAAAAAAGCCTTCATATCATTTTGTGGTTATTTTGGATTTCTGTTACTCATCTAAAGAATGCGCTATGAGTTTTCAGCTTTAAATCTTTGCTCTCTGCCTGTCACTGGAGAAATCTACTCTGTGTTTTTATTTCCCTCACTTCCACTTGACATAGCTTTGATAGTTAAGGGATCCTTGCTCCCTCTGAATAATGATAGGATGTGGCAAATTCAAGATATTGTCATTCTTATTATCTTTCAGAACAGACCAGCCACAAAACCTATTAGCTGGCATTACTCTTGTGGACAGGAATTATTGTTGCTATTAGGAATAATAGATCTGAGAATAAATCGGAGAAGGAAATTGTGGTCTTTTTAACACAGAGTTGTGGATCTTCTTTACTTAGTGGATATTGTCATAAACCCATTGTGGTCAGTGGTCCAGTCAATGATTTTCATATTTCTGTTCACAGAATTCCCTATTTCCATTGGCTTCATGAGTGCTTATATACCAGGATGTATTAATATCCACTCTTTTTCAATTGTGCCTCCTTGCTGAAACCTATTAAAGTCTGATGCCTGTTTAACTCTGTATGTACCTAAATATTCCACCTCTCATTCTTGTTAATGCCACATAGATTACAGCTTCACGAAACGAGTTAAAAACTCCTTCTGATGAATGAGATGCAGGAGAGTTTGTCAATGCTTTACTGATATTAGCTCCTAGAAGTTAGGGAAATATCAGGTTTTAAAGTGTTTGGGCCCAAAGCTCTCTGTGCTTGTGTGGACATGTCCTGTTGTTTTGCAGTGCCCTTGGAAATCTTGGTCATATGCACCACGTTTACTGCCTGCAGATCCTCCTTCTGGATACCTGCCTCAGAACTTCAGCAGCAAAAAGAAAGAAAAAATGAATGGAAGAGATGAAGGATGTCATCATCCAGCTGTGCTGGAAGTGGTGGGGAGGCAGAAGGGGAGCCTTCTCCCTTGCCAGTTGCTGGATAGCTGCAGCTGGTACATTTGTCCTCGTCCCTGCAGCGTGGGGCAAGCAAGCTACCTGGGGCTCCATGAGCTCTCCTGCCATGGTGCTGTAAGCGGAGCTGGTCAACCAGCAAAATGTGCCCCGGTGAAATTTTAAACACTGCTTCGCATCAAACTGAGAAATAATAGCCACTACAACAGTAAGGTGAGCTGCTACATGGTTTGCTCTTCCGAGTATTTCCCACTGCCCAAAATCATGTCTGGTGAGGTAGGGTTCAGGCTGCCTTTCTCTGGGAGAAAAAGCACAAGACCAGAATTACCAAAGGTACCATCGGAAAGAGTCCTTCCCTCCAGGAGGCAATATCTTTTACAATCTTTATCCCTGAAAAGATTTCCTACAGTTGGACTTCCAATGGCAACATCAACGCATGTCATGGATAAAGAAAGCAATCGCAGCATTTATGTCCATACATCTGCCAGCCCATGTGAATCCTTTTCTCACCACTTGCTTTTGTCTCAGTATGTTTGCTAAATGGACAACTGTCCTTGTCCACATCCACTGCTCTGTGGCACTTTGCTCCTGAGTGCTGCTCTGTGTTACAGGACAAGTTTCACTTGTCTTTGCCGAGGACCATAACGGTCGGTGGATTTCCCACCTTTCCATCTACAGAGGCGGCACTTCTGGCCCTGCACTGATCCCGATTCAAGCCTCTTGAAAAAGCTTCCCTGGGCTTGCAGCCATCCACTCTTCTCATCTTTCCTTCCAGTCAAATCCCAGCTGGGAGCTGAGCTACAGGTGGAGATGCCAGCACTGATGGTATTTCCCTCCAGCCAAAGGGAGCAGCAGGCCATACCCAGAAGCCCCACACTGCTCCACACCAGCCATGAGCTGAGCCCCTGTCTCAGGCTCCCTCTGGAGTGTCTTCACACTACAACAGTGAGGTTAAAGAATTGTTAAGCACAATGGTAATGAGTTAGATGAATGTTGGTAGCTATATTTGGTTAGAAAGCTCAGTGTGTAAAGGCTCCAGCAAGAAATCTTTCCCTTTCTGAATATGGGACAGAATTTTTCTCATGTTTATAGCTTAAAAAAGTTTGGCACGGAAAGCAACACAGGAGTTTGTTTGGAAAGTGCTGTGGCCCATTCTCAGCTTTGGGAGCCCAAACCCCAGCACTGTACCTCAGCAAGGATCTCAGGACATGCTTGGCCTAGGCTCTGGGCTGTAAAGCAGAGCCCATGCGTCAGCTCCTGCAAGAAAAACCATGTGTCAGCCTCCCCCTCCTGTCCCACCAAGCTCAGCACTGTCTTTGGAATAATGGAACTGTAAATCTGTACTCCCTTTTACTTAATTGCCAGCTCTTGAGCCTCTGTGAGTCACATTTTCAAGCTTTTCTTAATAAACAGGGGGATAAAAAGCATTCTTGAAATGTTCTTAAAAAGGCAAAACAAAGAAAAACCCAAAAAACAACTGCGTTTCTCCTGTAATTTCCTGCCTTTGGTAGAGAGACTTGATGAATGTAAAACATAGGAAGATATGATATGATGCTGGAAGCTGGGGATTTTGGAGAAATGATGCTTCATTTGGGGTTTGTGAACACTCCCATTCAAACCATTAGAAAGGCAGAAGAAAGAACTGCTGTTCTAGTGGATGCTGAGATCCCTTGCCCTTCCTTGCATTGATGTACTCAACAGTTAAAATATTTCTTGTCAATACAGAAGTTACTTGAATTACTCAGAGTTTTCCAAAGCCCCAGTTCTTCCTTACCAACATTGCCTTTGCTTTAAGACTCCCAGGAACAGGCTGTCTCTCTGGGGCTTCCTGCATTGCCTGGTTATTTCTGAGCCAGAACTGCTCTGAAGACAACCTCCCCTTTTCTCCTTAATGCTTCTTTTTCTCTAGACACAACTGGAAAACTGCAAGCTCACGGCAAAGGTGGCATCATGGTGATTTCAGATATGTTTCTGCGTCTCATGGCGTTCCTTCCTGTAATTGCATAGCTCTCACTGGTCAGAAACCACCCCTCTCTACCCAAAACTCATGTAACACCTTCTGCATCAGTCCATTCCCAGATCCAGTTTGAAATCCCCTTCCTTGCTTTACACTCCTTCCTTCTGCATTCGAGCTCACTTGGTAGGCTGGGACTAGCTATGTGATCTCAGCACGACTTGTGCAAGCTCCCGTGCAGCTTCTGCTTTTGGGAGCACTTTGTTCTGCAGCTCCTATGCTCTGTAAGGTTTTTGTGCTGTCCTTGGAGTGCCAGACGTTGCAAAGTATGCAGTGCTGCTGCACAGTCCCTCTGCACGATGTTGCTAACAGCAGACAAAAAACCTGCAGGGAAATTTGGACATAAAATAGCAAATTCCATACTAAAAAAGAATAACCTGGAATTCATATTTTAACAGCCACAGAGCATCCCTAAGACAACATTCCTTGGGCACCATTACATTTCTTACATGGCTGAAATCTCAGCATTGGGGCTTCTGTGGGCCTCTGCACAGAGAAATGCAGGATCCCTGGGGCGTTGTTTCTGCTTAATTATACAAACATCCTCTGCAAAGTGTATTTCTTTCCCTTGCAAGTTCGTCCTCATCTTGGGTCTATATTCGCAGATAGAAGAAAGTACATTATCGTGGCGATGACTGATAGCTGAAGATTTCTTGGGTTCAGAGTGTTCCCTAATGTAGGCCATTTTTCATCATCTAGAGTTGCCTGATAATGATGTCATTTCCATTGCTTAAATCTTGAAGCAGCAGCCACATATCATAGAGTTAAAATGACTGTTTATAGGGCAGTTAAATTGTGTTGTTATCAATTAAGGGCAGGGTTTGCTTTGCTTCTGGGGACAAAACAACAATTGGACTTTCCTAAAGCTCATCAAACAGGGTGAGAACGCCAAGAATACAAATCTGCACCGTAGTCAAGCTGGGTAAAAAAGGGAGAGAAGAAAAAAGAAAAGCTATTTTTGTGTGAAGATGTGATGACCATCAGATAAAAATGACAAAGTCGTACTTGTCAGAAAATAAGTCACATTGCTGATCAGTGGATAACTTTGATGTAATATTCCACAATAATTTAACTGAGATTTCATGGCAAGATTAATGGTTAAGTTTTTAAAGCATGCATGAAGAAGAGCTTTCTTCTAATATCTAGCTGTCAGGCAATCCTTATCTGGGGCTTATGTTGATTGATTATTATTGGGATTGAACTAGAACATGACCTCTAAGTAAAAAAGAAAATTATGCAGATTTGAAGGGGAACATCAGGCTTTTGGGTCTTTTCTAAACATTCCAAAGCCTTTTAGGGCCTCATATGACTTTATGTACATGCAAACCCTGTAAGCATACATGTCTGTGCAGATTTTGCTGCATAAACATGTGAAAAATTAGCGAGAAAATTAAAAAATAGCCAAACAGACATCTTCTCTAGCTATCTTCTGTATCATAAACTACTGTGAAATTAGGTTTAATACATCATTTGTAGCATACAGAACTGACATTGAAATGAGTCATTAAAGAGATAATGTGTGGTCATAAGAAGTACACAGGTTTTGAGTGAAAGCAGAACAATTTCCTTTGAAAAAAAGAGTTAGTTTCTAGTGTATGACACCGGATGAATTGTTATACACACTTTTGAATGGATGGTGACCGTAAATCTCACCTTGGACACTTCATGAAATATTCGCAGTGTATTTCAAACTAGCTTAGTGGTGCCAATTCCTCTTGAGTGCTCACTGCCTACCTTGTATTTTTGTGGGGGAAGGAGAGTTTGGGTGGTGCTGACCAGCCACGGTGCCTGCCAGGCTGCAGCCAGCTGGAGATGCTCTTCCGCAAAAGAGCCTGCTTTCTGCAACTACATGGTGGAGAAAATACAACAGGGCTTTCCAGTTTTGCCTTCCGTTTGTTCCCCCTGCAACTCAAGGGAGTTACAGCGCTCTTGGGTGTTCAGCCTGATCAGCCACCAAAACCAGAGTCGGAGTAGCCAGGAGTATGGCTGGGAGATGCTAAGCAGAGGAGCATCTCATCCTGAGCAAGGTGATCAGGTCAAGCAGAGGGCACAACCCACCGCATGCATCACCCCACACAGCACAGCCATGCAGCAATGGCTGAGGCTGGTGCTGCCTGAAGTTCACCAAGGTTTTTTTGTCTGCAGTAGGTGTGGGCCCCAGCTCCTGCCTGCCCCAGCTTCTGCCTGCGCCTTCCAGCCCTGCATTTCCATTTATGCTTCTTTAGACCCATCACATTCAAGAGAGTCTAAATGTCCCATACAGTGTGCTTCGCTCTGGGATGAACTCCTGCACTATTATATAGATCTCATAAATGAAAGTTGTAGCTAGGGGACGAAGAAGAAATGGGAGAAAAATACGGCTGCTCCATCCGTGAGGCTGGCTTGGTACCCCAAGGCAGGGAGGCAAGGGTACTCTCTTTCACATGGAGTGAATTTTTGGGTGCCTCTGAGCCCCCAGGTGAGGTTAGCTGGGGCACAGATGTCAGATACACTTCTGAGGGACGGCTGTGCCTAATCTGTCAGATCTGTGTTTCAGAAGTCTGACTTTGCAACGTTGTGAAAAGAAGAAAAAGGATATCACAGACATTGCATTGATGATCTCCCCTAAAATGCGGGGGTGGGGGGCAATCAAAGGGAACATGGCAGCATTCAATATGTGACATTGTTTGTATTTGGTTGTACAGTAAGGCCACTGTGGCAGTGTCCCATTGGGTGACCAGTAGTTTATTCCAGAAGGATATAAACCCTTGGGGACTGCAAGGGCTAAGAAATGCTAAATGATGACAATACTTCTTCCCCAGTTTGCTTCATGCTCTTACACTGAGCTTTGTGGCATGCGGAGACACTTTTACAAGCAGCTGTCAATCTTAAAGCAAGATTGTTTTCCCATGAAATTCCACTCTCTGCTCCTCACCTTTTTTCAGTGGCCAGAAATCGAAAGGGGAGGGAAAATGGAGAAACAATGGAAATATTTTCCCACTTTTCCCCATGAAGAAAGTATGAAACTAATGAAATCAGATTTCCCTGTATCTTTTAAAACCTTGTTTCTCTTCTCAGGCTCAGTGGATTTGGAGACACATATTTTTCCTCCTATAACAAAGGCTGAAAAACGACATTTAGAAAAGTTTTGTCAGCCCAACAACATTTTTAAGGAAAGATTTTCAACATAGACAAAAATGTATTAACTGCATCTTCTTTCTCCTGGACCTTATTCGGGTTTCTCATTTGCGTCTTGATCTTATTTGGGCTAACTATAAAAGCGGGTATAACAATGAGCTTCAGGATTTGTACCATGAGGAATAAAGACTGAATGAGAAACATGCAGGTGGAAGATACTGCCAAGAGCTTGATTTTCAAAAGGGAGTCCCAAGAGAATGGAGGTGTAGCACTGACGCTTCCTTACGGTGTCGGTGTTGGGTGTAAGTGCTCAGGTTGCGTTGCTGATGTGCGGGACAGAGGTGAAGGTGGCACAAGCTAGATCTGAGTGACTGAGATCTGTAAATTATGAGGGATACAAGAACGTTGCTGTCACTCATTCTCAGTGGTTTTATAAATTGTATTTTAAGCTTTTGAAACTTTATGAAAAAATCTGACATGAAAAATTAAGTAATGTTCAACCATTTAAAATAAAACTGAAACCTGTTTTTTTTCAGATAAATAGCAAGAGACCAGAATCACGTTATGTCTGCGACTTGGGAAAACATGAAAATAATAGTGAACATGGCTCTTCACAGCAGTATCTGCAGGTTACTTTGGAATATTGTAAATGATGTTGTTGTAACAAGGGTGTCATGAGTTTTAATGGCAAGGGAAAGCATGATAGAATGGATTCAATCAAAGTCTGTTATAACAGAGAGTCTTATAACAAGGGCAGAATGCATTTATGTCATATTCAAAATGTCATCTCAGTCACAGACAAGACTGATAAGGAAAAATGATTAGATGCAGAGATTTGATTTATCTTTCTTTTCGGGAATGGAGACTTCTGATGACCTCCCTTTAGGTTGCAATACTTGGGACATTAAAATCCAAATTTCCAGCTAGAACACAAAGCAGATGAGCTTTGGTTTGCATCATCTTCCTTTCATTTCTTTACTCAGCTGCTGGAAATCAATAAAGCTTTGCTAGTCAAACAAAATTATTTGGTGCTGTTCTTTTGCAGTAGAAATTGAAAAACATCCTTGTCCAAAAATCTAACACATTTCCTTTCTTAGTTCAGCCTGAATGTGGAAGCAAACCCTCTTTCCCTTGGAAATGTACGTTTTTTGTGGGGCCTCTCCCATTACAGCTGCTGCAGCTCCACATTCCTGCCCTGTATTGCAGTGGGCAGCCTCCGTTGCTGCAGATGCTATGGTAGACCTTCTGTTCCTGAGGAATTTAAGACGCTTTAGAGACTAGTCTTCAGAGGTGCTGTTCTGCTACACTCATTAAAACAGTGCCCAAATCCAACATATTGCCGCCTTATTTGAGAAAATGTTGACAAATTTTTGAGGGTGGATGCACAAAAATTGTTTGAGATTGGGAGTGCTCCTGGAGAGAGTTTTGAACCCTACGTGTTGGATTCTTTGAGATGACCTTGACTACATCTGCATCAAGTACTCTCATTCTGAAGATGATGGAACCCATCTGGCCCTGAACAAATGCACTCAAATCTATTTTTTAGTGACTGATAATTTTAGGTGGGGAAAAATCAAGCTACAATAATTTGATTTCATGCTTTGCCTTTGCTAATGAACTGGCAGCATGGAAAATGCTTATATCTAGCTCCCAGCCAGCTTCTTCCATCTACCTTGCATCCCATGTGCAGCTTCACTAGCTGCAGGTTATCACCAGAGAAAATGCTGTCCCATAATTCAAAGAACAAGTACACTTGCAGAGTTTCAGAGCAATAAGGAAGGGGCTTCTATTCATCACTCATCAATGTCTCCTTACTGCTTGGAGACTAAACATGCACAAAAACAGGAGGAGGCTTTTATGTTCCCATTAGTGATTACTGCACAGAAAAAGAAAATTCTGACGTGAATTGTGCAGGTTGTCATACTCAGAAACATGACATGATTCTGACAGCCCTCCTCTGAGTTAAATTCAAACATCTACAGCATTGCAGTTCAGAAGATGCAATAGCAACAGCAGCTCAGGAAACAAAGAGGTAGACCTAAGAGTTGCCATCAACACATCTGCATGGCACAAATGCAGTGCATTCCAATATTTCTGCTCTATGCCATCCATGCACTGGGTTAAATGCCTGCTACTTGCAAATCTGACAAAGAACTTTTATGTCTGATCATATTTTTCTGATTTTTTTTTTCAGTTATACATTTATTGAAGTATTGCATGCATTTCCTCCTTCAAATCCACTTTGCACATTTGATCTGCCTTTCATAACAGCCCTCACTGAAGTACAGATTCCCTGGGATTTCAGAGGGCAAGCCACCCGGGCGCGGAGGCTGTTTCTGACTGCTTTGTGTTGCAGTGCATCCCAGAGATGTGCTAAGGCATGGTAGGCTCCAGCTGGCCGGCACGAGCTCACAAACCCTTGAGCCACCTGGTCAGTGGATTATGAGCCTCCATGCCTCTACGACAGCTTCTGCACCTGTACTACATGTAGAGTTTGCAAGTCTGGCTGCATATTCTGGTAGCTCTCTGTCTCCTTCCCAGGCACGCACAAGCTCTCCAGAAGCCCTGAAGGGAGCAGGAACATCTTGGCTGTGTGGCAGCTGTGCACAGCTTGGACTAGTGATGGCTCAGGATCCTGTCTGGTGGCCAAGAGAGGGGAGGAGAGCTGCTGGTAAGTGCTCTCTGTGCCCTGTCACTGCCTTGGGCTCACTGCTCCACCAGTGTCCCAGAATTCAGACCTCTGGCATCTGCACAACCACCTTGTGCCCTGTGCCCGCCAGGAAGGCAGCTCCGTGGGAAAGGTTATAGTGCTTTCTGTCCTTACCATTGGTACACGCAGTTCAATGTATCTGGTGTCATGGTACTGGAAGCTCTTCCTCTCAGATTCACGTGGTCTTAAAAATGCACTGAGGAATACTGCCAAGGAATTTTTTCACACGCACATTGGTGAAGAGCACTGTTCTTGCTGTGTCAACAAAAGCAGTTCTTTCTCCTTGTCTTACCTCAGGGCTTGCAGGAAGGTGTAACAAATCTCATTAGAATTTGTGAAAAGCTTTTTAGTACTGTCTTTTTTAGCAAGGAAGAGTTTGTATATTGGTCACTAGGTTTTGCTGGGTTTGAGAATTTGAAAAAAACATTAACTTTTTGTTTTCTTTCCTTCACTGCAGTGACTTAAAAGCCAAGGAGATGTTGAGTCTGTGACTTGTGGAAACCTTACTCCAAAAATGGAGTTTAAAAGATGTGTTGCTTTCAGAAAGTGAAAGCAATATCAGTGAATCCATGAAGCCATCTATGCCAGGCAGTCAGCATACAAAGAACAATAATTTCACTTGTAACCTCTAAGTTTCTGGTTGCCTTCTGTTAAACCAAGAATGTATCCTCTCATCTGCCTCCTCAGGGCATCTGTCTCGTCAGCTGGCACTCCTTGGTTATCCCATACCCTCCTGAAAATCCTCACTAGCTTTGAAAGGAAGCTGAAGTTCCCATCTTGTGTCAGGCGCATATATCTAGACACCGTTTTGAACAAGCCTGACCATGTCTTGCTGAGCGGAAGGATTTTTACCTCTGCATTCATGCTAAAGAGTGCTTATTCTACAGTGAGCACAACATTCATGTCATACCCTGTATTTTAGCAACTACTTTCAAAAAAGAAAGTGAGTAGAGAAATGGTATAGCAAATCGTAGTTTTGGTGTTTTTGTCAATGCAAAGTGCAGAAAAAACTTCAGACGTGACTTCTGGCTGACAAGCAGGAAAGAGCATGGCAGGGCTGCAAGCTCAGGAGCTCTGTCATAGATTTTTAAAAATCTGTTCTTCTTCTCAATTTCTATTTAAAGTTGCATGTGACTTTTTTAAGACGTGCCTAAGTTAATTGGTGTAATTCCTATTTCCTAGTATGACACCCAAGTGAGACAGTGTATTTTTAAACACCCAGCACTTTTAAATGCTATTTTGAGGACCTGGGCACCACTTGGGCTGAGTCATCAGGACACGCAATTTTCTACATTTAGTTTACTGGTTACCAGCCAGCCCAGGTTGATGAAGCCTGACATTTTTTGTCCAGTGCCTTGTGACAGCTTATGTACGCACAGCAGCTGATCTTAAGTGGGTATCAGTATTAAAATAGTCAATCAATATTGACAATAAGTGGTAGCTTTACTGCCAGTTCTCCAAGCAGGGAGACTAAAGACTCATGGAATGAACTGACTACTTAGCCCTTATCTTTTCAATGTACACCATGGTTCAAAAGATGAAGGCAACCTGAGCTTGGTCAGGATGTCAAAGCAGACACTTGAAACTTTTGGGGTGGCCAACAGCCCCTGGTGCTGCTTGTGGTCTGGTGACCTTCCCTGCAACAGGGCAGGACAGAAGCTGTGGCTCTGCTGCCGCCATGGAGGTGACCGAGGCTAACTTCGTGAAAAGAAGCTGTGACATTTATAAGGAAAGAAGTTAAAAAAAATTCCATGTACTTGGACAGTTGAAGTGCAGATGGTAATGGCATCTAGGGGAAGATACATACGAACCATGTATTTCAAAATCCAATAGTTTTTTATATTTACTGACAGCACAGTTATAGGAACTCAATCTTGAGAATATTTAATAATACTTTTATGATTAAACATACAGCAACTGCTATGCAAAGAACCAGCTAGAGGGAGAAGACATTTTTTGCGACAAAGACTGCTGATGGCATATGACCTTGGAACAGTTTATTAAATAAGAACCAAGTATAGGAGTTGGTCTGGACAAAGGAAACCCCAAAAACTCGTTACCGTAAAAATGATCAGGGAAGACCTCAGGCAAAGGCAGTGGAGGACAATTAATTCAGAGTTAATAGATAGTGTTTGAAACTATATGACGTATGCTGGCTAACTGTATTACTTGTTCTAGTTTATGAGAAATTCAGGATTCACTAATAAAATACAGATGGTTGTAAACACCCATAATGCTAAAATGAAAAGCTGTAAATCAGGGGACTGCTAGGTGCTTATAGTCCAAGAAATATTCTCATTTTCTGACACACACATACTGTTTGCAGCTCTCTGGCTTCAGTTCTCAATGAGACTGAAGAAACTAACATCTGAATGAAGTGATCTAAGATTTTTAAGAGGTTCCTTGAAGTAATTGAATGAATGATACATGACTTTACCTTATACATTGGGAAAAATATTTATCAAAAAAAAAACCCTATAAATGCTATAACACAAGGAGGGAACAAACACATCAAGGTAATTGGTAAATCTACTAGATTTGATTAAAAATCTTTCTGAATATAAGTATTTTTAACTGCAAAATGGAAGTATCTGCTCTATTACTACAATATCACAGTGTTGTACAGATTGGGCTTGTCAGTGTTTGAACTCAGAGGTGAAGTGAGTATGGAGAAGGAGAAGGGAAATTCCTGCACGTGTTACAAAACACATACGCAAACTATTTTGAGGAACAGCCTCATACACCTTTGACATATGGCAAAAAACTTTAAAAGTTGTTCAACATTTTATACTTTGAAAATGTTGTGGCTTGAGTTCCCAATTTTGCAATCTCCTGTGATCTGTTCAGAGGGAACATTTCCCTTCTAGACAAATTTAGTGGAAAATGCTTTTGCATCTTCATGGGAAAGTGCAATATTAATTCTGGCTTATTAAAGTGTTCCAGAGAAAGGTTTCATAGCATCACAGAGATGCGAAATGTAAATCTTCTACATACTGTATCACATCCGTCTGTTAATGCCTAACTATTCCCAGTGCTATTCAAACTGTGTTGTAACCCATTTTTATTTGACCCAAGGGACAAGGCTTGCCATAGTATCTACCGAATATTTTTTTCCAATGATCAATCTCCATTTTCTTTTGCTTTATGATCTTGAATATGAAGTTTCCACTCCTGTGTGAAAACCCTTGCCCACTTCCCCTCTCTTCCCTGTTGTGAGCACACATTAAAATTTCTCACCTTTAAAAAACCCAATACTCTAGAGCTGATGAAAAAAATAGCAAATTCACCTGGCAAATGAAATGAAAATTCACTTTGTTTGTTGAATGAAAGCATGGGGAAAAGTGCCAGTGCTTTCCTTGGGGACAACAGGGTAGAGTTGGCCAGAGCTGAGGCCAAAGCATCACCGATCTCCTCCTGTGGGCAGAAACATGGATTTGCTCTTCCCATTGACTTTTAAAAATACAAGAAAACCACAAAAATGTCTGCATGTTCAATTTCAAATTCACTGTTTTGTCCAGGAGAAGCCTCTTCTATATCTTCTCTTCTATATTAATTTCTGTGGAAACAAATATAAATGTGCTTTGTATCAAGCCAGATTCAGTTTCTTGTCTTGATCAGTGAACCAAAGAACTGTGATGCTCCTATTCACACTCTAAGATATTTAGAGTCTTGGCTTGTTCATCAGCATAGCTTCCCAATCTGTGATTACTGTTTCTTTCTTTACTCAATCATCCACAATCGTTTCAGCCTATGGCTGAAAAAAGAAGACAGGGAAATTCTGTGGATTGATCCCAAGATTTCCATATTCCAATAAATATCAAACAAACAAGGCTGTTAGAAATTTCAATTTTGAAAAAACTTTCAATTCTAAAGAAAAATTAAATCTAAAATGTTTCAGTCTGAAAAGGTGCAATTAATGTGTCAATGAGTTGGAAGAGTGTCTCTGACAGCCTTATTTGACATTGATTGAATAATACTTATCTTGGGACATATAAAATTTATTTTACTAATTAGTAAAAATGGTAACTAAGCTAGTGCAGTTGAGAGCTTATCAACATATTGCTCTCTTGTCTCAGAAAATGAAGTATTTGGAACCTGAGACATATGATGATTGAAACTTCTTTTTCTGAAGATACAACTTCCTCACAGATTGACTGCATCCTGTATGCATACCAGCATTCCTGCAAATTGTAAAGACAGCAGGTCCCCGACTTGTTTCTGTGACATTAAAAATCATAAAAAATAAAGAAAATGCATCCCTCTTTGAGATCAATAGCCTCTATTCCTTGATCAAATTTTCTTAGACACCGACAACAGCTGAGGATAGCTCATGCACTGAGAACAAGTTCAAATGAAAAATAAAAGGCCTGTACATTAATAGTATCGGTGATTTTGTATTTGGAAAGGAGCTTTGAGGCAGAGCAGTCAGCCTGTGCTGGTGCCACCCAGGAGGATAAAGAAGACTGTTCAGCATCGATCTGCTGCTAGCAGCTTTGTGTTCCCTGCTTGCAGCATGATGGGACCAGGAGGCAGGAGATGCTGTGAATAGGGATGGGGAGAGAAATAACTCTGTCCTTCTCATGGTGGAGCTGCTCCTCTGGAAGACAAAGTGGAAAGAGAAGCATCTCTGCTGTTCTTGTGTTGCTTTAGAGACATAATTCAGACTTCTGAATGCTGAACAGGAAAGGAATGATTCTAGCAAAAACGGGTGAATTCTGTGGCCATTATCATTTGCTTTGGAAACTGGTACGAGATCATCAGAAATTCTGAGTGTTTTGTCTGGAGATCTGGGCTGCAGGGGACAAAAAAAATAACTGATTTTTTTGGAAAACCTAATAGAGAAGTAATATGTGGGAGGGGAAGAGAGATAAGAGATGAAGAACCTAAGGATATTATTTTGTCGTTTTAATTTCTTTATTTCTTTTTTAATGCCCAGGAGACTCCTTGTCTTAGCTCTGCCCAAAGACACAGCTTGCCCTCCATAGATGGTTGACCTGGGGAGGGACAAGGAAAAAGAGTGAATGCCAATTTCCACATGCCATGTTGCCTTCTAGTCCCGGTAAACCCCACATCAGTGAGGAGAAACGATATTGCAGTCCTTTTGAATGATTACAGGAGCACAACCACACTGCCTGGGCCTCTGGGAAGCCACTCAGCTGCCACAGCCCTCCCTTTGGGGCTCCCCCATGCTTGGGACCTTTGTTTCTTGCCAGGGCACGGGGAGAGGGGCATTGCAGAGAGGCCATTGGTCACTGTAGGGTGGCTGTAGATCCAGGGGTCCCCTTTGCAGGGACGTGTGCTGCATGCAGAGTATCAAGGCTATTAGTGAGCATGGTATGTGATAGTGGCTGCTCTGGGGAGGTGAGCTGCATATACAAGAGTGAGTTTTAGCAGTATTTCCCTGGTTTTCCAGTTGAAATCCTTCCTTCTTCTTCTATCTCACCCTCTTGCAATGTTCAAACATACAGTGCAAACAGCTGAGGCACTGTGTTTTGCTGCTTTTCAAGTGGCAACATTGGAGCGCTGTATTTGGGTTAAAAAACAAAGAATGTGATGAACAAAAATATGGCTACAAAACCAACAGAGCTGGTAAGAAAGCCTACCAAGGGAAGCGCCCTGCTAGACCTTTTGCTTATGAACAGAGAAGCACTGGTCGGAGATGTGGTGGCCGGAAGTCATCTTAGGCATAGTGACCAGGAAATGATAGAGTTCTCTATTCTTGGTTCAGCAAAACTGCTATCTTGGACTTCTGGAGAGCAGACTTCGGGCTGTTTAGGACATTGGTTGAGAGTCTCTTGGGAGACAGTCCTGAAGGGCAAAGGGATCTGGGAAAGCTGGACATTTCTTTAGAAAGAAGACCAACCTGGATGAAGAGGAAGCTTTTGCTGAGACTCTGGCAAAAAAAGAGAGGCTACCACCTTTGGAAGAAGGGGCATGCAGCTCAAAAAGAGTACAAGGATGTTGCTAGGATATGCAGAAAGAAAATTAGAAGGGCAAAAGCCCCGCTAGAACCTAATCCACTGTCCACTGTTGTAAAAGGTAGCAAAAAGAGTTTTTACAAATACATTAACAATAAAAAAGGAGGGCCAAGGAGAATCTCCAACCTTTATTGCATGCAGTGAGGAACATTGCCACTGAGGCTGATGTTCTCAATGCCTTCTTTACTTCTGTCTTTGAGTTAGAGCAGTTATCCTCAGGGTACTCAGCTACCTGAGCTGAAGATGAGGATGGGAGCAGAATAAAACCTCATAATTCAGGAGGAAGCAGTTGGCAACATGCTACTTCACCTAGACTGTTGAAAGTCTATGGGGCTGGATAGAATTCACCCAAGGATATTGAGGGAGCTGGTGGAAGTGCTTGCCAAGCCATTCTCAATCATTTATCAGCTGTCCTGGTCAATCAGGGAGATCCCAGATGACTGGAGACTTGCCAATGCGACATCCATCTACAAGAAAGGTCAGAAGGAGGATTTGGGCAACTACAGGCCTGCCAGACTGGCCTCAGTATCGGGGGAGCAGATCGTCTTGAGTGAGATCATGCAGCATGTGCATGATAACCAGGCCTACCCAGCAGGGGTTCATGAAAGGCAAGTCCTGCTTGACCAACCTGATCTCCCTCTGTAACCAGGTGACCCGCCTAGTGAATGAGGGAAAGGCTGTGGATGTAGTCTACCTAGACTTTGGTAAAGACTTTGACTCTCTTACAGTAGTCTCCTGGAGAAGCTGGCAGCCCATGTCTTGGATCAGTGTACTCTTTGCTGGGTAAAAAACTGGCTGAAGGGCCAGGCACAGAAAGTGGTGGTGAATGGAGTTAAATGCAGCTGGCTGCCAGTCACCAGCAGTGTTTCCGAGGGGTCAGTTTTGGGGCTAGTCCTGTTAAATATGTTTACACATGGTCTGGATGAGGGGATTGAGTGCACCCTCAGTAAGTTTGTGGACGACACCAAGTTGGGAGGAAGGTTGATCTGCATGAGGGCAGGAAGGCCCCTACAAAGGGATCTGGACAGGCTGGATCACTGGGCTGAGGCCAATTATGTGACCTTCAAAAAGATGAAGTGCACTTGGTCTTGTTGTGCAAGTGGGTCAAGTGCAAGTGGGTTCTGCACTTCAGTAGTCTTGGGGCAGAGTGGCTGGAAAGCTGCATAATGGAAAAGGATCTGGGGGTGCTGGCTGACAGCTGGTGGCAATGTGATGGAACTGAAAACCCCCATACATGTGGGGACAAGCTTGGTAATGCAGAAAAGTAGACATTACAGGTATTAAAGACCAGCCATACTGGGTCTCTTGTTCAGAAGAAGCAGATCCCTACACTTTTGGTCAGGCCTAGTCTTTCCTCAGGCAGGCTTTTGCAGCCCCACAGTATCCATCTCCCCATCACCCAAACAACTCCACTCCATGGAAATCGGAGTTTCTAAGCTAAACCTTCCTCTTTTGCTTTTTTTATTCTCCAGTTCTAGGTCTGCACAAGACTCCAATAAATGCAATAGACAGATGAAGGCTGAGATGAAATGACTGATGTGAGATGACTCTTCTGACACCACGTTTTGGTGCAGCTCTCATGGAGAACACAGCTCCTGGCTGCCTGGTGCTAGACTGGTAGCCCAACAGTGCCAGCCTTTTCCCTGCTGAAGGCACAGGAATGAGATCACACAGTGCCTGACATTTTTAAGGGTCTCTAACAGTGCAGGAGACCCTTACATCCCTTTTGACCTACACATGTGCATTGCAGAAGATAAGCTGCTTTCAATCTCTTAGGAGATGCAGGCAGACAAGCTGCTGTTCCTAAGGAGCAGTACCAGAAGATAACTTTGAAATGTACATCTGCTGTTACCTTCCTCCTGCAGCTGAACAAGCAATCTTTCCCAGTCATTTTCTCCCTTGGCAAAGTTTTCCACTTCTTCCTCAGATGCGTGTAGGCCTGGGGTCTGAGCACAGCAGAGTGCTGGGCTGTTTCACTTCTGACCAGCTGCAGCAGTTCCTGTGTAGTTAACGTGACGTCTATGGAGTTGTCCACACTCTAATAAAGGCTGAAGTGGCTGTGCTACCACCATAAAATACTGCCCTAAAGTGGTGTGGTCAGCACCACGTATATTAATAATGAGGAATACATTTTTATGGTGCAGATTATCGGTCTTCCACCTCCCTTCTCCTGAAGCTCTAGCAGACAAGTAGGTGAAAGATCACAAAACATGACCCCTGAGCTTTCTACCCACCGCTGCTGCCTGCCAGCAGCTGGTGGGTCTGGGAAGGCTGTGGGCAGTTGGGATACGGTGTCTCACATGTCTGCCTTCGCTCTGCGGTATGCCGCAAGCCAGACCATGTCAACATCAGCTTGCGGCATGTCGTGGCTGTGAAGCAGGTGCATGGGATGCCTTTCACCCCGGTAGCAAGCATGCTGCATGCCATGCCCCTCGCTCCCCACCTGCAGCAGCACTGCTGCCTCTGCCATAGCCTCCCTCAAGTCTCATCAGTGGCACAGAAGTATACATAGATGTAAGTTTTGTTAACGAGGCGTGTGCCACGTCAGCTCCTTACTGTGTTATATTTTCCCTTGTATATCCAACCTGTGCATGCCTGCATTCTGAGTTTTCAAATGCTATCAAAACATTGTATTGATAATTTTAAGATGTACTGCATTACATTGCATTGCTTGTTCTTCTTGCTCATGAGAGCAAACTAAAGTTTATCTTGTAGGAAAATAGTTGGGAGATGCACTCCAGTGCATGGTATCCAGAAGCCAGAAAAAAGTACAGATAAAGCAATTGTTGGGGAGGGCGAACAGCAACCTGGTATGAACAAGGAAAAACAAGAGTATCAGCCAGAGGTCGTGACTTGAAACTGGACCAAGTCTGGAACCAAAAATGTGGGGGCAATTCTGTGGATAGTGAGAAGGGAAAAGGGAGAGATTAAAAGGCAAAAAAAAGATGTAGGCAAACAAAACACTGTGGTTTTTTTTTTTCAGTACTGCTTTTCACTCATTCCTTGAAATAGCAAATAATGTTTGACTCTGCAGATAATTCAGAGCACCTCCTTCTTAAAAGAAAGATCTTAACAAGTCCTTTTTCTTCTGATACATAACTTCACAATATCTGTTTTAAAGTGGACTTCCCTAAGAAGCATCTTGTCAAAGTTAGAATCACAGTGTATTCACAGTGAATAATCTATTCAGCATATTTTATCTTATTTTCTGCTCCCAGATTGTCCAAGGGGCAATTGTGATTTCTTTGAATATATTGGAGTTTACTTCCAAAAGACTTTAAGGGTATTATTTTTAGGCTGGATTCATGACTGAATATGATACTTGTTATTTGATCTCCATTGGTCAGTTATTATTAGAGGCAGGCAAACTATTCACAGTTGAACTAGATACAACTTATTTTAACAATGTAGTCTAATTTCTGTTTGCAAATTATCTGCAGTAAGATTTGTATTTCACCTCTGAGACATGCATGCAAAGAGATGTAACTCATATGAGCCTCCTAAGAAATGCAAGTAGGAATATTCCGCATTCACTTCTCATTTCAGGTATGAGACACTATGTCAGCCTCCTGATCAGATGGTAAATGTCACATATAGTCTGTTTACATTCGTGCATTACCAGCTAGTATTCATAGTAGTTCAATTAATTTACAATTCAAACAATAATCAAAAATGCACTTCTTGTGCAAATGCTCCTGCAAACATTTACTGAAGGCTGTTCATCAATGTCTTGTGAACATCTGCATAAATACGATTCATTTATTTACATTTTTTCAGCCATTGTGGTGAAAGGAAGGACAGATACCAAGACAGTGAATCATAAGTTTTCGCACACAAATGCCTCTGCTGTTAAGTGGGGTATGCCATTAAAAAGTGATATATAGCTGTGACAGGACATACAACCAATGTGACATTGTTCTTGCTCCCTGGATAGTCAACATCATTATTTGGCGTGGGGAGATGCAGTGGATGGTTTCTACCAGCAGACATGGGTCTGCTGCATGGCCCCGTGTGGCTGGGGTCCTTAAATCCTTCTCATCAGCTGGGCACCAGGAACTGTATCCGTGGGAGGATGGTGTACCCAGTAAGGATCAGCAGTTCTGCTGCTGGTAACAGGAGGGACAGCTGGCTGCCTAGAAGAAAGGAGAACTTAGGGCAATGAGGCAATGGCTTGGCGAAGCCATTGGGATTGTGAGAGTAGGAACAAGAACAAATAAATCACACTGAGGAGCTGAAAGACCACTTACTTCCCTCTCGGTTTCCTCCCCATGTGAAGTCTAAAATAGCATGTCACTGCAACCTCCAAGCTGATGTTGGGGGCCTGTTGACTGAGGAGCTGCAGTCATTCTGTCCATGAGCAGAATGACCACTCTTGCAGGCTGTCCTCACCTGAGACGTCACTGCTACACCACTTGGAGAGGCACTTAATGCTCCTGACCTGTCTGTCAAGACACTGGAATAAGCAGAGTCAATACCTTGTGATTGAAGAGAAATGATCAGCTTATCCTGAGATGGGAAAGCAGAGGAAAAAGTTTTCTGGAAGTGGCTCAGCATGTAAGTTCACCTTTTATCAACATTTACAGAAGAAGTTCTGATTTCAGGAGTGTGTTGGGTGGTTCTATCTACCAAATTCCCTTGAAAAACACTGCCATTAGTTGCAGTGAAGCGTTGCTGGGGGTATGTCTGCACTACATCTTCTTAAGTAGCTGAGACATGGGCAGTGGTGTCTGGCATATCCTTTACCACTTCTTCAACTGAGCATTTCAGGTAGCAAAATAAACAGGAACATGTGCAACTGAATATATATTTGTATGTCCTTATGTCTCCTGCTTACAGAGAAACGAAGCAAGCTCCTATCAGTCAAGCTTCCAGCCAATGCCTCATTTATTAGTGCAATTGTATGCAAAAAGACTGAATTTCATATAAAATCAAAACAGCATTTGACAATGAGCTTGGCAAACATAAATCAGGTTTCCATTTGCCTTTTCTTCCCTGGGGTGCCCATGCTTAACTTGGGCTTTTGAAACAATTATTTCATTAAGACATCTGGCTTAGGCTATGTTAATGCCATTATCACCCTCACAGACATGGTATTGTTCACTACCATCTCCTTGTAAGTTCAGCAGCACTTTTACCCATGTTCTATTTCTTTTCGTCTGGTAATTAGTCAGTAAAAATGAGAGAGCTTCACCCTTATGTCCTCTGTAAAATTCACAAACTTCATGGTAGCCTAGTTTTCCAACTGTATGACATAAGAACATTTCTAATTAACATTGTTATTTGTCAAAGAGGAACTTTCTTAGTAGAACAAAAAAAACCCTCCTGTTAAAAAATTACTCCAGAAAGTTGAACAGAATGATAAGCTAAATGAAATTTTGATAGAAGCAGGTGTCTTGCCACAATGGCCAGGCATTTTAATTACTTCTGTCGAAATATTACTTCTCTTGAAGAATTAGATCTGCTTAAATTAGTAGAAGTACAGTAATTTCTGAGGATAAACTGCACTTAGTGACGACAAGATACCTACTCTAGCCTAGTGCACAGCAGCACAGCAGCAGCAAACGTGAGGTCAAGTGGCAGACTCTTCAAGATGGAAACTGCAGAGAAAACCCTCTAATGAAAGCACAGGTCTAAGTCTCATCTTTTCAAGGATGCTCATGTTTTAATCAAACTCTTGTCCTTGTTACCAGAATGTAGTTATTCAAATAGTACAAGGCAGCCATACATACCAATCACCATCCCAGAGCTGCCAAATCAATCAAATCAGAGGGAAAGCACATGAGGAACACAACATGAGAAGAGGGGAATTAGGGTAGGTGTGCTTGTCTTGAAGTATTTGCTAAGGACTTTTTACTGTGGCAGTCTCAGCACATTAGCTTGGAGGTGGCCTAGGTCCCCACTGTCAAACTCCTCTGAGATGAAGCTCATCATCAGCCCCCAGATAACTTCTGCATGATTTGCTCTGGAGGCAGAAAGGCAAAGGGAGTTTATAAAGGTGGCTTGAGACAGCTGGTAGTGGGTCTCCTATCAGCTCCCCCCCAGAGATGGTCACTGTGCCAAGCCAGACTTGAGACGGAATCCGGAGAAAAAGCCCAAGTTTCTGTGCTTTGTGTTTTGTGTATGTGTGGAGGTGTGCATGGAGTGACTCACCATGGGATGAGCCAGATGGAAGTTGCAGCCCAGGAGGTACTTTGCGCTGGGTGCCAGCAGGAGTTTTGCATGGCCAGCTCTGATGGTCCAAACCTGGCCATGGAGGAGAGTATATTGTGACCTTGTCCTGACCCTGAGCTCCCACTGACACCACTGAGGGCCAGAGGCCAGGGGCAGAGGGGTGTGCATTTGTGGAGCTGACTGATCCCCTACTGTAGGTGAACCCAGACATTCTATCAGAAGGTTTGAATTTAGCCAAACCTCAATTTATAATATGAATTAGTGCCTCTGGTTATGTAACCATAGAATCACAGAACCACAGAATATCCCAGGTTGGAAGGGACCTGCAAGGATTGAGTTCAACTCCTGACTCCACACAGGACCACCCCAAATTCAAATTCTATGTCTGCGAGCATTGTCCAACTGCTCCCTGAACTCTGGCATGTCAGTGTTGTGACCACAGCCCTGGGGAGTCTGTTCCAGGGCCTGACCACTCTCTAGCGAAGAAACTTTTCCTAACACCCAACTCGATCCTCCCCTGACACAGCTCCATGCCATTCCCTTGGGCCCTGTCGCTGCCACCAGAGAGCAGAGCTCAGTGCTGCCCCTCTGCTCCCCTCGTGAGGAAGCTGTAGGCCACCACGGTCCCCTCAGCCTCCTCTGCTCTGGGCTGAACAAACCAAGGGACCTCAGCAGCTCCCATGCATCTTCCCCTATAGATCTTTCACCATCTTCACAGCCCTCCTTTGGACACTATGTAATAGTTTTATGTGCTTCTTATACTGTGGAACCCAAACCTGCACCCGGTGCTCGAGGTGAGGCCACAGCAGCACAGAGCAGAGCAGGACAACCCCTCCCCTCACCCACCTGACAGTGCTGGGCCTGGTGCACCCCAGGGCACAGTTGGCCCTTTTGGCTGCCAGAGCACTGTGCTGGCTCATGCTCAACTTGCCATCAGCCAGAACCCCCAGATCCCTTTCTGTGAGGCTACTGTCCAGCCTCTCATCCCCCAGTCTGTATCTGTAGCTAGGATTGTCCTGGTCCAGGTGCAGAATCTGGCACTTGCTCTTGTTAAAATTCATGTGGTTGGCGATTGTCCAGTGCTCTAATTTGTCAAATTCTCTCTGGAAGGCCTCTCTACCCTCAAGGGTACTTTCTTCCCAGCCCCAGTGCCCCCTGTGTCTTGCTGCCAGCATCTCCATGGTTCAGAGTAAGGAGCTGGGGTGGCAGACTGAGAGATGGGGTCAGCAGCTGCTTCCCAAGTGCTGGATGTCCCCCTGTCTTGCGTGTGACCCTCCCCTCTCACCTCAAATTGCCCCAAGCCATTTCAACACCAGAATTGTTCACTGAAAGACTTTGCCTCCAGGGAACTGCAAGCTCTATTTCTCTAATGATTTTAATGGTCAGAATTGTGCCAGGTCAAGCCATTTAACTATGTATTTAATTAGTCATCTGTATGCATGTAACTTGAAGGCGTTCAGCTGTGCTATTTTATAGGGATTAACTAAGTGGGCTGTAAATCACCTACGCCAGCAATAAAAGTATTTATAGCAGTACATTTTTAATTACTATTGTTGCATTGTTTGTGCTGGCAGAAGTCTGCATAGGAATAGTTTTGCTCTAAGAGATGGGAGATATGCAGTTTGAGGTTTTGACTGATATCGAATAGAAACAAGAGTGAGAAACACAGAAGGAGCTGGAACAGGAGGTTCGCAGCCAGACAACCCAAAAAGTTATTGCCAGCTGCAGGCTTGCTGTGTTAAAGAAAACAAACATGAAACAACTTGGCCCTGTGGAAGCTCATAACTTAAAGAGGAACAGGAGAAGAAATATGACCTGAGCAGGTAGGTGGTAGTTCTCTGGCTTGAATAAATCTTAAGAGTGTTTGGCTGCTAACAGTTCACAAGTTTACCCTGGTAAAATACTGCCTGGAACAGTTAGCCTCACCATCTTGCTTGTTTCGCAAATGAATGAAACATTTTCTATGTAGGTGCCATTGAAATGCTGCGAAGAATTGTGGGACCATGATCCTGCATAGACAAAATGTGTATTTGAAAGTGGCAAAATTGTTTTGCATTTGCATCACATGGACAGTCCCTCCTAAACAGGAGCAAGGTGCTTGTTGTTAGCGTTGCACAAACTTTTTCTAAGCTGCCTCTCACAACAAATCTTTCGGGAGAACAGTGGCTGTTTATAATGAGCACTGACCTGTGAAACAGAGGAAAACAGATATTTTTAAAAACCTTGGCTTGCTTACTGGGAGGTCATGCGGCAAGGCCAGGTAACTTTTGAAGTAGTGCACAGGGAGCTTTTTGAGTGGTACAAGCTGCAATAACAACACAGCTGAACTGAGTGTGTAAGCCTCTTTGCACTCCTTGGACAATAAATAACGTCACAAGACACTCGTTCCCAGTGCCTTGTTATTCCAGCATGACCCAGATGGTTGGCCAAAGGATCCCACTTGCATGGTTTTCTTTTTGAGAAAATAGGCAACAGAGCCAGGTGTCTTTAAAATGTTCCTTTTTATCACAACCCTGCCACTGTCAGCTGGAGTGGAAGAAAACAGTAAGAGACAACCTTTTCGATGACAACTTTTCAGTCAATTCTTGGCCTCGAAATTTCTCCTTCATCTTTCAGCCAGGTCAGTCTACCACTTGTTTTTCTACCTCCTCTCTTGTTGTTTTGCTATTTCTGCTACAAGCAGCCAATCTGTATCTGTGTGATACTACTGTCAGCAAGCACAGTACATAGCCTGAGGCTATATAGTTCATCTTCTGCTCAGACATGACTTCCCCTGTGTCTGCCTGCAAGTGCTGACCCTTGGGGAGCAAGGATCATGAATCGGGTGTAAATCTGCTCCAGGGGGCTGCACAGAGCTTATGGGTTCCTCAGCTGCAGAGAGCTTAAAAGGATTGCCCAGGTCAGGCAGGAGCGGTGGGTCCTGGACTTGTGCTCTTGTGGGAGATTGCTTTACTGCAGAACTCAGAGAAGTCTGGCGAGAAGTTCAGCTGGGCTGTTGTTTCTGCTCTCCAGTCATAAACTCCCCCAAAAAGCAGCTCTACGTAGAATAAGACAGTGGATAAATTCAGGCTGTCTTTAGCAAATATGTCCATCCAAACAGGTAATTCTGAGCAGGGAAATAGGATTTTTGAAAGCATCCATGTATTTTTCCTTATTAAGAAAAGGAAAATAGGCCGTAAGGAACAGTTTTCCCCATTTTAAGCAAAAAAATGTGTGTGGTTGAACAACAAATTTTCCTTGTCCTGAAATAAAGTGTTTCATTGCAGGTGGAGCACAAACAGATGATGATTCCAGAATAGTGGGCTCCTGCCCTCAGGTAATGCCTTTCTTCTACTCTCTTTGTCCCCAGCTCCCTCTTGAGTTTCATTTGCACCAGTTTGTCCTCCCATGCTCTCCCCAGCTGAAAAGTTTTTCGCTGTGTTTGGTCTTCCTCTCCAGTATGTTAATGATCAGAATGCTTCTGCTGCTCTCACGAAGATGCCCTGTCCTTCACCAGCCTCTTATGGTCTCCCAGCTCTGCCCTGCCTTGCCCTGCTGGAGGTGTGGATGAGGACGCCAAGCTGCTGGCCACAAGAAGTACACTGGTGCTCACTTTTCTGCCAGCACCCAGCCAGAGTAGAAAATTGCTCTTTGATAGATCCATTGACTTGCTGCTCTGCTGGGGGCTCCCGGTGTAAATTTAGAAACCTCGTATCCTGCTGGAACAGTCAGCTCTTTTGCAACATCAGGCTACTTATTCTGGCCAACACCGAGTATGTTCTTTTCCCTCCTGCACAACTACACAGGATCAAACCAGAAAGGATAAGGGTTTTCTATGATGCTGCTCTGAAAGTAATGCCTCCTAGTTTATTATGTTGGCCCACAACATATTGGAGGTGGATATTGGTGATATGACAGTACAGGTTGAACCTTCCAGCCAGTATTCCATTACGTTTTGTTGTCATGTGACAGATGGCAGCAAAGGGTTAGTCTGATCAAATGGTGTCTGACATGGAAGTGCATATGAAGAAAAGGTGTGGAATTAGAATCATAGAATGGCTTAGGTTGGAAAGAACCTTATATCACGTAGTTCCTCCACGTGGAAAAAACTGCAGCAATGCTTGCTGAACATTTATGGAGACCAAACAGTGGATGTGAGCACAGTGAGGCAGTGGGTGGTGCATTTCAACAGTGGCAACAGCAATGTGAAAGACAAGCCATATTCTGGATGGCCATGCAATTTTATGAACGTGTCATTCAGGCTCTTGTTCATCACAGGCAAAAATACGTAGCTAATGGTGGTGACTGTGTTTAAAAAGAATGTTTTGTAGCTGAGAATTTACTCTATCAAATAGCGTAATTGTGCTCTTTGTATCTGTTGTAATTTTCATGGAAATAAGTAGAAGGCATAACTTTCAGAGCAACCTATGTACTTCCCTTAAAGCACTTGGCAGCTCCTGCAGGCTTGCTGAGCTCTCTTGCAGCCAGCCCCTGCAGGAGCTCTGCTTGCTCCTCCTGTAACTGCAATTACCAGTGCTCGCTCCCCTTGGCAGCGCTCCCACCCTGATACATTCCTTTTTGTTATGCTAATAGACTTATAACCAGCTCCAGCTTCTGAGACTGTAATACACCCCTTTTGATTCCCTAATCTACTTCTCTCTGTGCATTAGGGCAGCGCGTGGTTTGCCAAGGACCTGGCAGAACGTGTTGAGCTGACTGATTCTAGCTGTTCCCATTAGACCCTGGTGTGCTTCTGAGATTTGTCACTTCCACACAAATCACACTCTTAATCCTAGGGTTTAGCAAAGTTTCAACGGATTTGGATTCTACTACATCTTCTCTAAGGGAGATGATAATGCTCTCTGATGAAAGATCTCTGGATGAGAAGCATCAGTGTTATGTATGAGGATGAGAACATTCTTTCTGTCCAACATTCCCTCTTTTTTTTAGTTTAAGGATGGATACTCGTGTCAAAATGGCAGTGTGAGCTGCAGTGAGGCTCTGAACCTGCACTTGATACCTTGGGGGTGAAGACATGATTTACGGTTGCCATGGAAGCATGTACAAACATGGACATAACTCAGATCCTGCATTCCAAAATGTGGCCCCACTGAGCTGATCACTCAGATTACACTCCCAGGGAACTGTGCTTCCTGGTAGAAACCCTTTGATGTGTTCAAGGCTTAAGGTATCGTCCTTCCACAAAACAAAACACAAAGTGTTTTCCAAAGTGCTTCCTGAAACTTTACTACTCTTTTAAAGACTGTATGATTAAAATAGGATTCAGTCTGGTTTTATATCATGTTCCTCTTTCATGACAAGATAGTTAGCATCTGGAGTGTGGTCTTTAGCATTTGTACCATGGCACCATTTCATGATAACTTTTCTTCACTGATGCAGGAAGAGCATTTGGAGTTATGGCATTGTGTCTAAAGGTCACGTAGCAGCCAACTCACTGTATGGAGCTGGAGTGCTGTGTTGCGTGAGAGATTCTATGCACTTCTACATCTAAGCAAAACACATATGCTACAATGAACACCTATAAAAGGGAGCAAATGTAGCCTGGCAAGCGTGGCAGGCAGGGAGTTCTGGTGTGAGACATAACAAGGGTGTTTAGATACAAGGGTTATTACATTTTTCTTCTGAAGTAGAGCCCTCAGCCTTCCTTATGTAAAAGATCACTGATGAGGCTGAGGTTTGAGCCTCACTGAGAAATTGCTGCTGTTTGAGAGGGGGAAGCTGTGGGGGAAAGTTTCTGCATGGTGCCTAACTTTGAAGGCATGGGCATCAAAGAAAATTCGTGTGCAATTAATTTTTTGTGCGTCAGATCTTGAGGATTGGGTCTGTGGTGGTTGATTTAAACAGCTGCTGACCAGGACAACACATGTGAGCACATGAGAGGGAGGTGAGGTGGCTTCTAGCAGCATGATCAGGGACAAAATAACATAGCTGGCATGGGACTTCTTAAGGAGGAGGGATTGCTGCTGCTTCTGCACAGATCGCTGGGTTTTCCCTTGAGTTTAGTTTGTTTGTTTAACCTCTTTCAGAAAATAAATACAATTTGGATGAGCTTCAAGTTCTGGGTTAACACCAGCTTCAACTTGTGTCTCAGTTTCTAGCTGAAACAGAAGTTACTTTTTCTCCTAGTGCCTGATAAGAAGCTGTGTTTTGGTTCCAGAAGAAAAACAAGCTGATAATCATACTGATTGTTTATAATTGTTACCTGGCTGTGTTGAAGAGAGCCAAGAACATTTCAGTCTCTCAGCTTCTTGTACTGCTCTGCCAGCCAAGGGGCTGGGTGGGCACAGGGAGCTGGGAGTGGACGGGACCAGGGCAGCTGACCCAAACATACCAAAGGGGTATTCCTTACCATATGATATCATGTAAATGCAAGGGAGGGGAGTTAGCTGGGGAGAGGTGCTGCCTGGGGACTGGCTGGACATCGGTGGGTGGGTGGTGAGCCTTTGCTTTGTGGATCGCTTTGTATATAATTACTGGCATTTCTATTTACTTTTTCTGTCTTAGTAAATAGTTTTTATCACAACCCATGAGTTCTACTGTGTTTTCTCCTAATTCTCTTCCCCATCCCACTGGGGTTGGGGAGTGAGTGAGTAGCTGTGTGGTACTTAGCTGTCTACGGGGTCAAACCACAACTACTTGGTACAAAGTACAACACCTTTCAAATACATTATGGTGGAGAAGAAAACTGACTCAAGCTGCGGAGCCCTTCCACCAAGCAAATATTCCCAGCCACCCCTCTGGATGTGAGCACTCGTGCTCACTTACCTGATTCTTGGGGGGCATGAAATGTTTTTGCTTGTCAGAAATCCTTTCTTTCTCTCTGTCTAAAAGAAATATGTAGGCAATGCTGTCCTCTAGAATCTGAAGCTATGTGGCCCCAGGGAGAGGAGGCACAGCACCTATGGCCTCAGCCTCCTGCTGCCTCAGTGGGAGGTGAGAAGGTTTTCCCTGCCTTCCCACTGTCTCTGTAGCTCCTCAGTAAAATTTCCCTAGGATCAGATTTAGCATGCTTGATGGCTTCAAGGGGAAAGTGATTCCCTTGTTATTGCAGGGGAATTAGATTTGTTTTGTTGTCGTACTGGTCCCAGCTGCTCTCTGAGAAGGTAGCTCCCTGCTCTTGCCTGTAGCACAGCCAAGATCTGTCCGCCCCTCGCTGAGTTTTCCAGCACTGAAGGTATGAAGCTGCCAGAGTGCAGGGAGCATCACGGCCCCTGCCTGCCCCCGCCTGCCCCATGGCCCCATGGCCCTCAGCAGTGCTATTTTGTTTTGCTGATGATGCAAAATCCCTACGGTGATCATCGTCCTGATTTGAGTATGCAGACTGCGACTTCACTTGGGCAGGAGGAGGTATGCCTGTATGTGCAGAGGTTACAATCATCGTGCTGATTTGTGCACACATTACAGCTGCTTTTCAGCATCATGCTGTTCCATCACGCCTGGCATTTTTCTTTTTTTTTAGACAACAAAGAAGTTGGGCTGCATTGCAGCCAGGGATTTACGTTTGTTAATGGTCCCCTCTTTTCAAAAATACAAGCATTAACAATCCTCGAACTGCACCAGGGAGGGGAATCTAACACAGGATATCCAGAAAACAAACAACAAGAAGGAAACACAAACCATGCTTTTAAATGATTTTCTGGGCAGAACAACCCCTGTTCAACCCAATGTAAAGCAGCTCTGATGGATGCAAGCTGCCTGGGCAGTGCTGGATGAGCTATTTCCAGCACAAGGAAGTGGCAATCAGAACAGTAAAAAGCCCCCTTCTGTAATATGTTTTTAATAACTTTGTGGGGGCACTAGAAACCCAAAACACAATAGTGCAAAGACTAAGGGAACAGAGGTTAATTTTATTTCTCTGTTATTCAAATATTATTAGTACAGGAAAAATGCATGTTTATAATCACAAAAAAATATCTGCTCATTAGCCACTTCTACAATAAAGGATCTGTTCAAGTAAGACAAAAGCGAGGAATATGACATAAGCCATGATGATGTCATAAGCCATTACAGCTAAGGAATACTTTTAATTCCCTTCTGTGATGGATTGGAACTGATTTTTCATTTATGTCTTCCTTTTAACAACATCAGCATGGTTACAGGTTCAAGGCCATAAATGAATGCTGGTAATTTTGCTGTTGTTCTGGGTTTAATACAGTGGATGTCCCAATGTCCCCTCTTTCTCCTCTCCTAGCAGAATAACCCACGCCCTGGGCACTGATGCAGGGCAGGTGACTGCCACTCCTTGCCTGTTGGAGCCATGTGTTACCCCCTGGCAATTAAACAAGAAGGTGAGATGTGGTGCAAATGTGTCTGACCACTTCAAGGAGAACCCACCAAGCAGGCATCAGGATTTCACATGTGGAGGCGGACAGAGCACTCAGAATGTAGGCACAGAACAGGACTGCCTTGCCCCATGCAGCATCCAACTGCAGACAAACGTCTGGGGTGACCACAGGTGGAGTGGGAACCTATAGGAGAATTGCAGCCAAGCCGCACTGCTGGGGACAGGAGGGAACAGCGAGATGGCATGCTCAGCTGGCACCACTGCGGCGGCTGTAGGGTGGGGCCAAGGTGCTCAGTTCTCTATACAGCATTGCAAAGGAAAACCTTCATGAGGACTTAAAGAGAGACAGTATGTGAGCTCTGGAAACAATTAAGAGAGCTCCTGCCGTGTTAAGAGCAGCAGGAAGGATGTGTGGCAGGCAACAAGAGCACATATTCCTGACACTGCAGTGGTTGGTGCGCCTGGATCAGAGGGTTGAAAGCACCAAGAGCAGCAGTCAGACACTGTGCCTTCTTAAACCTGTCTCCAGACTGATGCAGTGGGAGCTATTTTGACCATTGCAGTTGGTACAAACTTCTTGCTGCTGGTGTGAGCTCTTCTAGCTGATTGTCACAAGGTTTCTCATTATCCGTCAGCATGGTGTTAGGAGAGCTTGAGATAATGATGCAGACCGAAAAAGAGAGGTTTGCTTAAACAGTATTTTTACAAGCAGTGTGCTGTTTTGATGGGTAACAAAAAGCTAACAGACGGAAAACTTCATGAAAGTGCCCAACAGAGGACAATGTTCACCTCTCATCCTGTGCACTTGATGTAAATGACTACACAGGCACTACTACAAATCAAGAGGGAACACCCAGGTACACTGGAACTATAATGCTAGAGCAAAATTATGGCATTGTTACAATCAAATAATGCACTGACCATGCTGAAGTTGAGATTTTTTGCATCTCTAATGAATATATGGGACAAACATAGTTTTTAGCATTTCCTCAGACTGACATGAGTCACTTACAAATTCCAGTGGCTCCTGTGCGGCCCGCTTAGCTGGTGCTCAGACAAATAAAATGCTGATGTAGCCAATTAACAAAAAACAACCTTAATTTTACTTGTGAGTTGAAATCAGTGCAATCATTAACCTGTTTGAAGTACTTTGCTGAGTTAGGAGCTAAGACTTTGTAAGAAGATGAGTGCAGATTGAACTCCAATACTGTTTTGCATAAACCTGATAAAGGTTGGAAAAGCTGCTTTGCTAGTTGTCAGAAGTGTAAAATGCAACTCTGTGGAACAAAAGTGTCCCTTGGAATATCAACATAAGCCACTCATGAGTGTTGGGAAGGCATGTGTTGGTGTACTTTCTCTCCTGAATGCATGCAGACACTTCCAGGGTGAAATCCAAGAAGGAACTGAACAGCATACAGCAACAAAAAACAGTAAT
This sequence comes from Penelope pileata, assembly GCA_013396635.1. Lineage (NCBI taxonomy): Eukaryota > Metazoa > Chordata > Aves > Galliformes > Cracidae > Penelope > Penelope pileata. The sequence goes on along the minus strand of WBMW01003698.1, from coordinate 1,074 downwards.
TCAGGAAAGAAAATAAAAATGACAAACTGCAGGGAGCTCTAAGCATCTTCTGAATATAATAGTCAAGATATGGATTTTGTTCTGGACACCTTGATTAATAGCTCCTCCTCTAGCATAAGGTGCCGTGGGACATTTCAAAGAGCACCTTCTTCTACAGAGCCTCTAACAGCATTGCTCTTCGTAATCATCTGCTGGAGCAGGATTTCAGTATTGACTTGGAAGAATACTATATACTAAATCACCAAAACTGTTTTCTGGAACAACTGCTTTTATTTTGGTGATCTTCTATCCAAGTAATTGCACAGGCCAACATTTTATGACAATGGCCTGATTTCTTTTCTCTGTTCAGTTTTGTTCTTAATGTGCTTTTAGTTTTGCCATCAAAGCAGATTCGTTTTCACTCTTGATTCACTGGCGGAGGCATCCCATTACACCACACATAAAACTCTGTTTGTGCGTGTCTGTGGGAGAGCACATGTGAGGATGTGCACAGCCTAACTATTAAGGAGTTGGCCCACTTGTACGTTTTTTAATTTCAGGAAAAATAACCCTCTTTAACTTGCGCTTGGTTTCTCCCTCAAGCTGTTGTGCAAGCTAAGATAACATCTGCTTTTTGGACTGAAAATCTTTCATGCCTGCCTTCAGTGTCTTTCTGTGGACATCAGCCTGTCCTTGATTCTGCTGATACTTTGCCTCACTTTGCAGCCCCTGTGCCATGAGGAAGCCACAGGACGATGCAGCAGAAGCATGGGGACACTGCCAGAAACAGAAATCTTCAGCAGAATATGGCCTCAGTGCTGTATTCTGGGATGAGCTAGCAATACTGCTACCACCTTACAACAGGATACCGCTGAGAGACTGGACCAGAGAGGTGCTGCTCTTTCATAATAATTCTCCATTTTGCTAAATGATTAAAACATTAAAGTCACAGAGCATAAAAGCAGTGAAAGCCAGCAACGAAGTTGCTCCATATACCATACAAACAAAATAGGCCATGTAAGACCTCATACTTTAGTTCTGTATCTTCTATTCTCTATTCTGATTGGGTAGTTGTAATGGTTCGGCTCAGCAGAT
>WBMW01003695.1:269488-283928 GCA_013396635.1 Penelope pileata | reverse complement strand
GGCTCCGCAGCGCCGTGGTGGGACGGCCGACGCGGCGTGGCGGCTTTTGTCCGCCCGCGGCCGCCGTAGCGGAACCCGGAAGTGTCTCCATGGAGACGAGAGGAGCCCGGGCCTAGCGGGGGGAGCGATGGAGAAATACGAGCGAATCCGGGTGGTGGGGAGAGGGGCCTTCGGGTGAGGGCGGCCCCGGGGGCTGCAGGGGTGGTGATTGGGGGGTCCCGGGCCTTGTCACTGTGTGTATGGGTAGCGCCGGGCCTATGGCACCCCGGGGTGGGAGGCCGCAGGCCCTGTTACCGTGGCAACGGGGTGCCCGGGCCCTGTTGCTGTGGCAACGCGAGGGTCAGGCGCCGTGTGGCACCCTGGGGCGGGGGCCTGGCCTAGGCTGTTGCCGTGGTGATGGGAGGGCGGGGAGCACAACCCCCTCGGTTGGGGCAGGGGGCTGTGCAGGCCCTGTTACCATGGTGATGTGGAGAGATGGGGGCCATGTGTCACCCAGGGGCGGTGGCCAGGCCCCTTCCTCCCTGCTGAGGCCCTGTCCCTACAGCATCGTGCACCTGTGCCTGCGCAAGGCCGACCAGAAGCTGGTCATCCTGAAGCAGATCCCGGTGGAGCAGATGAGCAAGGACGAGCGGCTGGCGGCGCAGAACGAGTGCCAGGTCCTCAAGCTGCTCAGCCACCCCAACGTCATCGAGTACTACGAGAACTTCCTGGAGGACAAGGCGCTCATGATCGCCATGGAGTACGCTCCAGGTGGGCCTTGCTCAGCCCTGGTTCCTCTGCAGGTCCTGGGGTGCCAGACACTCATATCCTCATAGATCAACCTCTATGTTTTGCTCTGTACCCCAAAGATTCCAAACACGGCTTTCTTGACAAATGTGCCCATTATATATTTTTGCAGAAAAGCTGCTGTGGGTCCTAGTGGGCACCAAGCTGAGCCAAGTGGCTGAGCACTGGCACAGGTAACCCAGAGAGGTGGTGGAGTCTCTTTCCCTGGAGATACTCAGAAGCCACTGGTCCTGGGGAATCATCCCCAGTTCACCCTGCTTGAGCAGGAGGGTGGACCTGGTGAGCTCCAGAGGCCCCTGCCAACCTCAGCCATTCTGTGGCTTTATGCCTTATGCCTACTCATCACAGAAACAGAGATTTCTGGCACACCTGCTGATGATAAGCGTGCTGCCATCCGCCCTCGCTTTAGGTTTCACTTGTTTCTCTTTGTCAGCTCTTGGCCACTCTGTCAGTCCCACGGATCTGCGTGGGATGATGGTTATTTCTGACAAGATTTGCTGTGGAGTTTAAGATTAACTCAACATTTGCATATGGGTTCGTTAAAAGTTTCACAGGAGACCTGAATCTAGACCTACCCTTCTTGACAGGGGCCTCTCAGTGCCACGTGGCCTCTTGGACTGCAAGAATTTTCTTCTGCAGAACAGGCTTATCTTGTTTTGCCATCAAGGCTTGTGTCCTGACAGGGCTCCAGGAGCTGTAATTTTAGCGTTCCTTTTTCCTGCTGCCTTTAACAATATGTCAACGCTAACTCCTCTCTCGCTGTTTCTTCATCCCACCAACTGTGCTGCTGTTGTTCTTTAACAGTCTCAGGAGCACTGGAGGACGTGCAGCGTGGCCCACCAGGACGTGCTCTTTCCCTTGCGCTTGGCTTTTTCAGATGCTCTGGCTAAATCCCCCCGATTTTAGGCTGAGCTTTGCTGCCCTGTGCAGCCACCCTTGCTGACAGCCCTTTGTTGCTCTTTGCAGGAGGCACGCTGGCAGAGTTTATTCATAAGCGCTGTAACTCCTTGCTGGATGAGGACACCATCCTGCACTTCTTCGTGCAGATCCTCCTGGCTCTTCACCACGTGCACACCAAGCAGATCCTGCACCGCGACCTGAAGACTCAGAACATCCTCTTGGACAAACATCGCATGATTGTCAAGATCGGAGACTTTGGCATTTCCAAAATCTTGAGCAGCAAGAGTAAAGCCTACACGGTGGGTGGCCTGGTTTTGCAGGGGAGCTGCTTGGTGCCATGGCAGCAGGCTGGAAACACTGGATTTGTGTGTTGCTAATTCCTTCATGCCCAAGTTTATTGTGGCTCCGTAGGCTGCAGAAAAGTGGGAATGAGCTGCCTGCCCAAGCCTGAGAGAGGCTGGGGTGTCTGAGCCTCCTGGTGAGGGTCAACAGGGCTCCTTCAGTTGTCACTGTGGGAGGGGTGGTGTTTGCAGGCTCATCTGACACACACTTGGCAACTGAATTCCTCCCAATGCCCCTCTGTCCTCCCTTAATCTCCTCTCTCTGCTTGAGGTTTTGGTGTCAGTCCCTACCTGGTCTGATCTGACTAGATGATTGAATCCTGCTCGTTGCTCTGGGCTCTGATTCTCTCAATGGGAACAAAATCAGAGCTGATCTCCACATGTGCAAGTGAGGCCTCCAGAAAGGCAAATCCTCATGGTTTTTACTGAGATTGTCAGCCAGACACTGACACTGGGGAACAAACACTCAGCTCCCCTAAGCTTTGGTTAGTAGTGCTCTGGGCTGTAAACAGCCTTTCCACCTTCTTATGTTTCACAGCTTCAAGATGGATTTCTCTGCCTCTTCTAGGTTGTGGGAACTCCGTGCTACATCTCCCCAGAGCTCTGTGAAGGGAAGCCTTACAACCAGAAGAGTGATATCTGGGCTTTGGGCTGTGTGCTCTATGAACTCACCAGCCTCAAGAGGGCTTTTGAAGCTGCGGTAAGACAGAGCTTGCACGTAGTGCAGAGATCCGTGGTGTCTTACAGAGGTGAAAATGCGTGCTTGGTTCACTCACTGCAGTGCTGAGGACATCTTGTTCCTTGGTCTTGCTTTTCACTGCCCAGCCACTGTATGTCTCTCTCTTGTTCTCTGTTTAGAATCTTCCTGCCTTAGTATTGAAGATCATGAGTGGGACATTCGCCCCCATATCAGATAGATACAGCCCCGACCTGCGCCAGCTCATCCTTAGCATGCTGAACCTGGATCCTTCCAAGCGCCCTCAGCTGAATGAGATCATGGCTCAGGCCATCTGCATTCGCCCCCTTCTGAACCTCTACACTGATGTAGGAAGTGTCAAAATGAGAAGGCGAGTGATACTGCCACATTTGTGTCCCTTGGGAGGGGCTGCTACAGCTCACCACACATCAGACCAGCTCACTGTCTGTGTTATAAGCTCCAGAGAGAGTGTTGACCCCACGCTGCTGTGCAGCTGCTGCAGGCCAAGCCCAGCCCTGTGGTTTGTGGCTGCAGCAGGTGCAGGCAGCAGTAGCAGAGAATGAAGAGTTGTGAACTCAGGGGGAAGCAAATTGACCCTGACTTCCCTTTCTCAGGTGGTGTAAGGCACCTGCCAAGGCAGTTCTGTGAGCTAGTCAGCTGTGGCTCATGCTGTAGCTCTGCCCAGTCCATCTGTGATGCAGGGCTCTGCAGGGCCTCTGGGCTGAGCTGACAGTAAGGACTGGATTTTGGTTTGGCAGGCCTGAAAAGCCCTTGGCTCCAGTGCCAACAGTGACACACAGCCGGACGGGGGGACGAGTGAGCAGTGCCAGGCCGAGGGGTGAGTCCTGGCACAGGGCCTTCAGCACAACTCCCTTTGGAAGGATCCTCTCCCTTGGATGTCAGGGGGTCAGAGAGGCGTTGGAGCCTCTGGAGAGATGAACTCACAGGCACCTTGGCTCTGGGGATGAAGCAGCACTCTTTCTTCAGCTGCCTCTTCTGGGTTCTGACCCTTTGAATCAAGTTCCTGCAGCTTCTACTGTAAAGGCTGGGAACCAGCCAGAGGGGTGCTAAAGGAGAATATCCCGGTGCAGGGCAGTGCAGCTGGCACTGGTAACAATTAGCTAGAGCTGTCGTACTGCTGCTCCCCTCAGTTCTGGGATAAAATACCAGGAGCTGTTCCCATGTGTTTTCCCTCAGCCCTGGCAGCGAGCTTCCCAGCAGCCCCTTGCCAGCCTTGGAGCAGTGCTCTGAGCTGGCCTGGCCCTGCTGGCTGGCTGGCAGCTGTGCTGGCACCCAGCTGCCTGGTGGCCTTCTCTTTCTGTGGGAGGAGAGCCAGGAACGCGCTTTGCTGATTTCTCTTTGACCCACAGGTGTTCGAGGTGGCTCAGCCAGGACAGGAATCCCTCCTCCCCTGTCCTCCATCTACACCTGGGGCAGTGGGATCACCACCCCGCTCCGCCTGCCCATGCTGAACACCGAAGTGGTGCAGGTGTCTGCTGGCAGGACACAGAAGGCTGGGGTCACCAAATCGGGGCGGCTCATCATGTGGGAGGTGAGTGATGGGGAACACAGCACAGGCAGCAGCCGTGGGAAGGGGTTACCTTAGTCCTCCCACCCAGCCCCTGCTGCACAGAGGCACAGGAACTGGCATGGTTTCTCTCCTCCAGGCTCCCCCGGTGGGCACTGCGGGAGGCCCTTCTCTGCCAGGAGCCACCGAGCAGCTCCAGCCTCAGTTTGTGTCCCGCTTTCTGGAGGGCCAGTCTGGTGTCACCATCAAACACGTGTCCTGTGGTGATCTCTTCACAGCCTGCCTCACAGGTGAGCTGCTGCCTTGTGCCCTCACCTGGACGAGTCATGTGGCTGGCTTACAGATGTGGTGTGACAGCCTGGGGTGCCTGCACAGAGAGGAACCCAGGAGGTGCACAAGGCTGGGATGAAATGAGGGTCTCTGTGGCCTGTCATGTAATGTCAGGTGGGGTCAGAAACATCAGGCATGAATCCTAGGTCCTCCCGTGATGCCATGCTGGTCAGCTGGGTCATGAAGGTCTGTCTGGCATGGGGAAGGCAAGAAATGCCTTCTGCTTGTTGTCCTGCCTGCAGTGGTGTCACTTGAAGCCAGGACTGGCTTGCACAGCGGGGCCTCCAGTGTGAGGAATGTCTGGGAGGTTCAGCCTTTCTCTGTCACATACTCTGTGAGTGTGACACAGGCAGTGATTAATGGTGACTGGCACTGCAGCAAAGAGTCAGCGTGAAGAGTGCCTGTGAGCTCCTGCAGGGCTGGTTGTCCTCCGCTGCAGGAAGGAAGGGTCTGAAGCCTGTGTAGAGTGGGCCAGGAGGCGTGCTGGCTGGGGACAGAGCATGCACCCCAGCCCAAGGCTGTGTCTGGGGAGCAAAGCCCTCACAGTGGTCCTTTGGGAGCCCTGTTTGCCCTCCTGCTGGGGATATCACAACAGATATGCAACTGACAAACTTCATAGGCAAGTGTTAGTCCTCCCTGTGCATGGTGTTTCCTGCCACGGCCCCACTGGACGGCTGCTCAGTGAGTGGCCCTGTGTATTTAGCACCTTGACAGGCTGTGCAGTTAGCAGCTCCTGCGTACACAGCTGCCATGATGTTATCTCAGTGCTCTCCTATCATCTGATGTTTGTTTGGTGAGCTGTGTGGTGCATTGAGGCTGCTGCTCTCTGGAAGCTCGCTGGAGGCCTTGAGGGGGCTCCCCCAGCAAGTTATGACTCACAGTGGGTCCTAGCAGAGCCTGTCCTGAAATCCAGGGCCAGCCCTGCGGGGCTGCGTGTGCCTGGCAGGGCGTCACGTGTACCAGGAACATGACTTCTTTCTGCCTTTCCAGACAGGGGGATAATCATGACTTTTGGCAGCGGCAGCAACGGCTGTTTGGGGCATGGAAGCTTCACGGACATCAGCCAGGTTTGTTGTGAGGCTGCTGGGCACGCTGCTCCCCCAGGGGAGAGGATGGATCGAGCTTTACCTGCCATGTGAGCTCATCCCAGCTCCTGGGGTGTGCATCCCAGGCGTGCTCTGGCATCTGACCCCCTCCCCCTCCCCTCCCTCTGTCACTGGGGGTTTTAAAAGGCCCAACCTGCCTCTCTTTCTCTCCCCCCCCCCTACACAATGATCCCTTTGAGTGTGGGGGAAGTCAAGAGCTGCCTTGTGGTTGCTGTTGGCAGGCTCCCAGCTTGGAGCCTGCCTCCAATCACACACCTGCCTGCTTCACTCTTGGCCTGCAGCTGCCAGGGTTCACTGAGAAAAGTTATTTTTCAAAAGAGCCAGGATTTAAAGAAGAGCTGTGTCTTTCCGATTGGCTCGGAGCAGTGGGGCTGAGAGCCCATCGCTCCTTTCCAGCTTCTTCCTCGCCTGCCCTCGGATGTGGCAGCGGCCAATGGCTTCCAGCCGAGCCCGGGGACTGGTGCCATTTGTTTCTGTGGTCAGCTGGCTCCTTTGTGCCTGCTCTGTCCGGAGCTGAGCAGCTCGCTGTTTATTGCTGGGGGCCACCAGTTGGGAGCAGCGGCCAAATCCCACCAAATGGTGCTTTTCATTTGAAGGAGATAATGAGGATGAGCCGTGCTGTGGCGAGGTGTCAGATCTCACAGCAGGGGTTGGGTGAGATGTGATGCTGCTCTCCCCACACCCCAACCAACGTGCAGCCGGTGCCTCGCAGCTCCTCTGCACGAGAGGAGCCAAATGCATCCTGCTCCAAGCCCCTACCTGCTCACAGCGTGCATTAACAGCCCCTGGCACTCCCCACATGGGCAGGGGGACAAATCCCAACCCTTGGGCTGAACCCATTCCCTCTCCAAACCGTTGGGCTGGCTGCTTTCTTCTGCCCCAGAGATGTTGGCGTTATCTTCTGTGCTGCGTGCACGTAGTCTCTCAAACCCTTTGAAGGCTGTTCAGAGCAACAACAACAAAAAAAAATTTCTGGTGTGTTTGTGTTGGATGAAAACTGGGATGCTGCCAGCGCTGTGCTGTGCTGGGGGGGCAGGGTGGGAGGGATGGGAGCAGCCGGGCAGGGTGGGAGGTCTCGGCTGACGGCTGCTGCTCTTCCCCTGCCAGCCCAAGATCGTGGAGGCCCTGCTGGGCTACGAGATGGTGCAGGTGGCCTGCGGCGCGTCTCACGTCCTGGCAGTTTCCAACGAACGGGAAGTGTTTGCCTGGGGCAGGGGGGATAATGGTAAGAGATGTCAGCTTAGCAAAGCAGGGCTTATGCTTTCCTTTGCCTGTTTCCACTCCCCTCGCTGGCCCTGCTTTGCCTGCAGTCCACTCCAGGAGTGCCAGGCTCTGGGTGTGGACAGGTTGCTGCTGCTTCACTGTGGATCAGGTCCCTGTGCTTTGGCTTTTTGTGCCTCTCGTGGTGGTGGGTCCCAGGCTGGGCTCTTGCAGGGAGCTCCCATAGCTCGCAGGGATGTGCTCAGTTTGTGTGTTGCCATTGGCAGTGTCCTGCTGTGTTTCTCCTGCCAGGTCGGCTTGGGCTGGGTACCCCGGAGTGCCATAACTCCCCCCAGCAGGTAACAGTCCCACCAGAGCACGAGGCTCAGAGGGTCATCTGCGGCATCGATTCCTCCATGATCCTCACAGTGAAGAACCAGATTCTTGCTTGTGGGAGCAACAGGTAGGGGAAGGGAGGGTCTGTGAGAGCTCAGAGCCTGCCTGCAGCTTCCACAGGTCCCTCCTGTGTCCATCCATCTAGATGTCTCTGGAAGACATCTCTGTGAGATCCTGCTCCTTGCCGGTGGTGCAGTCATGCTGGGGCAGGACTTGATGCTGGGGTGCCTGTGCCAGGCTGGATTCAGCCAGCTCTGAGCTGTGCTTTTCTCTTGGCAGGTGTAACAAGCTGGGCCTAGATCGGATCAGCTCTGCAGAGGAACCTTCTCCAGAGGACCAGGTGGAAGAGGCCACGGTGTTCATGTGTGCCCAGTCAGCCCCCTTGAACCAAGAGCCGATTGTGTGTGCTGACATCGGTACAGCGCACTCAGCTGCAGTCACAGGTGTGTGCCCACATCCCTGAGAGGGGGCTGCATTTCTCTGTCCTCCTCCTGCCTCCTTTCTTCTAGATAGAGGCTCAGGACACCCTGCTCCCACTGTTGGAGCTCTGTGGAGCAGGACGCTGAGCGTGCTAGAGAGCAGTGAGGTTTCTGTGCATCCTTGGGTGACATAGGGTTGTTTCTCTCATCCTCAGCTTCTGGCCAGTGTTACACCTTTGGGAGCAACCAGCATGGGCAGCTGGGCACCAGCTCCTGCCGCAACAGCCGCGTGCCCCACCTGGTCGTGGGGCTCCAGGCCATGAAGGTCACCGTGGTGGCTTGCGGGGATGCCTTCACGGTGGCCATCGGAGCAGGTGAGGCTGAAGCTCCCGTGCCCTGGTGAAGGCTGCAGGAGCTGTGTGTGCAGCAAGGTCTGTCCCTCTGCAGACGGCGAGGTGTGCACCTGGGGGAAAGGAGCCAGGGGACGCCTGGGCAGGAAGGATGAGGAAACGGGGACGCCGAGGCCCGTGCAGCTGGAGGAGACGCATCCATACGTGGTGACCTCGGTAGCCTGCTGCCATGGGAACACACTGCTGGCTGTAAAGCGTGAGTAGAGGCTTTGCTGCTGAGATTCCTGCTGTGAGGTCCCAGCCAGACACAATGCCTTGTGACCGGGGCTGTACCGAGTAACCCTGGCACGCAAGCTATGTATTATTCCAGTCCATCTAGAGCTGTAGGTGAACAGAAATAACTTGAAGCACATAAACATTCCCCTTCTGCTGCACAGCACTGTGACACTGCCTCTTCCTCTGGGCTGGGGGAACAGAGAGGCAGTTCCATGCTCACAGACAGGTGGGCTGGCCAGGCTGCAGCTGGTGGGGAGCTGATGTGCTGGCGGTCCACCGAGTATCCAAAAAGAGCAGCTCTCTAATTGCTGCTGCTGAAATAGAAGCTGAGATTTGAGGCGTCATTTTGGCTGCTGGCTCTCCATTGTGGTTTGGAGAAGATAGAGATGGTTTTGTGGTTCCTCTCTGCTTGGGCCAAAAGCAGCATCCTTGCGTGGTTAAAACGTGCCCCTGGTGTGACCTGCCCTTCCGTTGCCTGGGCGTACGCTGGGAGCCTGGCCCAGAGTGCTGCAGGGGCCTTTCTTCCTCCTCTGCTGGGCTGATTGTGGCCTCAGCACCGGGCTGAGGGATTCCAGTCCCAGCCCACTTCAAGGAGGCTAATTACAGCCCGCAGGGGAGGAGGCCCAGCTGACTGCCCCAGCACAGCGGACTCAGCCCTGCTGAGCTCTCACATGATGTGTGCTGCCATGGAGGGGATGGGGAAGGGACGAGGCTTCGGGCTCAGGAACAAGCGGGGTGTTTGTTGTGGGAGTAAAAGCGTTTTGTTCCTGCAGGAAGGCTGCAAGCTGCAGTCCCCTCCTGCTGCTGGAGGCACCCTGCACCCCATGGCAGCTGGGCTGTGGGCTCCCACCTGCAGCAGGGGCTGAGCACGCAGCGGGAGTGCAGGCTCCAAGTTCTCACTTTGGGCTTTCACACAGCTCAGTCTGCCTGGAAACCTCTCCAGGGAGGGAGGAGGCGAGCTGGTGACACGTTTGGTGTTATTGCCACTTTTAGGTCTGGCTGGGAGCTGGGATGGGGAGCTGGCCCTGCTGAGCAGCGCTCCACCTTTGGGGCCGTGGTTCTGCACCGCTCTGCGGTTTCCTCCTGTGCAGCCAGCAGTGTTTTTGACTGCCTTGGACTTGTGCCCACTTTATCGTGAGGCTTTTGCTGCACCCTTTTCTCAATCCCACTGCAAACACAGGCCTGGAATAGCTGGGAGAAGCCAGGCATGCTGGAGAGGCAAAGGAGGGCATAAGCCTCAAGATATTGTATTTCCTCCTATGTGGGCTGTGTGTTTGTGCCACTACAGGGGCAGCATTGCTCATCTGCTGGGCAGCCAGCCTGCATGGCACAGTGCCTGCTGCAGCTTCCAGGTGGTCGCTTAGGGCTTATTCCTGGTCTTTGCCTTTTGTATTTCAGCTGCTGTGGAGGAGTCACCGTCCCAGTGAGCGGGAGGTGAGAGGGGCAGCATCCAGCCTCGTCCCACAGCTGCAGGCTCCTCCTGCCGTGCCTGTCCTCCCGCTGCGCCCTGCGCTCTGCTGTGCTCAGAAGGAGCAACAGGGAGCTCCTGACGATGGTTCCTACAGAACCAGAGCTGCTCACGGGGATCACCGAGGGTCACTGTGAACCTCAAGTGCCTGAGAACTGCTGTGCCATGGGGCTGGCACCGTGTTCGGTGGGTGACACCGGTGGAAGTGCCCACATGTGGGTGTAGAAGGGCTCTCCTCTGCTGCTGGTGATGAGGACAGAGGTTGTTTTCCCCCCGTGGAAGCTGTCTCTGGTTACAAAGCCCAGGCTGACAGCTCGGTGTCTGAGAGAGCTGTCAGCCTTCGCCCAGCAGTGTCTGGAGTTACAGCCCCAGGCGCTACACTGGGTGACTAAGTGCAAACCTCTTTTCTAATTAGACAAGTCTGTCCTTTCCCATCCCCCCTTAGAGCCTTTTGCCCATTTGTTGAGCTGTTCATCACGCTTTCAGGGGTCCTGGCCTGCACGGCTGGCCGAACCCAGCACGAGCTGCTGCATCCACGGCCGCTCCCGGCGTGCTGCCTGGGGCTCCTCAATTACAGCTCCCCCAGCCCCAGGAGCTCCGCTGAGCATCCTCCAGCTGATGTTTGTCCCCAGGCCCCTAAATCCTGCTGCTGCCCAGCTCCCTGGCTCCCAGCCCAGCTAGTGGAAGGCAGCAAAACACAGCCAGCGATTGTCTCTAATTGAAGTTTTTTAACACAGATCTCTACAGGGAGATGATGAGTTCTCACCAGGGATCCTTTCTGCAGACAGGAGGGGGCATATCAATATGTCACAGACAGGAGTTACGTTTTTTATCTCCAGAAGGGTCGTTTCCTTTCCTTTTTTATTTTTTTTTTTCCCTTTTCTTTTTTTAACTTACATCTGCCCTGGGCCATTTTTTGATGAGCTTCTGTCTCTGATCTGTCTGACATTGCAAATGCTTTTGCCTTTCACATCCATCTTTGTGCCGTTGCCAATCTGTTGTGTATAAAGTCAGTGCTTTCATAAGCTGGCTGAGATGGAATCTCTCTAATTATTTTTGTGATTCTTTCCCATCTTCAATGAGGGAAACCTCGCCGGGCTCTGCTAGGAGCCGACTGATCCTTCTGTCATGTGAAAAGTAATGAATTTCTGCAGGTCTCCTGCTCTCTGTTCTCCTCCCAGGCTCTGGCTGGGAAGGGAGCAGGTCCTGTCCGGTCGGGAAAGGCGTGTGCAGCCCTGGCCGCAGACACGGCCTCCCTCCTTGGCTCCTGGCAGGGTGGGTGAATGGGTTTTTCCCTGCCCTTTTGTTTCTTTTTTGTGGAGCTGCCTTTTCAGGTGGTTACGCCCTGCTATCCCAGGAAGCGTTCAAAGGCTCTGCCAGTGCCTGGCACTTGCCCGGTGCTGCAGGTTACAGGGACGGCTCTGGAGGGCGTTCCCTGCTTCCAGACCATCCCGGGCACCGGGATAATTGCCGGGCTGGGGGACATGGCCTCGAAGCCCCTCTGGGCTGTTGTCTTTCCTCCCTGTGCTGAGCTGTGGGCACCAGCAGCTCCTACAGCAACAGATTCCTCTTGGCTGTGCTGCGTTCAGCCCGCACCCCCACAGCCCCTCTCCTGGGGCTCCCACACCTCAGACACACCCCATAAAAATGGGTTCCTGCTACAGCCTCACCGGAGCTGACAGATGGCTCTGCCAACCTTCCCATTATCAATGGTGGCACCAAAATGCCACTGCCCCGGGGGCCGTGCAGCCCCCAGAGCTGGGGTGAGCCCCCCCCCTTCCCACTGATGGCACTGGGGTTGGTTTATGGCTTAATGAGGGGCTTCACCCCGCTGCACTGGGGCTGGAGGTGGCACCAGCTCGGAGACTGGGGAAGGGGGAACGGCTGTGCTTGGTGCTGGGGGTTTTGCCACGGGGGCTGGATGGAGCCCTGGGGATTTCGCAGCCTGCGCGCTCGGTTCAGCTGCGGAGCCCGGTGAGATGATTTGAATAATTTAATAGCGGGCTGTGACCGAGCCTGGCGAAAGGGTAAAGGAAACAAAGAGGCCCCCAGCCCCGAGCAACAATAGCTCTGGAAGCGACAAGCCGAGGCACGTCCGTGTGCCGGAGGCAGAGAGCAGCCCCAGCAAATAGGGCAGTTGCATTCCTCACGTCTGCTGCTTTGTTTCCCTGCTGAAGCTCCCGGTGAAAACTGCAGGTCTCAGGGCTTCTCCCTTGTTAGCCTTGTTTTGTTCCCGCGTCCCACTGCTGGAAACAACTGGAAGAGCTCAGCTGGGCCGGCCGTTCCCGCTGACAAAGGAGCACTGTGCTGGGACGAGGGTCCCTGTTCCTGGGTTGTGCATCCCCACCCTGGGGACCAGGGCTGTTCACTTCCCCCTTCCCCAGGGAAGAGTTGTCCCCAGGGAGGGATGGCCACGAGGAGCTGCACGCAGGCAGCATCCATGGGTGGTTGTTCCCATGCCTGATAAGATTACACATCCCGCTGACCCTGGGCCGTTGCTGTCAGCAGGAAATAGCCAAAAACGCCTGCTGAGCCCGGAGCTGATGGGATTTGGTTCTGGCACCCCTGGCTCACTCACAGCCCTGTTCCCACGGGGCTTTGCAGAAGGTGCACAAAGTCCATCTGTCCGCTGCCCTTCTGCGGGCTAAAGTCCCCAAAAACGGGGAGCGAGCTCTCCCCACTCCTTTAACAGCCAGAGCTTTGCTGTCCCTCTGCTTTCTGCTGAACCACCAGGCAGGGGGATGCTGCCAGATGGGTTTGGGGACGGAGCTGTCACTGGGGACAGGCAGCATATTGCCTCTACAAAGGCCATTGCCCTGCCCGAGGGTTGAGTGTCGCCTTCGTGCGAGACAAATGCTGCGCTGTGATGTTGAGGGCGTTCGTTAGGGGTGGAGAACAGGGGGGGATCTTTGTTTGTGGGGTCTGACACCTCCACGCCGTCCTGCCGGCACCGCCTGCGCCTTCTGATGGCTTTGTCAGCTCCTGGCTAATTAGCAGAGCGAGGTTAGGGAAATAAAAAAAAAAGATGGAAAACATCAAAGAGACGGAGTTAATAACGATATAACCGCTCTGTTCTGTGCCTGTTGTCATCGGGGTGGGGGGAGAAAACCCAGCAGCCCCATATGGAGCGCGGGGCCGGGTCCTGCCCTGGGGCCAGCTGCCATCCCCGCTGCCCTGTGCTCTTTGTGCCCGTTGTGCTGCCAGGGGCAGCGGTTAAAGTTCAGCTCGCTGCTCTCCAGCATTCCAGCGGGCTCTGAGCTCATCACAACCCTTGGGAAAGTCAGTGGTGGCCACTGTGCCATCGTCGGCTCCCATGCTGGGTGTGCTGGTGCCAGGGTGGGTGCCCTGGGTGGGTGCCAGGAGCCAAAGCCCCAAAGCAGGGCCGTGGGGCAGCTCCTCGCTGGGGACACTGGGGACAATGGGGACAACACGCAGGCTGCCTCCTTCCCTGAGGGCTGCTGGGGGGCTTTATTTTAAGCGAGAGCCTCGGGGGGAGAGGAGGAACGTGAGCTGGGTGAGTGACAGGCGATAGAGGCTGAGCGCGTCCCCCAGGAACCCCTCTCCTCCTCCATGTGCTCATGGAAATCTGCCAACATTTGGCTCCGCACAACTGCTGCCCTACTGGGGGGGGAGGCAATGCTCGCAGCCTGTCTGCTGCTGCCAGCCATGGCTGGGGGCCGGGCGGGTTCTCCATATGCTGCTGGGCTCCCTGGAGGGGCGGGGGGGGCTGGAGCTGGGCGGGTTTCCATTTATTCTCCACCCCATCCCATCCCACCCTATCCCACCCCATCGCATTCTGCTCCATTCCATCCTATCCCACTCCCTCCTATCTCACCTTATCCTGTCCCACTCAATCCCATTCTGTTCCGTCTCATCCCATCCCAGTCCACCCCATCCCATCCCATCTCACTGTATCTCATCCCATCCCATTCTGCTCCATCCCATCCCATCTCACCCTATCCCATCCCATTCTACCCCATCCCCAGGGAAGCCCCTGCCGAACCGCAGCCCCCGCGGTGCCCCCAGCCCCGTTTCCCCCCTCCCGTCGCGGCGGGCGGTGTCACCGCCATTGTCCCCGCCCCGGGGCGGAGCCGGGCAGCGGAGCCGGAGCGGAGCGCGGAGGGGAGCGGGGCCGGGAGCGGGGCCGGGAGCGGCCGCACGATGCCGGGCTACGACTACAAACTGCTGGAGCGGCCGCGGCGAAGGGTGCTGTGCCCGCTGTGCGGGAAACCCATGCGGGAACCCGTCCGCGTGTCCACCTGCGGGCACCGCTTCTGCGATACCTGCCTGCAGGAGTTCCTCAGGTGAGCCCCCCCCCTCCTTCAAACAAAAAACGGCCCGTGCTGACGTCACGGCTCTGACGTCACGCCCAGCACCCCCGAGGGGAGACGGTGGGGTCGGGGAGGGGGGGTGCATTGTGCCACGCTGCAGCCGCGCCGGGGGGTGCGGGGCGCTCCCACGCCTGACAGCAGCCCCGTGGGGAGGAGGAGGAGGAAGAGGAGGTGGAGGATGAGGTGGTGGAGGAAGAGGAGGGCGGGCGGAGCGCTGAGCCCCGCGGGGGTTCGGCTCTTTCCTGCCGGGGCCGCGCAGGAAGGAAGCGGCGGGGGCCCACGAGCGGCACCCCCGGGCCGGGCCGGGCCGGG
>WBMW01003695.1:228664-265811 GCA_013396635.1 Penelope pileata | reverse complement strand
GTGTGGGGGGGCAACCAGTGCCCACCCATCCTGTGCCTAGTGCCAGCGTTGGGTCTGCTCCTGGTGCTGTGCAGTGCCAGTGCATACTGGTACCCGGTGCTGTCCCATACCTGGCATCCTGTGCTGGTGCCCGGTAGCATCCCATGCTGGTGACCAGTAGCCCGTACCAGTGCCTGACACTACCACATACTGGTGCCCACTACAAGTCTGTACTGGTGCCCAGTGCTATCCCATAGTGATGCGCAGCGCGGTCCCGTCGCGGTGCCGTCCCGTCCCGCCCCGTCCCGTCCCGTCCCGTCCCGTCCCGTCCGGTCCCTCCGCTCTCTGCCGCCACCGCGCGGAGCTCCCGGGGCTCCCGGCACCGCCGGGGCTGGGGCCCCCCCTCCCGGCCAACCCCGCAACCCGTTCCATTCCAGAACAACCCATCCGTCAGTCATAAAACGAGCTGTAAGCGTCAGCTCTCACAGCACAGCGTCGGGGATGTGTGGAGCCCGACCGTGCTCCGAAATAGCTGTGAGCCCGAGCTGCCCCCACCCCAAGGCCCCGTTTCCCCAAGTTTTGCTCTGCTTTCTGCCCCCCCTCTGCCCGTTGAGATTTGCCAGACGGTGCTGCATCCTCTGCATGCGGCACGGGGAAATGTCAGCGGGCTCTTGGAGCACCTCTTGACCTTCACGTCTTCGCCGAAGTCATCGAGTGGCAAATCCCCAGCAAGGCCCGGGCTGAGAAGCAGGAGATGCTCTTAATATTCATGGAGACCGAATCAATTCCATGCTAAATTTAGCTTCAACGATCAAGCTTAA
The DNA here is from genome assembly GCA_013396635.1 of Penelope pileata. Classification (NCBI taxonomy): domain Eukaryota; kingdom Metazoa; phylum Chordata; class Aves; order Galliformes; family Cracidae; genus Penelope; species Penelope pileata. The sequence continues at coordinate 265,011 of WBMW01003695.1, read as the reverse complement.
AAATAAACTTCCTGGAAAGTTGGGGGTTTCTTACGAAGGGCCTTTGTGGAGGACACCCAGTGCTCAAGCCCCCAGGCAGCTCGGTGATGTTCCTCAAATGAGCACCCACCCCTCATCGGACCCCGCAAAGCCTTGGGGCTGTAGGTGGGCAACGTTTGGGAGAGCCATCCCAAATCCCCTGGGCCTGGGGGCTCTTTTGGGGCAGAGCCCTGCTCCCCAACACTGGCGGTTGTGCTGATCGTTGATGCCTCTTAGCCAAGATGCCTGCGCCAGGCATTAATATTTCGGGAGGACAAAAAACATGAGACCAAAAAGTGCTTCTCACAGCCTTTATTAAAAACCCACGTGGGCTCCCTGCCCTCCCCCAACCTCCTCCTCCCCAGGAGCGCGGGGCAGCGAAGGAGAGGGTTCATGGTGGGACCGGCTGCACCGCGTCAGTTCTAGCACAGCTCTCAGGGCAGCAGCGTCCCAGCTGAATTAATGGCGTGGACCCAATTGCCTTGAAATTAGCTTGTACTAATTAGACAAAATACTCCAGTAATTTTCTCACAGCTTGGCCCTGTAGCACTGGAAGGGCACCAGGAGCACGGCCCCGGGAGCCCTGGGTGCACGCAGAGGGCAGAAAGAAGCAGCGCAGCCTGGCTGGGAGGCATCCAGCAGGCTGGAAGCCACGTCCTGCCCTCGTGCCATCCCCAATCCCTTCTCCCTGTATGTGGGAGGCAACTGGGGACAGTGTTGGCATTTCAGGGTTATGGATGAGTTTAAGTTGTGGGTAGCAGCGTCTGCACCCAGCTCTAAGAGGTCCCCGTTATTTTAACTTGGGTGAACAGGGCCAGCTCACTGCCAACGTGATGTAAGAGGATTCTGAAGAGGATCTGCAAAAGGATCCCTCCTGGTGGGCACACCCAGAGCAGCAGATACCAATGTGGCTCCAGCAACGCAGACCCAGAGGTGTCCCTGAAGCCCCACCTTGCCCATGGCCCACACAGGACTTTTCCCACCTAAAGCTGCACAAACTCCAGCGGTTGTTTCTAGCGTCAGGGGAACGCTGGGAACCATCTGGAAGATGTTTGTTTGTCATCAGAGGGATTTTAAATGCTCCTGTGTTTCCAGCAAGTGCAGAAAAAAGTGGTTTGGACAAAATCAGCCATCGTTCTGTCGTTCCCCCTTCTTGCAGAGGGACACAAACCAGGTGGTCATCACCTAAAGGAGCTACGTGATCAATGGGAAGTGGAGGAAACCCACTCGGTTCCTGTCTTCTGGAAGGGGTCTACAAATGTGATGAATCCCCTTTAAAAATCTCTCTTTAGTATCACACTAATAACCAGAAGTACTGTATTGCACTCCCTGTGGGTGTCAGAGCTGCAGAGAGCAGCAGTGCTGGGCACAGCCCTGAGATGCCCTTCTCCCACCCCGCAGAAGCAAAGCAGCAGCCCGCAGCGCGTCCCCTAGGGGCAGGGATGGACCCAACCCCAGCAGCATCCCTTCTGCCTGGACAGGGCTTCACACAGCCTCCTCCACTCAGTTTTTGAGTAATCCAGCCCTTTCCTGGCTCTGAGATGCTGCATCCCTCCTGTTTCTCCAGCCCTCCTTGCTGCTCTGCCTGGAGCAGGGCAGCCAGGCTGTGCCCACGCGTTCATACCCCAAAGCCACGTCCCTAAACTCCCTGTGGGATGTGTCTGAGCCCAGGCAGCACCCACCCAGCACCACAGGACCTTCCCACGGGCCCAGCATCCTCGTGCTGCATACAAACAGCACGAGGGGCAGAGGGATCAGGGCTCTCTTTTTTTCTGCTTTACTTTTTATTTGTTTCCTGCAGACAAAATTTAAAAAAAAAAAAAAAGTTCATACCCGTAGCACATAGGAAGCAGCGCACAGAATCAGTCTGTGGTTTAATCAAACACAGCAGCCATTGCCCGTTGTCTCCACAAACTGCTGAGCCCCAGCAAACAGTTCTGGTTGGTTTCTGCGGGAGCGGCCGAGTCCCACGGAGACGTCTGTCACAGCGTAAGCTTCGAGAAAGCAAACTCACGAGTGTCTGTAGAAAATGGGAACTTTGGGCTGTAACAAACCGGGCTTGAGATTAAACAGCTTCAAAGCTTCTGATCGAAAAAGACACAGAGATGGGAGCTTCCTCGGGGAAGGGCTGAGGCCACTTCCACGCTGATCCCCTTCCAGGAGCTGTTCCATGCCAACCTCTGGGGGCAAGGGAGCTGCTAGGAGCCATCAGGATCACAGCACTGTGCTGAAGCAGCGTGGCACTGCGCTGTGGCCAGGTTTTGGTGCTGGTAACACAGCTTCAGCAGTTCAGGGAACAGCTGATGAGAGCCTGCTCTGTCCTCAAAGAGCAGAACTGTCACCTGCAGGGACCAGGATCCACGCACAGGCATGGGAATAGGAACGGGGCGCTCCTATTTCCTGTATGGAGGTCGTGGAGTGACTGACCCACGAGGAAAAAAAGACAAAAAGGAAAGGTGGGAGCAGTGCTGGGGGCTCAGAGGAAGGCTGCAGCCTGCCTGGGCGTCCCGCAGGCACCCATCAACCTGGGGAGCTGCCAGCTCCTGCCTCATCCACGTGCTGCTGGGCCCTGGCCTGAGCCTCATCTGCTCCCCCCTGCACCCTGCAGGGCTCCTACCTGGGTGCAGGGGCTGCTCTCCCCCTTGCACCGAGGGGCAGGGCAGGGCAGCGCCGTGTTCCCCTCTGCAGGTCTAATGGAGGAGGAGGAGGAGGAAGGAGAAGCTATCAGCTGCTGCAGGCACGCAAACTCGTGTGTAAAAAAACCCCTCACTCCTACGACAAAAAAAAAGGAAATATTTTAGTATATTTTCACAGTAAAGCGGGGACTACTTCTCAGCAGGCTCCTGGCACCGGCCCACCAGGATCAGGCCTGGGAATGAGCTCCCTTCCCAGTCCCAGAGGTGCTGACTGCCCGCAGCCGGGTGCCCACCGCTCACAGGGACACGGCCACCACCGCAGCACCAAAGCCACCTTGTGAAACCCCACAGCACCGGGCTCTGCTCGGCCTCAATTAGGAAAAAAATCAGTTTTAAATAACAGTCTGGGTTCGGATGTGCAGCAGGCTAACGAAGAGAGGAGATGGCAATATTTTATTTAGTAAAAAGGTACGTATTCAGGTAGCAGAACACCTTACAGGAACTAACTTAGCAGGAAATGTTAAAGTCATAGCACAGCCCTGGGTCAGTGTGGGGAGTGGGAGGGGGAGGACGACAGGGAGACTGTCGGGGAAGCAGCTTCAGAACCTTCGCTTCCAGGAGGATGGATTCCCAAAAATATTGCATGAAAAGCCTCAGGATTTTCGTTCTTTCATAGATGTATATTTACCAGTTTTCACAAAGACTGCAGGAATACGATTATAAACAATAAATTAGGACTTCATGTTGCTATCATTTGGCATAACACAATCAGGCAATTTTTTCCTTTTTAAATATAAGGCAACACAAGCCAACACATAATTTAATCCGTCTTTAGCCAAATTGCTTCGCTTTGCTAAAGAGTTATCGCTAAAGAACGGCTCCTAGTACACTTAAAAAGAATTTAAATAATGACATAAGTGTACCAACTTATGCAAGGAGTCAGGAAACGTACTCTGCTAAGCTTTGAAACCTAAATCTTTGTTACAGCCCAGGACTACACGTCTAAATTAAAAAAATACAAATAAATGTTTTCTAATTTTTTTTTTTCCCCCGTTTACGAAAAACTTGAAGAATCTCTAGCCAACTATGACGTCACTTCAAAACTTGTAAGGTTTTTTTTTTTTTTTTCTTTTTTTTTTTTAAACTTTTTTTCAATTTTGTATGATGTCTTTTGAAGATTTTAAACCATGCTCGTTGAGGAACGTTGGAGGAGCAAATACTTAAGGCTTTGTTTTTCAAAGGGCTGTGAGGGAGGCCAGTGGATGGCAGAGGCCAGTGGGTTCACCCATACACAATGCTACTCAAACCCACACTACCAGGCGACATTCATACAGAAATATTACACTTAAAAGTTACAGTGTAGAGCAATATTTTTTTTTTTTTTTAGCCAGTGTACATAGAAAGAATCAATGCGTTTATTTTTTTTTTTTCTTTTTTTAATTTCCAAACTTGACTGTGATCATTATGTTCAAGTATTAGTCTCGTTAACAGAGATGAGAGGTTTTCTACTTACAACACACTCGGCTCTCAGAAAGGAAAGGGATGTGTCAACGCACGGAGGAGAACACGACGCTGAGGTTCCCAGTTAGTGTCCTGGCTCCACTAGCTGCTGCGAGGGACGTGGGGAAGGAACACAAGGAGTCAGGCACCGAGACTCTGGGAAAAAGGAACGTTACAAACAGCTAATATTCCCAGAGAGGAGAATGGTTCCGTTGGTGTTTGCATGTAGGATGCGGGGCTCTAAGTCCCACGGGGCTGGAGCTTTGCCCCACATTCACTGCCTCGTGCTCAGCTCGGAGCTGCTGCTGGATGGGGTGATGCCACGTCCCCCTGCACGCTGTGCTCCTCGCCCTGACCTTCCCTCTGGCTACGGGAGGGGTGGCTGAACCCTTTGGGGAGTTGGCAGAGGGCCTGGGGATGCCCAGACCCCCGTAGCAGCGAGGGGTTCACATCCATGAGCTGGCCAAAGGGAGCGGGGTAGGGAAACACGGTGCAGCAAAAGGCAGCTGCCCAGGGCAGCCAGGCTGCCCGCGTCCTACCGCCGCCGCTCCCCTTACCCAGGTCAGAAAAATCCAGCAGAGACTTCTGGCTTTGGACAAAGTCTGAGCAACGAACGCCGGCGTCGCCGCGAGAAGCAGCAGAAAAGCTTCTTCCTATGGGAACGCCCCAAGACAGAGCCCCAGCCAGCTCCCTGCAGCCAGAGGCTCCTCGTCCCGTTAAGCAGGCCTCTGGACAGTGCACATGGTCGATGTTTAATGCGTTAATGAAATGGGCTTTCGAGTTGAAAATCAGCCCCGCTTCCCGACAGATTCTGTTGCTCTTAACCTTCAGAGGAAATGGAGATGGAAATTTAAGCAGCTCCGCTCCCTAGCTCTTGGAGGAGCTGGCCAACAGATGCAACTGTGAAACCCTGCAGCAACTCCACATCGGGCCGGCACTAAGCAGAAGGCAGAAGCTGCACAAAGGGGATTCTGCGGTGAGGAAACAGCTGTGGCGTGGAGTAGTGTAATGAAATCGTTTGAAACAAAAGGCATGTTAAATATTGGATGCACAAAGGAGAGAGAGAACATGTAAGCAAAGCTTTTAAATATACAGTATGTCTTCTTCCAACGGGTACTATAATGATCACACAAGTTTGCAAGTTAAAAATGCCTTGCTTATTAATTAAAATTAAGACTAAACCTCTAATTTTTGTCTGTGAAAGTGACTGCAGCCTATCTATACCCTGGGTGTTGAATATGAAGATTTCGACTATCGGTTGGTTCAGGGGCTCGGTTCATGGGAGGCCGATGGACTTTCCCCAGCACGGCCATGCTCTGATCTCTGAAGCAAGGCTGCTGGAAGTCCCCACTTAGGTAATCCATGGTCTGCATCACATTGCTCTGGCTGGACGGGCCAGCTCCAGCTCTGTAATGAGTTCCTCCTGCACAATCGAGCGGTGCTCCTGCCGGCTGGCCCCCGTGGAAAGGCATGGCCAGGTCCTGGGACCCGGAGCTGTCACTGTTGGGCGTGGGCAGGATGTTATTCCACATGGGCTGGAAATAGTGCCCGTTGGTGTATGGCAAAGGTCCCTGCAACCCGTTCACAGGCGGAGAGGGCGTAGGCTTCTCGATGGGGGGCTTCAAGCTGAAGGACTGGCCCATGCACAGTTCTTGAGGGTAGTTGGAAGTTTTGCCAGGAAAACTCTGCCCTGCCATCTCTCTCGGCGGGTGCTTCCCTGCGAGTCCAGCGGGCCCAGCAGCATCCCCACACATTTGCTGCAGATGCGCAAGCTGGTGCTGGTTCCACGCAACCGATTTGATTTCGTTCTGGTAGGCGGGCGGCACCCTGTTAATATTCACCATGGGCACATTAACAGAGGCAGAAGGAATAGCAGCAGCAGCATGATCTACAGGGTTTACTACACAGGAAGGCATGGGCGTAGGGACATTGTGAGTAGATACCCTGGTACTTGCATTGATAAGCAGGTTGCGACTTATGGGGCTGGGGTTTGCAATCTGTCCCTCACAGACTGAGGTAGTGCTAATGCCAGCTCTGGCCTGGCAGAACTGGTTAATCTGGTGCACAATGCTGCTCAGGTCCGGTGGCTGGTTCTGCTGCAGGGTGGCAGCCATAGAGAGGGGAATGGTTGAGGTAGACACGGTCACATTCGGCGGCGCGTCTGCATCCGGCATCTTTCTGCTTCCATGTAAACCCGGCTGCAGCAAAGGGTTCGGGGGGGGCTGCAGAGTCTGGTGTGCCATGGTCTGAGGATGCTGCAAGCCCTGCGGCTGCTGCATGTTCTGAGGGTGCGGGATCCCCTGAGGGTGCGGTAAGCTTTGTGGCTGTGGTATCCCCTGAGGGTGCTGCAAAGTCTGTGGCTGCGGGATGCTCTGGGGGTGCGGCAAAGTCTGTGCATGCTGGAGAGCCTGCTGGCGAGCGAGCGCCTGGGGGTGGGTTAAAGTGCTAGGTGCAACGTAGGGGGTGGAAGGGGGATTCATCATCGCCTCCGGCAGCAGGCGTGTGCGCGTCCCGTCAAAGTCCTTGAGGATTCCTTTCGCTGGGGATTTGACGATGGCCAGGAGGCCGGTTTTCGTGGTGGCCTGAGATGGGTAAGGACTGTACCTCTGGCCCGAAGTATCGAGTCCGTTCACAGTACGGCGTATGTGTTTCCTCTGGGGAACCTTGACGCTGTTTGGAAAAATCTTTATCGTCAGTGGATTGTTGGCGACCTTCTTAGCATAGGCATCCAATTCTGCTGGGGTAGGATACTGTGCAGATCTCATTTTCTGTGTAGTGTCCCCTGCGGAGAAAGGAAACTCATCAGTACCGACTGCGGGGAGCAGGGGACCAACCCCAGGACACGACAGTCGCGCAGCGAGGGGAGAAAGCCTCCGGGGAGCCAGGAGGCAAGGGCTCCATCCTCCCAGAGCAGCGTGCTGCCTGCCAGAAACCTCAATCCCTTTGTTACCTGAAAGCCAACACAACCCCAACTCAGCTTCAGGCAAAAACTGCCTAAGGGAGCAGAGCTGAGTTCTGATCAGAGTGTTTTCGGCTGGACAAAGCCAGGGGACGGGCTGTAAGCGCGGTGCTGTCTCGGGGCTGCAGTGCTTATCATGGCTGCTGCTGGTGGCCAGTCTGTGCTCTCTTAACTTAAGGCTGCCTCCCCACGACTCTTCGAGCCGTTCTCAAAATCTTTCACATGCAATTCAGAAATCAGAACGCCATGAATTAAACATTAAACTCCTGGAATGCGGAGGTGGGAGCCGTACAAAGCACTTCAGCTCAAGCCTCCATTTACAGCCGAGCTCTTTCCTAGCTGCTGCCATCTGAAAGCACTCAGAGTGTCTTTGTGTCCATTAGGAGTCCTTGTCAGTCCGAGTTCAGCAAATGGGAGGAGGCTGCGGGGACATTCTTTTCTGGCTTGCAATTATTTGCAGCGTGGCACCTTCCTAGGGACAGCATCCCCGCATCCAACAGCCAAACCGGGTGTCTGTCTCCCAGGATAAAAACCACGCTGCTCTGCAGACACAGACAAAAGACTTCTGGAGACAGAGGTGTGGTTCCCTGGCTCTGCTTCACCAGATACCTACCTTGCCTTGCCTACCAGCTCAAGTGCTTTTGGAAAGAACTTCAGAAACGCAGGGAAGCGCGTGTGCCTCTCGCTGTAATCTCATTCCAAGCAGAGCTGGGCCGTTTCCCCACCACAGCTCTGCCTCCTGCGAGGCTGCGACTTCTCAAGTGATTTTATAATCTTCAAATAATGGCCTGCAGCTTTGACAATCCAATTTTGCTTTTGCTTTTTTTTTCCCTCCCCACCTTGCAAACACTTCACTAGAAAAAAAAAATGCCTATCCTTTTTGCTAAACCTTTCAGCATCCCCACACTGTGCTGAAAGGAGGGGAAACGCTGGAGCTGGCTCCTCCAGAGCCAGGAGCATCCCAGCCCTGTATCCAGCCCCCTGACCCATGGAAATGTAAGCTTGATGCTCTCACAAGCAGTGCTTCCTTTCGAAAATCCACCTCTGATTCTTGTAAGCAAGCTGCCTGCAAAAGGCTCCTGTGCAGCCACACTCCTGGGTGCCCTGCGAGGAGGGCAGTGCTGCTCCCAGAGCACTCGCTTTCAGAAAGCAAGGGCCAAAAAAATGGAAAATAGGATGGATGCCGAAAGAAAGGATAATTACAGAAATATTAGAAGTATCTTTTGCAAAACGAGCAGCTCTGCCCAGTGCTGCCCTGTGCTCGTGCTCTCCGTGTGCTGTCCAAGCACTGGCACACATCACTCTTTTTTCTTAATCAAAGGAAAGGCTCATCTGATATCAACCTGAGCATCCTCTGCTCACATCCCTGTGTCTCCCACTGCAGGCAGGTGGCTTCTGTCTGTCCTGTTGAGAGAGCTGCTCTGTTCCTAATGGAGAGCAGAGCCCCTGGATGGAGCCTGTCCGAAGCCACTCATGAGCTCCCAACTGTTCTTTTTAGCCTTGGCCCAAATTCATGAAGTTCTGCAGCAAAAACACGACCAGGCTGCCTGCTGGTGACAGCACACCTGTAGCCCAGAAGCTGGATGGATTATTTCCTCTGAAGGGTGAAAATAACCCCTCAGTGAAACCTAAGTAACTCATCAAGTTTGGTATCCTGCCAAATGGAAAACCATCTTTTAAATCAATCCCTCAGACACGATCTTCTGAAACCATCCCTTCAAACAGAGCTCTCCCTGTGCGCAGCTGACATCACAGCCCTGTCCACAGCCACTCCACCTGAACCTGACCAAGATGCTGGATGCATTTCTGAGGGTCCCAATGCGCTGCTTCAAACGTTGTGCACTGCTGGTAGCTCCCTAGGCAAGATTGGATGGTTGGAATTAAGGCAACAACAAAAAAGTATTATGAGAAAGGAGAAAAGCATCACAGGGTGATCGAGAGTCTGAATATCCGACACAAATACCCCACAAACCAGTAAGGAACAACTCTGTCTGGTAACCAAGTGAATGGAAAACCAGCTAGGACAGACTGCAGGAAAGCACTGACACTAGAAAGAACGCATGCATCATTTGTGGGCAAGTGCAAGAATTTCTATCAGGCCACAAGATGACGAGGAGGATGGCAAAGGAACGAGTTCCATCAAGAAAACAACGAGACGAGCTCCACAGCATTACCTGATGGTGAATGCAAGGCACAACACTGTTGTTGAGATGTAATTATTTCATGTTTACTACAGGGTAGAGCCGTGCATCTGAGCAATCACTCCCAGAACGTGGTGAGCTGCAGGATCACACTCCCACCAACACGGTGCTCCCAGCTCCTCTGCTCCCACTCCTCCATGTGCTCCACGACGCCGCAGCTATTTTTGTCCTGAGATGAGACACATTTCCCTGCCTCACCTCAGCACTAATGCAGTATCTTTTAAGTGCATTTCACACTAAGCCTTTAAAACCCCCAGCTTTTAAAATTGCCTACGGTTAAATTTTCATTAACGTGAAACTGAACACAAATGGGCCTTCAGGATTCCCAGCCTAATGAGAGCATCTGCACTGGGACAAGGGAAAAACAGCTGTGCCTGCCTTCTGCACAAGGCTCACCTGCAGTATTTTCTCTACAGGCTTTACAGAAGGAGCTCTCAGCTCCAAGCAAGGGCTTGGTTTGGTTGGTGACCTGCCTTCAGCCTCTGCCTGCTGCTCTCTCTTCTCTCCCCTCCACAAAGCACCTCTCACCTTGACTTTGTGCCACTGTCACCACCCATCACCTTTTTCTGCCCCAGGGCAGGATAAATCTCAGGGACAGCTTTTCCTGTGATGCTGCAGGAGGTTGGAATTCAAAGAAAAATGCTGAAATGTGAAGTCCCTTGGTCAGATTCCAAAGGAACAAACACGTGCATATTGCTCTACAGAACTGCAAAAGGCAGTCACAATCTGCAAGAAAAACACTTCTATTTGGAAGAAAGAAAAAAAGGGAAGGTAATTGAGCTAATGTGGATTTTTAAACGTGAATATAAAGTCTGATACAGAGAATGACACTTAAAAATTACGAACACAAACACGGCAAGTCTGCATAAAGGTTAGCAGGTAGGGTTCTGTGCCTTTTCTAAAAGCAACAGCACCATTATTAAAGCCCTATTCCACCCCCCACCAAAAGTCACAAGTCACTGTTCATTAAAAATACTCATTAACTCAGCTTTCCTTTGGCTAGAGGCTAGCCTACTCGTGCATATACAGTATGGAGAGAAATGCACCAATTAATCTTACACACATCTGCAGCAGGGGTGAGCAAGGTCTGCACGAGCAGTTTCATTTTCCACATAAATCAGAACAAACTGGAACAGCTGAGCATTACCACTGCCAGCCAGTGCCTGCCAGCTACTTTTGTCCTAAATTCTTTTAAGTGCAGTACCCTGAACCCTTCACCAAGCAGCACACAGCAATGCTTTCAGGGAGAAGTCATCCTCCAGAACAGCATCAGGTCCATCAGGTTAAGATCTGCCCACATACAGCACTGTCTTGTAAGATGTGTAATTAGCAAATACCTGAACTAAGCCCAGCTACCATCACACGGACCTCAACAATTTGCTCTCAGGACTGAGCTTTCCAATCCACCAAAAGAGCTTCACATAATGCATGAACCCAAGCACGTCCAGCAGCCTACCTTATGAATAAGCCTCGTTTGTTCAGCAAAACCCAAACTGCAAATGAAAAGGGGAAAGGAGGGGAAGCTACCTCCACACCATCTAATGAAGTCCTTCCATGAGTCAAGATTTTTACCATTGCCACAAGTGTCTTTGCAATTACTGAGCCCATGGAGAGCACATGTGTACGTGAACAGTGTCATTCACCGCTGGCAGGACCGGTACCTTGAGAATGCCATCCCTAATTGCAAAATTAGCTTACCTACTTTCAGTAGCATCACAAATCTTACTGTGTGAACAATTCAGCTATAACTGGAGCGTTAATTACTTGCTTTGAAAAAGCAACGAGTCCAGGAGCAAACTGAGGGCACTGAGATCTCCCAGTGTGTATTTCAAATACAAGGCTACAGCCCTATGAACCAAGAACACAGACCTTAGGGAAAAACCCTGGCATTTCTGAAATTTCTGCTGAACCATCAAGGGTTCATCCCTTTATCTGGGGATAAAGTCAGATTTAAAGCAACTCTAACCAAAGCACTTGTATTCCCAAGTGCAAGTTCTGAAAATACTGGTTCAACTACCCAAAAAATACTGAATTAGCACACATGAATTATCACAGTACTCTGCAGACAAATTTTCAGAGGCACCAGAGACATCAGAAAGAAGGAAACTTTGAACGCTAGTAATTTGGGCTGGATCACCAATATTTGCAGCACGTGCCCAGGGGATGTGGAACACAGCTGACCCCAAAAGGTTTGCGTTGGCCTCATCTAGCTCTTACTGGTGTCTACGAGTAATCCAATGGATGGAAACGAAAAAGAGTGGGGAAAAAGTTGTGTTAAGAAGCAAGTCAACCAGCACACTTCTAGCACAACATGTTTCCAGCAGGGGCAAGAACCTCATAGAACCCGTGCCTGCATTTTGTCTTGCTGTGGTTAAAATTAACCTTTATAGAGCCTTGCTGCACACACGTGAACCTCCACAGCCATTTCTCACAGCCATTATTGATGGATGCCTTGAAGGCAGAACAGAACAAAGACTCTAGCATTAAACAGTTCTTCCACTGTACCCTAAAAGTTTATTTCACAGCTGTACCAGAGCCAGATTTAACAGTTAGCCACATCCTGCAGACAAAACGTCACTCACATTTCTGAAGTCCAGTGTTCATCTGCGTGTAAGAAAGAAGCTGAAAGGAGAGGTCACCTGGTCCTGGCAGACAGGCCAGCATGGCAGACAGGCACTAACACAACATGGGGCATTCACTCCTCTGCACACTGCAACAACAGAGAGACAATTCAAAGTTATAATACAAGGAGGAACACAGGAAAGAAAGGCAGAGAGGCACCGCTGTGTGAAGGCCTGACCAAGGACAAAGCACGACCGCTGCTCGGGTCCGTCACCTCCACATCGCGGGACGGCAAGGTCTGAGAAGTGGGTTAAGACCACAATACCTGGGAGAAAACCACCATACCTGGGATAAAACCACCATACCTGCCTTGCTCTCCTCTGCTGCCTGGCACATGGTGTAATCTGTAACTCTGCCCTTGGATTTCAAAGATGGCTGTTACAGGTGGTAAAGAAGCCACCATATGGTTTTGCTGTGTATTGAAACATACATATTGGCTACCCAACAGCTACAGCCAAAGCCAGTCCTCTGGAAAAATCCTGTCCACTGCTCTTTTGGGTGTAACACCAAGGCATGGCATGCATCCACTGCAGGCCAAGCAGGCAGCGCTGTGCCTCGTGGCACCAGTAAGCTGCAGTGCCTGCGTCCATTGGGATGGAGGAGGAAAGGCTCCAGCATCCCTCCTTTCAGACACAGCCTGTGGGATGGAACTGACCTTCTGCCATGGGAAACGTGGAGCTGCTGCCATCTGGCACTCATGGCTCAGCACTTCTGGCACCAAACCTCCAACCAAAGCATCAAAACCCCTTATATATATAACTGCACAGCAATGCTCACATCCCACCGTCGGTGTACAAACGGCTGTTCCACCAACAAAGCCAACGAGGGCTCCAAGTCTTCCAACATTACCAGAACTGGGGAGAGAAATTTTGGTTGGAATGAGGTCCAAGTCCTGCCCAAATCCCCCTACAACTCAGGACATGACACAGCCAGCTTCAGAAAGCTCTGGGAAATGAGATGGCTGAGCCACACCGGAGACATCAGCTGCCTTCTCCTCCTCACCCCGATCTCTACACCATCCGTGCTGCTGCAACTGTTGATAGAAATGAAACTTGATGATGGACTTGATGATCTTTGAGGCTTTTTCCAACCTTAATGATTCTATGGAACACCAAAGGGGCAGACAGAAGTGATGAAACACCTAATGGGCAGAGAGAAGTGGCCTGGGCTGTTTTATGGTCGCCAAAACTTTAAAAGAAGTCGAAGGTTTCAACAGTGACAGACTGGTTTAATTTCACAAACCCCAACCAACCCAACTGGAGAGGCACTCAGAGATCACAAGGGGTGAGGCTGAACGCTTGAGCCCACAGAAGCCACAGCCAAAGGGGCCCTGCAGAGATTGCTTCAAAGTATTCAAAGATGATTCTGACACTGACCATCAGCCTGGGAACTCCATGCTGCTGGTGACAGAAGCCCACCTCCTTCACCTGACCATGAGAAACAAACCCACACCACAGACCAGCAGCAGCGTGCCTCCAGCCTGCACGTCGCGGCCGGGAGATCGGCACGGACCACACGACCAGCAGCTGAAGATCTGCAGCTGTCAAACCTCATGAAACCACGTCTACAGCTGGACTTTCTTCTCCACTCTGCAGCACATGGGGTTCTCAGAGCCTTTCAAATGGCGTTCACTGCAGACCTGTCACATCCACAACTTCAAGGAATGGCTTTAGCAACTGCAAAGTGTTTATAGATGGGGTATGTTCATGACTGTACTGTTCAATATTCAATGAAAGCTTTGCAGGCATTCCGTGGGCAGCACTTTCTTGCCCCCAAATTATCTTTTTCTACTGGTCTTGCTGGACATAAGATTCCATCTCCTTTAATTGGATAACAAAACCACTGCTGTGACACAAGCCAGAATTTTGCTTTAGCTCCAGTGTGGATTGTCCATTATATAGTGCGTTATAAAGGCAAGCTGTTCCTGCAGACATACAGCCATTGTAGGCAATGCCAAAGGTTCATAAAAGACTGAGGTGGCAATAATATTTTTAAAGGAAATATTTGACTTTAGGAAAAAAAAAATCATTTTAAGTGGCAGCATAAAATCACTCTCTCAGCCTGATTTGCAATAAGCAAATTGATGCCATCTAGGTCACTGCTGAGCATTAAAAAAAGAAATTCAGACTTGCACAGAAGTGCTGACCACACTCCACCACTGAATTCCATATTATAATTAAAATCGTGCTCCAATTTTTGTTCTCTATTAATAATTTTTCTAAACTGCTATCTCAGTATTTGCCAACGGATGCATTCGAAAAGTTACGAACAAATACATTCCATTTTTTTTTTTTGGTTAGAAATTAATTCTCAATTATTCCTTTTGAGATTTCTTGCAGCAGCAGCAGCACAGCCACCCCCACAGCTGCAGCACACCTGGCTCAGGTCAGCAGCTCAGGTCCTGACAGGGAGGCAGCCAGGCTCGTTGTCCCCTCTTGTGTTTTCCTGCCTCTAATTAGTGCAGTGCAGGAGAGAAACTGAACTTGGCACGCTGAGAATCCTCACCTTGCCTCCATGCTGCAACTTGTGTGGGCATGGGCACCTGTGAACTCCCTGGGGGCTGGTATGGGGGACACACAGCTGGGCAGGAACTGGGGGCTGCCATGTGCCACCCCCAGCATCACTGGTCTGAACTGGTCAAACTGGGCGGCCCCAGCACCCAGCAGGAGGGCAGCTGCGAACCCTTCCCTTCCACATTTTTATATCACACTTTAAACTGATTACGTACACCTCTGAACACGGGGTAACGAGCTCTGTCTTGAGAATACATGAGATAATGCACATTGCTAGAGAAAAACAATCATTAGATTAAATAAATAAATACTCCTCTTTGAAGCGATTTCAATCTAATCTGTCTGCAGGATATAAGCTTACCAGCACACGCGCTGCAGGATGCTCGAGGAATTGTCAGCAGGTTTAGACACATGAACAGATTTTTTTGTTTTCCCTGAGATGTATTTATAATTAAATCAAAACTTTTTAAGCTTAGCAGGGGTTTGCAGTGCTGGGGATAACAGCAGCACAGTGACTGCTGCAGTCAGCCTTACCTGCATTGCCATGAGGTAGGTGACGAGGTGACGGCCTCACCTTTTGCCAGGGGAGGGTCAGGTTGGGTGTTAGGAACAATTTCTTCTCTGAAATAGAGGTGATGCTCTGGGACAGGCTGTCCAGGGAGGTGGTGGAGTCACCATCCTTGGGAGAGCTTAAGAAACGTGTACATGGGGCACTGAGGGACGTGGTTTGGTTGGCACCATGGGGATGGGCTGGGGTTGCACTTGGTGATCTCAGCATCTTTTCCAACCTTTGGGATTCTATGATTCTATTTTTCAGTGCCCAGGGCACCCTGCAGAGAGTGAGTCAGGGCTGGAGGGTGAAATTTAGAGAAATTCACCTCTACCCACAGCCCAGGGACACCGTCCCTGGAGAGCCAACGTTCAGTAAAACTTAACCACGGCGCTGCCTTTCTGGGCTGAACACATTTCTACAAAAATACACAGAATTTTCTGGCCGATATTCCAAGTTTAGCACTGCCTCTGCTAGATCCCACGCCAGGAGGGACCTTTAAAAGGCAGAATAAAACCTAGGTGTGAAACAACTCGGCACCAGCAGGAAATTTCTAATACTGCAACACAGCTTTATCGCTATATAAACAGACCCCATAGGCAGAGTTATTGCCAAGATTTTAACTACGGGAGTGTCTGAAGCTCTCAGAGCCTGTACAGGGCGAGCACACAAAGGAAACCCTCCCCACAAACCACCCCCACCAGTGGAAGGTGGGAAACCAGGCTGGTTCAGAGGAAAGCAAGCTGCTGGAGTCTAAAGTTAGCTTCACGAAAGTAAACATGCATGTTTGAAATTCCAAGATTAACTGCAGGCTTGTTCACAAAGCTCGGGGCGGCAGGAAGCAGGAGCAGCTTCCCACACAAAAGAAAAGCTCCAGTTATTCCAAGCTGCCAGCACCCTGGGGTCCTGTGAGCGGCTGCCTGCTACGCTCCGTGCTATTGGTACTGCGTGGAATTCCAGCACCACCAGTGGGATTGATGGCAAACCCCAAACGGGGGCTGTGCGGCCCAAGTTCTGCGTCTATCGATGCTGCAAACAAACCTCAAACTTAAGGAGGGTTGTAAAGTTTCCTTGGTGCACGTTTGCAGCAGCTTGCCAGGAAACACAGCTGAATTTGGGCAAATCTTCATGCTCTGGGGGAACCTCAGTGCCTCATTTACCCCCTGGAGGCTGCTCAAGAATGAGCCTCATTCCTTCTCCCTCTCTCAAAGCAACCTGAATTTGCTCACATCAAGATGAAGCCCCGTGGCTGCTTACTGCTTGGGGCTGCAGAAGAGCCAGAGAGAAATCTCACTGTTTCCTGGAGCACAATTAGCAACCTAGCACCGTACTGGCAGCCGGCTGCTATCCCATCCTGGTAATGTTTTATAAATGGAAAACTGCAAAATCACCTGGACCTATTTCACTTTTTGAAATGGCAATAAATCACAGCAGCATCGAGTGTATTTGGGGATAAATAAATGGGGAGACTGAACAACAGAAAGGAGCCTTTGGGAGCAAGTGCAGTGCTCCGTCAGCATCCTCCGGCGCGGGACCTGGCGGCTCCATGCGTGCGGCTGGACCGCTGCAACAGTTTCAATCAAAATCAATTTTTGCTTCTTGCAGTTTAATTAACTACGATTTTGCTTGTAAAGCGTTTCACCTTTTCGGCTGACCTCCATTTATAACGTTGCTCAGGCAACAAAATTCAATAGTTTGGAGGGGGGAGCAGGGAGAATTTACATTTATGTGCGTTGGGAGAGGGCAGCATCTGCGGCAGCGCTGCTCTGCTCCCTCGATAGGAGGAAAATGAAGAAGCTCCAAAATGGAATATTGCTCATATCACACTCCCTGTGCCCAAAGGCTGCCACTAAAGGATGAAGTGCTGTAAGAAAGGTGAAGCTGCAGCATCAGTTCCATCAGCTCCACTCCTGGGTGAAGCAGCAGAAGCTCAAGGTTATGATCTTCGAGTCTGAAAAGCTGTTTTTAGGTTGGTCCCAACAGACTATTTTAAACTACACATCTGCTAAGAGCAGAACAGTTGGCTTTAATTGTACGATGGATTTTTACATAGCTTCTGACCTTTCATCTAATTGAGGCCTAAAGAAGAAAAAAAAAGAGGAAAAGCTATACGTCACTTGGGTTATTAAAATCCATCAAGCTCAGACTTTAGCCCTGGGATAACCGCAGCCAAAAAATTGACTTGCAAGTAATTATCACCGCTATCTGCAATAAAAGTTAATTGGACATAATTGAACTAAAGCCCTAATCTGAATGAAGCTGTTGCTGGCAAGAAGCCTGCTCCTGCCTGCACTTTGCAAATGAAACTGCTAACAGTAAAATGGCCAAACACGGGGCCGCCTTCACAGCCTGCAAATCACGGCACAGTTATGCAAACAGCTCATGAGCTGGGCCAAGAGAAAGCCATTAGTGGGGCTGTCCTCACCAAAAGAACCCTCCAATGACACCCAACAGAACCCCACAACAACACCCAAAGAACCTTCCAACAACACCCAAAGAATCCTCCAACAGCATCCAACAGAACCCTCCAATGACACCCAATAGAACTCTCCAACAACACTCAAAGAATCCTCCAACAGCATCCAACAGAACCCTCTGACAGCACCTGAAGAACTCTCCGATGACACCCAAGAGAACCTCCCAATGACACCCAAGAGAACCCTCCAACGACACCCAAGAGAACCCTCCAACGACACCCAAGAGAACCCTCCAACGACACCCAAGAGAACCCTCCAACGACACCCAAGAGAACCCTCCAACGACACCCAAGAGAACCCTCCAACGACCCCCAACAGAACCCTCCAATGATACCCAACAGAACCCCACAACCACACCCAAAGAACCTTCCAACAACACCCAAAGAATCCTCCAACAGCATCCAACAGAACCCTCTGACAGCACCTGAAGAACTCTCCGATGACACCCAAGAGAACCTCCCAATGACACCCAAGAGATCCCTCCAATAACACCCAAGAGAACCCTCCAAGGACACCCAACAGAACCCTCCAAGGACACCCCAACGTGACGGAGCCGTACAGTTTCACAACCAAGTGTCATTTTTACAGACCTCCCAATTACATCCATTGCAATGTAATGCTCGGGTCACAAAACGCTTGTTTCATGGCCGGGCTCTGTAAATACCAGTACAAACAATGGCCTTTTTGAGTACGCACAGATCCTAACTCAAAGGTTTCCACTGCCGTAATTCAGCACCTCCCTGCAGCTCTGTGGCCTTCCCTGCACCAGGACAGCCACTTTCATCTCAGCAATTAGCTGAGCTGCTGCCTGGCTGAGCCCATGCAGGTGGCTGGGGGAAGGGAGCCTCAACCCAAATTCCTGCTGATTTGTCCATTTGTACTTTGCATTTTTGTTAACTAACAGACCAGAAAACAGTAGTCATACCCCAGACGACTTTAGAACTTCCTTTCAATTTTAATTATTAACACGCTGTCCTCTGCCAAAGCGTATCAAAGCACTTTGCAAACATTACTGAAGCCACACAACCGCTCTGGAACGGCTAAAAAAAATGCACACAACTCATTTTACAGAGGCTTAAGGGTTTTTTGGACCAGATTTATATTACAAGCTTGGCCTCCTGATTACAGAGCTGGCCTATGACAGGAGAGAGAGAGGGATGCATCTGGCTCACCCCAGACTTCTGACGTCACTTTGGACGAAGCATTTAATCACCACGGTTGCTCCCTACTAAAAGGATAGCAGTGGGTGACAGTTTTCTACCACTGAAGAATACTGTGGAGATAAATTCAGCTGCAGAGCATTCAATACCACCTTGACGTCTCACATAACACTCACAAGGTCAAAATCCGGGGAGGAACTGGAATCAGACCACGCTTTGTACTCCCCAACTCCATTTACTCACCACCGCTCCTCTTCATCCTCATTTGTCAGGACAGAGCAGAATTATAGCTCAAGAAAGCTGGAACAGAGAACTAGTGATATAAATTCCCTTTCATGACCCAAATCGGTGGCTTATTTTACTTTACTCAAAGCCTATCACCTCTTTTTAAGCCTATTTTTAGATTTAACTCCATCCTTTGCAATGTGGCAGGAGCTGATAGACAACACAGCCCTAAGTAGGTCTTGCCAGGTGCTGCAGGTCTCTTCTAGGGCGAAGGAAAGATGCAGAAGAGACAAGTCAGGACGTCTGCAGCGCCTGGCCAGAGCTTCAAAGGAGCATTTCTGGCTCTGCTTGAAACACATATGCTCGTGGTCAGTTGTGAGACAGACCAGAGATTATTTCCACCATGGGAACTTAAGCAAGAAACAGAAAAATCAGCCTGCCCGTATTCAAAGCAATTTGAATAACTTTGTATTTGCCTCCTCTGAATTTTCACTCCGCTAAAGCACTCTGACCTGTAATTAATTTTCCTTCTCCTTTTATTATGGGAACTTCTAACTCCCAGGTATTTCATGCTGTATTGGTGCATGCAGAAGCAGCCTGGGGTGTATTTCAGCTACGTGTCACAGAGCACAGATCTGCACAGTCATTTAGGAGAGTGCCAAGGATGGGACAGTGGAACTGCAGCAGATAACACCAAGGGCAAGGTAAACACAGCACTGCCACTGAGGCCAGGACTTGCCCAGGATGCTGGGCTTAGATTTGTATTTTCAAAGTGCAGCAGACTCCACCAGTCCCTGTAGCTTGCACAGGAGACACCACGTATTTCAACAAGCAACGGAGAGGAGCGAAGAAACATTCCTTCCTCAAAAGCATCCACTGTCTTCAGGGGAAACCAAAGCCACCGTCCTCCTGCACACCTGATTAACATCTATAACATCACAGCAGGCACTGTGAAGGGGAGAACAGGCTTACAAACACAGGCATGCACATTGCTGTTTGAACACGATGGCATTGAGGTTAGCCAAGATGAGGTCCCTGCAAAGCAAACCAGCAACAGCCCGGCGATTCCCAGCTGCACGATGCTGCTACACATCCCCTAGTGCAGGCACAGACACTCTCCCTTCTCAAGCACAACTTCCTTCTGCCTTCAGGTGATAAGAAACCAAACTCCACGCTGACCCCTCCCCACAGCAGAGGGCTTGTGATTATAACCTGCGTCTGCACCACGTGCTGCCTTCCTGTGCAGGAAGATGGTCGGGAGAAGCACGAGGGTGTCATCCTGGAGTTATTTCCCCACAAAGGATGTGCATGGCTGTGTGCTCCCTTGCACACACAGCTGGCACCCAGAGCCCTGGCACCTCCTCCTGCCCCAGCACCGTTCTGTATCGGGGCAGGAAGCTTTGCTCCGTGCAGCACGCAGCGCCTGGGTGAGGGGAAGGGAACGCGAAACACTTCCCCCTCTCCAGTGGCTGGATCACCACTACTGTTATCTCCCCTCATTCCACACTTCCCCTCTAAAAGCCCAGAATTTAAGTCTTAATCATGACTTACAGAAATCCTTGTGGCTGCACATGACAGAGGAATGACAGTTTTTCCTTTAAAAATATCATTACAAGTTATAGATTATGACAGTTCCCCGAGCAGGAACAGAGCTCTCTTCCTCTATTACAAGCTGATTATTTTTAAAAAATATTTTTTCAGAGCTAACTCTGAACAAATTTTGCCTATATGCAACACACAAACAACAAACCAGATGTGTTAGACGCTGAAAAATATGTTTCAACTCACGCTTTAAAAATAGATGCACTCGAAAATGAGAAAATATTTGCAAATAAGATTAGGCAGAATGAACTGCACTTCATGCAAAACAAGGAGCTGAGCTCACATGTGAAGACAAAGAGAAGTGACTCACTTGCAGACAGGTGGTGGGGTGCTGGATGAGCACGGGCAGCCACGTTCGGTTTGCGTTGGGCCGTGCCTGTGTCCCTTCCTGGGGCACTGAGTGGTTGGTGTTCAGCTGTCTGGATGCTGAATGAAGGTGCCACCTATGGTGAAATCCCAACGAGCCATTGACAAAGCAGAGGTGTGCACAGATGGTTTTTAAGGCACCAAACTGGAGAGCTGTGTGTAAGCCCTCGCAGTGTTGGAGCTGCCTGCAGGACCCTGACCAAATTGCCCGGAGAGACACACAGGGCCATTGGCAGAGCAAGACAAGGCTTCCTTCAGCTGGAGGTGTCGGGCAGCCCTGCTGTAAGGATGACCAGCATTCCAAGAACCTCACACAGAAGCTGCCACACAGGCACCAAACACGAGCAGCAAACAGCAGGCACCAGAGGAACACGCAGACAGACAGAGCCCTGCCCAGGGACGCCGTGTTCCTCCCAGTCCCAGGCCAGGCACCGGTGCCTGCTGGCTCATACTGACACGGATCTGCTGCCCCCACCAAGAAGCTCAAAGGCCATCTCACAGCAACACACCAGAAAAAAAGGACAGGAAATACATTCTTTGTGTGCTACTGTACAGAAGTCTGTGCTTGAAAACTGGCCAGTGGCACTGCTGACAGTTCAAAGAGCGACGGGGAAAGCAACACGAGTCGTGCAAGGCATTTTCAAAGGCTCCACACAGCACAAGAACCAGAGATGCCTGTCTGCAGGCCCAGGAAAACACTTCAGAGCAATCTCACCTACTTGTTTGAGCAGCCACGAGCGCATCCTCCTGAACAGAAGTCTGCATGTATGCTAGTTTGTCACAGTAAGGTCTCGTGACTTCAGGTGAGCAGGAGACTTTTGTTTGCTTTTGTGTTGCTCCCTCTCCAAATTTGCCTTTTGGCTAAAAAAAAAAAGACGTGGTGACACATGCACCCAGACCCAGCTGCAAGCGTGCCTCATTTCTGGGCCATTTCTCTTTCCAGCCATGGAGTAACCAGGCTAGCTGCTGTCAGCAAATTCTAAAAGGTAAATTTTTCTGCCTTCAATTAGCTGCATTAGTACTGTTTATAACCGTGTGATTGATAAATGCTCGACAGAAGCTGTAATTAATGCATTTTTTTTCTTGGAACACATACTGAACCCCTTGGCACTCGATGCTTAATGAAAAGCAATTTATCAACTTGCTTTGAATAGCTGAACCTGACTCCTTAACGCAGAGAGCAACATGCTTTGCTTAAAGCACTACAACTCCCAAAAAGCAACGTGTCACACAAAATTACAAATGCCATCGGACACCATTTGGATTTTGGTAGGGATGACACTGCCCAGGATGCTCATCCTGCTGAGCAGCTCTGTGTTAGGATGGTTCTTAACCTGGGATGTGGTCTGGCAGCAGCTCTGCAGATGTGCTGTTCCAGGACTGAGGTCAGAAGGGTGTTTTTAGGACACTGGACAAAGTTCTGCACTCGCACACGTGGCCGAACAGCACCGACAAGTGCATGGGGAGCAGCAGCTCAGCGTGTGTCAGCCTGGACGTGTGTTCAGCTGCTCACAAAGCAGACAAAAATAAAGTGCTTACAGAGTGTTTGAATGCTAATTTCTCAAATGGAATGTTGCTTTTTACATTTGGCATATGCAGAAAAAAAAAACACCCCAGCATTTAGAAGGAAAGGCTTGACATCACAGAATTCGATGTTGGTATTAACTGCTGGGGATTAGCCAGCCTTCAAAGCCTGACATCTAAACTCACATTTCTGGAAGGACAGGCTACAAATATCCAATACAGAAATTGGTCTGTACTCCATATGGCAGCCTGAACGTAAGGATTACATATTTCCACTGCACGTGTAAGCCTGCTTCCCATTCCTGCAGTGTCTTGCCCTCTTCCATTTGTCTTTTGATTCAGATAAAAGTCAATGCGGATCCTAACTGCTGATAGGGAGAAAGGCACAAGACACAGTGTGCCTTTGGATGAAGGAAGAAAAGGAGCCAGGTCCAGACTGCCAGAGCATGTCAAGAGATTGTCTTTGAGACTACAAAACCAGAAATGAAAGCGCTGCTTCTTTATTTGATTTGATCAAAGCAACAGGGAGGGGGGGGAAGAAATCACATCCTACAGATGCAGGCTAAATTTTAACTACTTTGCACATAATGTGGGACCAGCTGATCCCACACAGGCCTAAATAAAGAGAGAAAACAAAGAGGTAAAGTCACTCGAGCTCTGAATACGCTCTTTCCACAGATCGCTGCTTCAGGGTCTGCCAAAGAGCAACAGGAACCCATTTCAAAGCAAGAAAGGCACAGGAAGCATGTCCCCAGCCAAGGGCACACATTTGAAGTCTCCAGTGAAGAGCAGAGGAGAAAGCTCCTGGCAAAGCAGAGAAAACATACTCACAATGTGGATAAATAACCTGTTAGCCCCTGGGTGCCTCTGCTCCCCAAATCTGACTGTGACAGCAGCACAGGGCTCTGGAGCAGGGCTGTGTGCTGCTGGCTGCACAGGGACAAGGAGGGAACTCTGCATGCAGCAGCAGCTCGGACCCATGCTCAGCACAGGAGGGTGAGGCTCTGCGAGCATGGACGCAGGGAGCAGCCCTGGAGGTCCCAAACAGAGCAGAGAACAAATGGGTATGTGCAGCTGCCATACTCCTTGGTAGGAAGGATCATAAATACCTGCTGGATCAGCTGTGTGCTTGGGGCAACGCCTAACTGCGGAAGGTGAACCATCTCCTCTGGGCTAGAAGGATGGAGCTCTTTGCCTGTCACTAAAAATTAAGCAAAAATCATTTTAACTGATGAGGCAGACAAGAATCGTACACAGGGGATCAAGAAGCTCTCCAGGTGTTTATTTTCAATGAAATTCAGAAGCCAGTACAAGCCAGATTTTAAATGCTGAATAATCCTTACCCGTAATTTGCATGAGAAAACCAGGAAAAAAGTTCCACCCTACTGCTCTGAAACTCTCCAGGAAGGTGTAGGGTTAGCAAGGAGATCCTGACAGAGGGGTGAGAATCAGTGACCACGAAACTGGGAAGCAGAACATGTTCCTAGAATCTTCAGGAGGCACCTGGCAGTATGAGCAGCCCCATGCTGAAATCTGATGGCTGTTGTGCATATTTCTCCCTCCTGTGCTACGTGCTCTGATGGATGCTCAGCACACGTCCTGGGCTGTCTCATGTGAAGAAAGTCTTTGGCCTTTCTCACCAAGACTATTCACAATTATAGACTGAAAAGCAGCTGAAAATCTCAGCCCTAAATCTTAGGCTTCTTCTCTTCTTGCTCCTTCCTTTGCTGAATGCCTCTTGATTGTGCAGAAGCAGAGTATTCAGACCTCAGTCTCAACAGCCTGGGTGTTATGCTGACAGTGTCTCCGGAGAGAGGAAGAGAAGCGAGGACAGATTTCCAATAGCTCAGATGCTTCTCCGTAAGAAAAGCTGCTACCCAGCAAGAGGAGAGATAAATAAAGAGGGAAAGGAACACGCCAGAGAACTTCTACCAAGGTCACACCAGGCTGCTGAACGCTACCCATCTGCAGGGAAGATTTAGATGCCCATTTAACTACGCAGATCCATTTGCTTGTTGGCAGCAACAGTCCTCATTAAACCAAACAGGTTCTAAGCATGAAAGGAGGACGTAGGGAAGATGATATTGGCTAATAAATACAAAAGAAAAGCCAACAGAGCCAGTCTTGGCTGGGTGCTTTTGCAGGCCAACAGCTACCCAGCAGGAAGAGCCTGCGTGCGGGTGACATGGCGCGTCCCAGCCGAGCCCACGGACCAGAGATCCACACAACCCAGCAGCTCCAACCCGCAGCGAGGCCAAGGTTCTGCAGAGCCAGCAGGAACAGGAGCTTCCCCACAGGGTCACCAGCACCTTCCAGTTCCTCATTGCTGCGAAATGAAGGCTGCTGACACGTGGCACCTCGCTGCGGACAGAGCGTCCCAGGGAGAAGCCCTGCCCCAAATATGATAGCAGCTATTGCTATAGTGCCCTTAACAGGAGTGTTCCCTGCCTGTTCCAGTGGGCTGAAAGACATGCTGGGCACGATTTCAAGCTATGACAAAGTGATCTTATCACTTCTGTGCTGTACTCGCTGCACAAGCCCCTGATTCAGCAGCGTGTAAAAAAAAAATCTTCATTTGCATGAAAAGCACTCTGATCACAGAGTCTGCTTTCAGCAGTCCCCTTCCCATCCCCAGCTCAAGATGCTGGCATTTTGCTGGCGACCAAAGGGGAATATTCTGCATATGCTCACCACATTTTAATACAATCTTTTCTTAAAATTTTCATAGTATTCTTGAATGACACAAAAGCTGCACGCATTCCAACAAGGCAAAGCGCTGCCAAGTTCAGACGCTGCGCTTTCGCTGGCACTTTGAGGAACTGTGCCACACAAAGGGCATTTCATATCGACACACAGCAACACAAACAGCTCCAAAATGTCTTTTTAATGCTCAACAAGTCCTTTTTTCCTCCTGCCTTTCCACCCGGTGTCATGACACGCAGCACTTCAAGAGGAGCTGTTTCAGCTAAAGGCAGGTGTGTAGTCATGCAAAGAACAATGTTCTGATTGCAGGGAGATAAATCTCTGCTGTGGGTAACCAATAAAACCCTCTATTTTGTTATCTTTTGATACAAAGAAACTGTTAAAGCTTAACTATGTTAGGAAACTTTTTCCTTTGGTCTCAAGGCTCAGTGAATGGTGATGCCAACGCAATTAATTGGTTCTTCCGAGGGAGAAAGTCCACCCCTCAGCAGCTGAAGGCTTTGTCCAGCAGCCCCGAGCCCTCTCCTGATGGCAGATGGGTTGCTGAGGGCAGCCCCAGCCTCTTGCCCCCTATCAGGGAAGAAATGCCACCTCTCAGACCAGCTGCATGCCGCAGCTGGCCAGGTCCCACAGACACACCCCAACACGACCCCGGCCTCGGAGCCAAACTCGGGCAAGACATAAATACCTTGTGTCGAGGCAGCACTGCAGTCCCCATTTAGAAACGTTTTCCTTCATGTTCATCCAGTGCCAAGAAGCGAGGACGGGAGCCAGGGCCGGTGCTGACGCTGCTGCCCTCGTGGTGCTGGCCCCGCGGCTGCGTGCACGCGCTGCGTTGTGGAAGGAGCTCTGCTAAGCTGCTTTGCCAGCAATTGGTGGCCTGGGCAGTGTGCGAGCACACAGCCGTGGCCCTCACAAAGAGCAGACCTGTAAATGACATCTCGAGGATTAAACTGATTGAGATGCAATTTGCCTAGCAACCATTCATTAAGCAGAGTTCAGAAACAGGCCAGCAATCTATTCCACCTCCTTATCTGAGCAGTAAACAGATAACAGGCTCTGCTGTGTCCTCTCTCCTCCGGCTCAGACACGTTGTAAACAGATTTTTCAGAAGTTTCCACTCCTACAGCAAATGGCAGAGAGCAATCCTGCCCTCCTGGCAAGAGGGCTCGGTGCCTCGCCAGTGCCCGGTGGCTCCAGGGTGAGGATAACCCAAACCCAACTGGGAATGCATCTACCTGCAGCTCCTGCCTCCCCAGAGCTTCCTCACATCGAGCACCAAAGTCTGTCCTAGTCTAAAAAAATTA
This sequence comes from Penelope pileata, assembly GCA_013396635.1. Lineage (NCBI taxonomy): Eukaryota > Metazoa > Chordata > Aves > Galliformes > Cracidae > Penelope > Penelope pileata. Next base: position 238,648 of record WBMW01003695.1, on the reverse strand, counting down.
AAATGAAATTCTTTCTCACGCGAGCGTTTGGCATTGCTATTCCGATCACTGAAAAAAAAACTCAATAAAAATCTTATTCTTCTCCTTCATCTGCTGAAAGGAATCGATTGGCGCTTCCAAAGCCTTTGATATAGGTTTCCCCTTTCAGAGAACGAAATAAAAATCACGTCCTCCCTCCCATTAAGCATTTTCCCTCGTAAAATAAGCAAGAAAACGTAAACGTCATCTGTAAAAAATCAAACCAGCTATTTCAGCTCCAAGAGACTGAAGGGAAAAGAATAAGTGAAATCATGATTTTGTGTAATTGTTTCCCCCAAGAAACATCTGACACTACCCTGTTCTGCTCCGAAATTCAACAACAGAGACGAGCACGGACGTCTTTAAGAGGATCTACCTGGATGGCTTCCCTTTGGTGAACAGTTCTTCTGGGAAATCGCCGCGACATACAGCATGCTATTACAATTAAATATGCAAGAAAGAAGAATTAAACTGGCAATGAATAATTAATATTGGATAATACTACTTCCTAAGGAAAGGCTGGCTGGATATTCCCAGGGATGGGATGGACCTGAACACCAGGCACACTGCACCTGGCACCTTGACTTTCACCACGGAGCCCAAAGCCCCGTGTACCCATGCCGGGCTCCCCAGCAGCTGTTGGCATTTGTGCCTTCCTCCTCTTCCTCCCCTCTGCCCCTCAGGAGCCAGAAAAGCTCTGAGACAGCCAAGTGTTGCCATAGTTGTCGCACTGCTCATCTGCATTTCAGAGTTACCAGGCTTCCCAAACGCTGCCCATTAAAAAGTACACAGCAATTATCTCACTTCCCATAGAGAATAAAGCCGGTATGATGCAACAGTTACTTACGAGATAATATCAGGCTAAGGTTGTGAGAAAAAACAATCCAAAAGGTTTGCAAGAGCTAAGGAATGCAGCTTACTTTCCCAGAATCTCCTAACGAGCACGATACCATCAGCATGCAGAGCAGGCCTTCCTGTTTCAAGTTTACTGTGTTGGAGGCTGCAGCACACGCAGAGCAGCGAGTGGCACCAGGGGCACAACTCCTCCATCCCCCCTGCAGCTCTGCTGTACCAGCTTCGAGATGATGCCAAGCCCTAAATCCCTTTAATTACTATTTACTAAAGTCCTCAGAAAATTAGCATTTGACTCTTGGCCTTTTCCACCAGATATCAGCCAGGTCAGCTCTACGCTCGTCAAGAGCACTGCACCTGTTCCACATGTTTAGCTGGAAACCCCCAATTCTCCCAAGGTTATCCAGTGTACAGACAACACCCTGCTGCAGAGCACTACCTCCAGGGCTACACCTCTGACATCCATCCACTGGTGACCATGAAAGCAGGGCTGTGTGCCTGCTGAAGGTGACAGCCCTGCAGCCATCCCCCAGCTCCCCGGGTCCTGTGGGATTCAACGCTCTCCTGCAAAGCAAACACGAATCGGGGGTCTTCCTCCACACAGTCACGCTGGAAATATGCCAGTTTAATATCCATTTTCTATGAAAAATTAATAGGAGTAAATGAAACTTGGGAGCTGGCGGGCACCAGGAGCAGCAGGACGCAGAGGAGATGAGGATGGGTTGCGGTGCTGCTGCAAGGACCGTGGCTGTAGGGGCTGAGTCAGGGAGGGCAGCAGGACCTTACCGTGTGCCGCAGCTCCGTGTCACCCTGCTGGTGAGTGGCTTTGTCCCTGCTCCACCAAGGGCCCTTTGTTAGCACTGCCTGGCACCCATCCACCCCGCAACAGGCTTCGGGATCCCCCGCAGATTTCAGAGACCTCTTCGTTGCCACACGAGGTGGGGATGGCCGCTGCTGCCTGGTGCTGGTGGGTCTTAGCACGGTGGATGGATCACCTCCTCTCTGCTCTGCATGCACACCCCAGGGCTGTATGGCTGGGTGCTGCGAGCCGTGACCCTACAGCACCAGTGCACATCACATGCACTGCCACAGGTGTGGTCCCAGACACGAGGGCAGCTGGGCACCCATCCTGCACCAGCCCCAGGTGTCAGATGTGGGCTGGAGGCTCTCGGGAGCACAACGGGGTGTGAAAGCACTGACCAGGATGCCTGAAGTCCCAGGGAGGTGTTTCCTCCCCTGCTCCTTGCTCTGACAGCCAGGGGCTGTGGGAAGGTGGAAGGAGCTCACCCCAGGATCCATCCTGCTGGGTACCAGCGCTGATCTGACTGCCAGAATGAATCACCTTGCCAATAAGCATCCTGCAAACATCCACAGTTTACATAAGAGAAGTTTAACCTTCAGTTCCTATTAATGTTAACAGAATACAAAAATTAACCACGGTGCAACAAAAAGGTCTGTATCTGCATTTCTAATTATACCACCAAGCATGCCACGTGGCAACATTTCCGAGCACCTTGCTGGTAATAAAACTGCAAATGGACTGCAGCTTCCATTTTGAGGAGTGGATGCAAAAGCAAACAGCACCGAGGTTGTCAGCAGTAAGGAATGAGGATGTGAGAATTAAGGAAAATAAAGTGTCACACTTAAAAGGATGGTAACAAAAACGTTAATAATTAGAAAAACAAGTCACCTTAAAAATTTTAAATTTCGTGATCCCTCATACTTTTAATGGCTTAGCCTACTTTTTCCAACCTAATTTGCATCATCCAAATAGGCCTCCTGCTGGGAAGCATTAAAATGGCAGCCCCCCATGGAGACAGCCTCCCTTCACCAAGCCAGTCTGAAGGACTAATAAGTCTTCCCGAAAACATTTCCAATCCATTAACGTTGTTTACTAAACACGTATTTAGAATTAGTGCCACTGCTGGAATTGGCCTTACCACACGCTGCTGGAACAGGAGGGGTGGGTCCCCCCAAAAACGCCTGCCCCATCTCCCATCCTCACCAAAAACCCGAGCGTTCTCGCCCTCCTGCTCTGCACCACCCCAATAATTGTCACCCCAAATCTCCAGGCATTCTCCAGGATGGACCACGTGATGCCCAGCAGCCCCTGGCAGCACCCAGCTGGGTACCTGGGCACGTGAACTGCGTGGGGCAGCCAGCACAGGGGCACCCCCAGCACCTGTACAGGTGGAAGGAAAGGGCTGGGCTCCTCCCCTGTTTGGCCAGGAGCTGCTCCTGTGCCTGGTTAAGACCCATGTCAGCATACATGGGTGGCTGGAGGATGAATTTGCTCTCCCCTAGGCAATTCTATCCCCAGAAAAAACCAGACCAGTACAGTAGCAGCAGAAAGCTCCCTATTGCTGCTGCACTGAAGATGTTGGCTCTGGTACAAATACGTGGTGCTTCATAAAACATCTGAGCTGTGCATTATCCTCTCAGCACCATCTGCACAAAACCAGGTAGGGCTTTATCTAAGCTCTGGAAACTCGAATAAATCATTTCCTCCCTATCTGTGATCCTGACAGAGACAGACGCTGCGCATCTGCGAGCTGACGAGTGCAGGCTTGTCTGGTTAGCAGAAATAAAATTGTATCTGCATCAATATCTGATACATTTTTAATAAAAAATCTGGCAAAGCAGACCCTTCATATTGAAATAACCTCAGGCAGCACCTCCCCAACCCCCAGGAGGTATCTGCAGGGTTACACTGTCACAGCAAAGCTGGGACTGGCATTGTCATTTCCCTTAGGAAGAAATGCCACCACCAAGAGCTGCATTTTAATTGTCACAGGGAAGGAAAAGGACCTGGCTGGCTCTCCATTCCGGCAGTTATCACTGACCAACACGAGGCTCCACGGGGTGTTTTCACAGGGTGTCTGTGTGCCACCAGCTCCCAGCACAGCACGTCCCTCTCTGTGCAAAGCCCTTGGTGTCCTGGGCAGCACCTCCCAGCTCCTGGGGACCCCGCAGCCATCAGAACCACCCATCCCATGGGACAACACAGCCTCTGCAGGAACACCACCATGCCCACAGGGATCTCCGTCTTCCAAAGTCACCAATAAACAAATGACCTTCTCACAAAGGGCTGCAGACACGAGGAACTCACTGACCTGAATGCATCCCCATCCCCAAGGGCTCCCGGGGATCCCTGAGCACCCCAAGTGCTGCACCTGCTGCTAGGCTCCGAGTGACTTCCAACATCTCAGCTCACCGCTGGGAGATGGCAGCAGGTTTTATTTGCTAAGTGTTCTAACGTACGGATTATAAAAAAATAAACACAGCATCTTCAGCCCTGCCTTCCCCCCCGCAGCCTGGGTTTTATGCGCTTTCGTTGGAAATGTTACATCAGAATAAAATCAAATTTAATTGGCCCTTAAATAACTGAACAGCCACTTTAATTTTATTTCAACAGCAATAATTCATAAATCAAGCCGCCCAACCTCCAGCGTGGGATGACAAGTAAATAGAGCAGAACAGAGCCAAGCAGAAGATGAACACGGCACGGTGAAAGGTGATTTTTCTCCAACCTGTGCGTGGCCATTGAATGGACATCACCGAGCAGCACCACACCCATCCTGGCAGCTCCAAGCTGTCAGCCCCGGGATGCAGCACAGTCCTTCAGCAGCCCCCGATGAACGGGGCCCAGGAAGTGCTGGGAACCCTGCTCGAGTGGATCTGACCAGAGATGTAATTTCCCCCATGCACGCTAGGTGGAACTATGTAAAACCTTCATTTGTTCCTGTCTTGACTTATCTGTAAGTGGCTGAAACGAACAGCATGCTGTCATGGTTGGAGGAATCTTTTTTTTGTCCTTCATCTGCAACTTCACTAATTGATGGGCTGCAAGCAAGAGGATGCCCGGAACTATTAAGCCAAGCTGTGCTGGAAATGAGTAGCAAACAGGAGAGAACAGACATCAGAAATATTAACTGTATCGTTCAGACTGATTTTAAAAGTCCATGCATGTCATTTCCAGAGCACTCAGATAACCAGCACTAATGAGAGCCATCAAAGAAACTGAATTGATATTTTGGAAACATTTAGTAACCTAAATATTTTCACCTAATTTTAGTAACCTAGTATTTTCACAAGGTAACCATTCTAAAAACAACACCCTGCTAATAGAAGCAAGGAATAGGAGGGTGCAAAAGGCTTCAGAAACGTGTTTGCTTGTTTCCAGACAATTCTGCAACAGCATTTCTAGCAAATGCAGGGGGACGTGCAGGGAGATCAGCAACCCGGGGTCCTGCAGAGGCTCTGAGCACAGACCAGCAGCACAGCAGCACATCTGCCTGGGCTCACACTACACAGCACTATCCTGAAATGGATCTGAAAAGTGACTTGTTCCAAAAGAGCCCATTTCTACACGTAAATTCTGATGGAAACCCTAGAGCCAGGCAACGGCACCATGGAAGGCACACACAGGAAAAGCTGTGCTCCCTCCTGCTCTGCCCTTTTCCTGTATTGATTTTCCTCCACATCCATTCAGAAATGCTCAGCGAAATGTGAACAATCTGAAGTCAAAGGCTGGATGAGCTCCCAGCTCCACGCTGCCCATTCCAGGCTTTCCTGCAGCTGAAGAGAAGCCATCGGGATCAGAGCAGGCAGGTGGGGACGACAAGGGGAGGCAGCAAACAGCCACGACTGCGGCGTGGGGAGGCACTTCCAGCCAGCACCGTGCTGCTCCCTGCTCACAGGGCACAACCTGCAGGGACGGGGATGGGATGGAGGGGTGAACGAGGACCAATGCCTTCGCTGAACATGAGGACAACAAGCCGAGCACGAAGGACTGCCCTTTCCAGATGTTAAAAACAGGTGGGATTTTTCCATTCGGTATTTTAGAGAAACAGATTAGGAGAGGAGGAAGTTTTCTTTGGAGAGTGCGAGCACCTGTGTCTTTTCTTTTTTTTTGGAGAAGGCCGATACGATGCTCTCCCCACCCAGCAAAACTCAACAGCCAGCTACCTGCTCCTGGTATGGGCTTGAGAGCGTAACCAGAGGCCATTTCTCAAAGCACTCTGTGAGCAGAAACCCCCTCCAGGGGGGACAACAGGCACAGGAAAGGGCAGGGCCGTGCTGCTCCTCCTCCACCAGGCACCGTGCAGAATGGACAGCAGGATGCACTGCAGAGATAGGGGGCAGGAAATGAACACATGCACAGCACTCAGCACTGCCTCACACAGGGCACTCCCAGCCGCCACCGAGCTGAGACACGCCGTGTTTTTTCTTGGGCTCATTTTTCTCGGGCTCATTTTTCTCTGTCCGCCAGAGATGCGATCGCTGGGGCAGGCAGAGCGCGGCTCCCATCTTAGCTGCGAAGCACAGGACGGGGACGGAGATTGCCAAAGGGTGAGAGGCAACCCTGCAGAAAACTTAACCCAAGGCCCACTGGAAAGAGCCAGGCGTGTCACCTCGCCTCTTGCCACTTGCTCTCACGTGGCTCCCGAATTAGCAGCAACTAACCCCCCCCAGCTTTCATCCCAACGCCCCAACACCCACCTGTTGTGCTCTGCACCCAGCCCAGCCCTCACCCCACCACAACACATCCTTGTGCAATGATTCCTGGAACAGAACATCACCGTTCTCTCCGCAAACCCCGAGAACTTGAACCCGTCCTCAGGCACAGCGTAAACAAGTCCAGCCCTGGGAATACACAAACTGAGCATCATCACCGAGCACAACGGGAGAACAATTAGAACCACTCCGAACACAAAGTGATGGGGAGGCACAAAGAGACTGAAGGCACTGAAAAGGGCTCTGCAAAGCTGGATCAGCCACAGCCACTGGGGTTTTGATGCCCACTCCAATCAAATAACTAAAGCATGGTTCCTAACCCAGCCAGGCTCAGGTTGGCTGAGGCCAAGCTACGACTTTTTTGGACAGAAGTTTGGCTTCTAAGAATACAATCCATTGGGAAAATATCTTTGGGCAAAGGGAAAAAGGGAATATCTTTGGGTCTTTCTGGATCTTGAATAGTGGAACGCCTTTGGTTCTGTAACTGCTCCTCAGCAGCTGAATCAGTGCTGGGGAAATAGGGTTTTTTTATAGAAAGAAGTAGCATGAACAGTGTGACAAACTCATCTGAGCATTCGTGTTCAAATGAACGATCTGCAATTAAAAGTCGGTCACAAAGAGCACGATGATTTTAATAAAAGCCAAAAGACAATGGGAAAAGGGCACGTTGCTCGAGAAACACGCCTGAATTATTCACTCTCTGGTTTGAAAAAGTTTTAAATGCTCAGAATTGGTGATGGTGGGGTGATGCAGCCCATCCCCAGCAGCTCCTCACCCCTGAGCAGGGCATGGAGCCTGCACCCAGGGCCTGGGGGCTGCTTCCGAACCACTCAGCATCTCAGGGAGCTCCCACGTGCTCTCAGAGCAATTATTTCCAAGTTCCAGTCGTCTGTTAAATAAATCAAGCGAGTCAAGCTTTGGCTATGTTCTCAGCAGTGTGTTTAGTAATTCCATAAATCCCAGAATCCTGGAAATGAGCAGGCTGTAGAGAAACACCAAATGGACATTACTTCATCGCCCATCTCCATAAATCACTGAGGCTCAGGAGCGGAGGATGTGGGGGTGTGGGATGCACAATGCTCCCAGCAGGGACCAACAGCAGCTGGGGGTGGGAGGAGGCCCCCAGCAGCCCCTGCACCTCCTGCCCCAACACCACCGGGTCGGGGTCAAAAGTGGGGAAAAAGAAACAAGAACAGACAAGCCAAAGTGCAAGGGAAAAGTGCTCAGGGGGAAAAAGTTTGCATCCCACGTCCAGGTGCATCGGGGTGTGCAGCTGGGAGCACGAGCTCAGGCTCGTGTGTGTTTCACAGCATTTCTGGAAAACACAGATCCCTCAGACCTTGGCAGAAGCCTTGCTTCATCTCTGGTAACAGTTCCCAGAAGCAAATGAAGATAAAACAGCGATCTGTCAGAGGGCAACTTGAAACAAATACAAATAAGACTTAAATCAAGGCAAATATCCAAGTTACAGAAAACAAGGCTTTCTTATTTTTATGTTTGGAGAAAAAAAAAACAAAAACCCAATCCTACGTGGACATCCCCCAACATATTTTTGATGTTATCAACGGAACTAGCACCGCGGGCTGTGCTGAAGCAGAAAAAGTGTGAATCTGCCTGCAATGCAAAGTGAAAGTGGGATCAAACACACCACGGTGCGAAAGGGCTCTCCCATGGTGCTAAGAGCACGATTCACTCACTTGAGGAATGCAGAGGGCGAGGGGGGTACCCCAGGTAAGGTCACTGCTGAAGGGCAGTGCTGAAGCAGAGCTGAGCCCAACGAGCCCCTGCCTCTCCTTTCATCTCAGCACAAAATGAGAGCGACTCTTTTACACTTCAAAAGCCACGGAGCACAACAAATAAGACACACACCAAGCACGAAGGCACAGAAAACACGGCAGCAGCTCTCAGCAATCAGCCTTCCCGTGTCATCCGCCACGTCACATTTATCTATTTTTACTGAATTCTTGCTCCCTGGATGTGCATCCTTCCTCTCTAGGCCATCGGGCTGGTTAGACCTGAACTCAATATGGCTTCTTCAAACAGCTGAGAAATATTGAAAATACACAAAGTGATGCTCCGTCTTCCAGCTTCAGCTCTGCCTGTGACTCTCCCACATCTCTGGATTTATCACAGAAAGATTCTGCATTTCTTGTACACCCCACTCTCCTTTTGTTCCAACTTTGTTCCACTTTGGATTCAAACCTTCCTCTGCCAAAAGCCACCAACCAGTTACTCCCCACTGCTTGCTTTCTGCTCCCCATTTCAGCCCCCCCAGCCCCACTTTCCATGACACCCACCTGTCTGCTGCTCCTGCTGCCTGCACGAGCTGCACCTCTGCCACCCCCAATAGCTTCCAACCAGCTCTTCCCCATGCCTTTATCAATGTACTTCAACGAATTCACTCCTGAGTTAAGGCAGCTCCGCTTCTCCTCGTGTTTTTACCTTCTTTCAGCACCAGCCCTTCCTGCTTTCATCACTCCCAGGAGCCTCCTGCGAGGATCAGCCCTCTGTGTCAGCACGACGCTGTCACCTGGCCTCGCAGGAACACATTCCATTTGTATTTTTAGAAGGAAAGAAAAAAAAAAAAGAACAAAAGTCCACTGCATTTAATCGCTGGTGGACTTTTCCCCGCTACAAACTGCTTCCTAAGGATTTGGGAGCAACAATTCCCAGTGCTCTTTTGCTGCTTACTACGTGAAATCAAGCTGTGGGCCCTGAGTTCAGATGCACACACAGGAACACCGTGGCCGGACTGAAGCCATCCCGAGGTCACCAGGGCTGCTCCAGCACTAGTGCCATCACTCAGGAACCCGACCTCCTCCTGCACTGCTACCGGGAAACAAAGAGCTGTGGCTTTGCCATAGAGAGATAAAAGTGTTATTGCAAGTTTTCTCAGTAAATATATCTTTTCTTGTGAGTTTAGTTGTGATAAAAGAGGAGAACCCATTACGATCACGGTAAGAAGTGGAGGCAATGACACCACACGGGATGGCAGCAGCAATGTTCTCCCCCCCTGACGGTGCCACCAAGCAGGGAATGCTGGCACAGGGCTCACCCTACAGCTCAGCCCCGGTGCCATGACCCTGTACCAGCTCCCAGCAGCTCTCTATCCAGCACACCCCGAACACAGCCCTCAGAGCATTTTTTTCCCCTTCACGCTCTGGCATTTCCCGTGAAAGGTGCTTCAAACAGCGGCTGGCAGGAAGCACCAGCGCCCAGCACGGCCTGCACAATAGCTCTTGCAAAATCACGCTGCGATAAGGCGGGGACCGCACAAAGGGCTCCGGGAGCCCCCCCCGGCCCCGGCAGCAGCGGGGCAGCCCCGCAGGGCGCGGTGTGCGGCGGGGTGACGGGGCTCTACTGGCACCGAGGCGGTCCCCCGGCCCCCCGGACACGGCCGGCGGTGCTCCCGGCCCCGGGGCCGCCCCAGCGCCTCTGCCCCATCCCGGGGCCCCCTCAGGGCCCTCTGCCCCAGCGCAGGCCCAGCCCGGGCCCCATCGGCCCCACAGCCCCGCGCGGGGCCACCCCCCTCAGCACAGCGCTCGGGCCCCCACCCCCGGCCGAGCCCCCGCCCCGCGCGCTCTGTCACGACCCTCC
>WBMW01003695.1:199677-228529 GCA_013396635.1 Penelope pileata | reverse complement strand
CCCGCCCGCTCTCGCCGTGGTGGCTGCGCCAGCCGCTCCCGAGCATGCGCACTGCCCGCCAACGGCCCCGCCGCCGCGCAGCCCCGCCCCGCGCGCGCGCACGCGGCGAAGGCCTCCGCCATTATAGCGCCCCCCGGCGGGCGCGGAGGGGAAACGAAGCGGAGAGCAAGGGGGGAGAGGGGGTTTTATTAAAGAACGCCCCTTGCGTTGCGATCACAACCTTTATTAAACGAATAAAGGTAACAATAAGTAATTTTTTAATATTTTTCTCGCTTTATTTTAATAAAAACGTGCTGGCTTTATTGCAAGAAAAAAAAAAATGAATGCAAGGACCACTGCTGTCTCCAGGTGGAGGGAACCCAGCACTCGCTGAAGGCTTCTTCAGGTGGATCTGAGGATGATCTGATGCTCCTGGTGGTGGTATCCTTTGATGGCTCAAATGCAGCGCTAATAAAGCATCCTCTTGCAGAGGGACAGCATCAGAGCACTTACTCAACAGGCTCAGGCTCCAGGCAGAAGCCCCAAAGACTCCACCAGACCTCTTCCTTCAGCGTAGGGGTGTTTATTTAAAACAAGACACAGGCACGTACCAGGATTTCTGGAAAGAAGCAGTGCTGCAAATGCCTGAGCACAGCCTTGTGATCCTGATCCTCAGTTGTGAGACTAAGCCCCTCCTGAGCTGCTGTTCCAACTTTGGGCTTTAGCTCTGACAGTCTGCAACTTTCTATCTGCAATCCTGATGCAAAGAGAAACGACTTTGTAGTAAGGCTCCTGCCATAAACCGTCCACATCCTGAAGAAAAGTGCTGCTGTCTGTCTGCATATGAAGAAGCACACACCTATGCAGCACTGCTTGAGGCATCTTCAGACCAAACCCCTCAGCATCCATCCATCAGCCAAAGGCCCAAATGGATGCAAGGGCAGGACTCCACTGGGCACCAAAACAAGACGTGGAGAGGCTGAAAGACACCTATTTATTCCCTGCTCTATGCCCCTTTCTGATCAATACGCTCCAGCACATGCTTGCAAGTCCAGAGAACCCTCCTGTGACCTCTCTGCTCCTCTCACCAGCAGTGAGGGAAGCAGCTCACACACGCCAAGAGCCATGGCCCAAGCTCCATTTTTCTGCTCCAATCACCCACTCAGAAGATGTCACCAGAGCCATCCCTTCAGAGCAAGCAGCACCTGCCAGGGGCAGCAAAGTGCTTAGGAAGCTGGAGGGAAGGATGCCAGATAAAGAAAAGGAATGTACATTTTTACTAACTACAACACAGAAGAGGTCAAATAAGAGCTCCCCTGCCACACCCAGCTATTACAGCTGCTGCTAGCCAAACTCCTCCACTCAAGCTCCCTTGGCAATACTGACTCCTCACACAGTTGTACTCACACCCACAAACTTCAGCAGAGTGCAGGGCAAGGAGCACAGCAAAAATGAGAACACCATGTGGGCTGGGGTAGCCTCTGCCTGCTGCATTACCACAGCTGGAATCTTTCAGCCTTCAGAAGAGATGACAGATGTGTGCTGACAATTCTTCACTGCAACCCTCTGTCTGCTAAAAGGCAGGAGATGCGATTCTTCAAAGTGAGAGGGAGCAATATTCACCCTTCATTTTTTGGGCCAGACTCTTGACTCCATTCATTCTGAATTTCCAGTCACAAACACTTGGCAGCGAGGATGTGGGACACAGCCCTGAAGATGACAACTCTGTATGTGTGGTGCTAGAACTGCACATGCACCTGGGACCCTGATGTGCATCCCCAGGTTCCATAAGATAAGGTACTGTACATCTGAAGATTTTATCTCCATCTGGGCCATTCCCCCAAAGAATAATATATTCCACTTCAGCCCACTGTTTTGATTCCATCATCCTCTGTTCCTGGATTAAACCTTAAAGATGTTAAGATACCTGGAGCAGAAAATGGGACTGGTTTCTCCACACGAACAAAGAGCTCAATGGCTGTCAAAACCTATTCAAAGAGGTCAACTCTTCACCTCCACCTTGAGCTTCAAGCGGATATCACAGAGGAAAACGTTCATCAGGTCCTGCCCCGCCTCCTGAGCAATCTTGCTGATAACTGTGCCTCTTCTTCCAATCAACATCAGCTGTATGAAAACCCAGAGAGAACATTGTCACACTCAGCCTTCCTGTGGGGAGGAGTCACCTCAGGAAACAGTGCAGCCATAGAAGCATACAGAATATGGCAGTCAGAGATGTTCTCAGACCAAACCACGGGAAATGGATGGCTTTAGAAAGGTGCAAGCTGTCAGTGAGCAGCCTGTGACTGTCAGGGACCCAGCTCTACCCAACACAGAGCCCAGAGCTGGGGGAGAGGGTGTCTAACACAGCAAGGACATATGTGCTGGATACAGGGACCCTCCTTTTACACACCCCAGCTCTCTCCTCTTACCATGTGAGACTTCCTTGGGACCACGAGGTTCTGCACAATGACGAGCTCCCCACTCGGCCCTTCCTCCCACAGCTCTGTCACCTGCAACAGCAAGCACAAAGTCAGCCATTCAGCATGGCAACCGAGGAACCACAAGTGCCACTCTTTCAGAGACAGCAGCTCAGCTCCCTGCCACAGCTGTGTATGTGTGGACCCACTTAAAACACACAAAGGGTCTCACCACCTGACGTGAAAGTCCAACCACCTCACATGTGAAGAGTCTGATAGATCTCAGAAATTCAGAGAGGGGTTCTCATCCCATAGCCTGATATTCCCAACAAAAATAACCTGAAGGCAAGTCTGCTAGCGCATGCTTCCTACCTGAGTCACACCATAGGGTACTTCCAGGGGCAGGTACTCCAGGATCTTCTCCCTGATGATATTATCACAGATCTCTTGGGGTGACTGGCTGGTCAAGACCCTGCTGTGAAACTCCCAGGGGCCTGGCTTGGCTTGCATCAGGAGGTACTGCTGTCAGCACAAAACACATCACACCCATCAGCTGTCACACACCATCCTCACAGTGCCACAAACCCCCTTCCTCATCTTACAGTGAGCCACTATGAGGACACTGCTACTGGCCAGACAGCAGGGCAGCAGTGGACACACATCTTTGGTGTGCAGTGGAGAAAGGGAAGCTCCTGAAAGTCAAACACTGCCAAGAAGTCACACCTCCCTAAGCCATTTGTATGAGCTACAAAAGCAGCAAGTATTACTTGCAGTTGAATGATAACACATTGGGCATTCATCGTTATGAACAGGCTGCTGTTTGGAGAGCCTCAAGTAAGAGTTCTACATAGAAAACTCTACAGATAACACACCCAAGTAGCCCACACCCACAGAGAACACTTTCCCCAGCACAGGCCCATCCCTAGCACAGCAGCTCTGCTGGTTCCTCACAGGAGGAGCAGCTCAGCATGAAGCCCTGGTGGAGCACAAGGCTAAGTGCACACCAGGGTTAAAGCACAACAGAAGTTCAGACTGCAGTTACCTTTAGTGTATCCACCTCCTCTCCACTGAGAGCTGCCAGCATGAAGATCTCCTGGAAGTGTGGCCAGCCTTTCTGATTTTTCAGATCTCTGTTTTTATAGGGCTTTGGCCCTTGTGCTTCTGTGACAGGACTGGACTCGGAAGCCCTCGTGTCACTGCTGCTGTTCAACCTAGAGCCTTCTTGGGCTTTATCTGTTTCCAGCAGACAAGGAGACTCCTGAGCCCTGTTCTCAGGTGGAGAAGCCTGAGCGACTTTAAGAACAGTTTTTGCTGAAGAACCAGAATTACATTTAAACACAGATCCCACTTCCAGTTTCTTTCCATTTACTACTCCCTCTGTTAGCTCAGTTACGAGTTCCAGCAGGATGACCTTCTTCTTTAGCAGATCCACCTAATGTGAGAGAGAAGTGTCAGGAATTTGTCCCACATGAGACCAGCAACTGGGTCCTGGCTCTGGAGGAGCTGGAGAAAACCCCCAAGGTCAGTAGCTGGAACAGAACAAGGCATCTGCAATGGAGCTGGGCACTCTTCTGACCAGAGGCCAAACCACAGCTGTCAGCAGATGCAGTACAGTTTGTCCAACACTGTCAACTTGACAGCAACACCTACTCTGTCAGCTTTGCTGAGATTCTCAGTGGCCAGCTCCACTCCTGTGCCAGCCACTGTTTCCAGGCAGGTTTAAACCTTGTTTTTCAGCATACAGCTTCAGGGATGTGTGTGCACAAGCGTGCAGCACATACACACAAATATTCTGGAGCAGAGAGAAAAATCAGCATTCCTTAACATCCTCAGTCTTAGTGATCCGAAAACACATCACTGTCTGAAGACACCAATGTAACTCACTGCAGAAGGCAGAAAAACGAGCTCCTCATTTACCTTGTTCAGAACCAGGACGCTGGGGATCTGGGGAAACTGAGAGAGACACTTCAGCACCTCCTGGCTCAGAGAGTTTCGTGTCCAGTGGTCTGACACATCCACCAAAACCAGAACTGCCAGGAGAGAGTGAGGGAAACATAACGAACGTACATTTTCAAGAACTTCAGTTCTAAGCTTCTCAATAGCCAGTGGTTGAATCACTTCCCTCCTGCTGTTACTTTTCTCACTTCCACAAGGCAGCATGCAGATGGAACCCAAAAGTTATATTTTAAATAAAACACCAAATCCAGTTTATATTTGCTGTCCTAAAGCCAACACACATGCTAAAATGCAACATCCAAGCCCAAGTATCAACCCAAGCTGCCTCCCTTTGCCATCAGACAATTTAATCCCCTCCCCTGGTTAAATAATTCAATTTTTTTCAATGCCCCTCTGTCCTCCCTCCTAGTTCACACTCCCAGGGCTGCCTTTAGTGCCCAGTAGTGCATCCAGGCACCACAGCTGTAAGCTTCTGTGGTAGATAAAGGGTTTGGCTTGATGCAAGGGAAGATGAGTGCCCACCTAAGTCTGCATGCTTCATGCTGTCCTGCGGGTCTCTCAGCATGGCCGCCTCCAGTTTATGTCTAAAGGCAAACACAAATGAGCACAGCAGACACGTGCTGGACCACAGCCACCTTCCTTCCCCCTGATGGGGTGGGGAGAGGGCTTTCCCTCAGCCCAGCTCACACAGAGCTGCCTCACAGGCCTCAACATCCTTCACTGCACACACACACACAGCATCAAACACAACAGGGCTCAGGGGATTCCACAGGCTGTGTGCAACTGACATAACACAACAAACCCAGAGACCAAGCCCCAGCTCCCTCTCCAGCAGCAGTGATACCTTTTGGCTTTCAAGGGACTAGTGAGGCCAGGTGTGTCCAGAATGATCTAGACAGAGGAAAAAACAGATTTTATAAGCTTGCCTGCAGCTTTAGCTCTGCCCCTTATATCTGTGCAACGAAATGTGACCATGGGATACAGAGGAGGCAGCCCTGCGCCTGCTGCCTGGAGCTCACCAGCTGTGTGTCCTCGTGTGTGACAACACCGTGGGCTTTGCACCGGGTTGTGTGCACCTTCTTTGAGACTGGGAACACCTGGAAGAGGTTCAAACGTGTGAAAAAGCAGCTGGAACATGTGAAAAAGAAGAGATGGGGCGGTCTGAGCGCAGAGATTTAAGCCGGCGTCACCTTCCTGCCCAGGAGCTGGTTGCAGAGCGTGGACTTCCCGGCGTTGGGTGCTCCGATGATGGCGATCCGCAGCACCCGGGGGCTCTGGGGCTGGTCGGGGAGGCCCTGCACCAGGCGGGACTGCTCCTCTGCGGGGGAGAAGGAGCTCGGGAGGGGCCCAAACGGCACCGCCCATCCCGCTGTGGGCCCGGGGGCTGCGCTCACCTCTGCTGGCGGCCACGGGCGGGGGGTGCTGGCCCAGGGCCGGGCCCGGTCTCTCCTCGGGGAGGCCCAGGATGCGGCCCAGCGCGGAGCCGCCCCCGCTGCAGCGGGCGGTGCCGGGGCTGCGGCTCTCCAGGGGCGCGGCGGGAAGGGCGGAGGCGGTGAGGCCTGCGAACAGCACCGACAGCGGCTCAAAACCCCGCAGCGCTCCCCCCTTCCCTCGAGGCACTGACTGCGGCCCGCATCCCCCGCTCCCCCGNGGGTGCGTGCGCCCCCTGCCGGCCCCGCCGCGCGACACCTGGGGCAGGCGTGTGACGGAGCGCAGCGCGGTGCTCCCATTGTGCCCAGTGCCACCAGTGCTCCATCCCAGTGCNACCCCGCAGCGCTCCCCCCTTCCCTCGAGGCACTGACTGCGGCCCGCATCCCCCGCTCCCCCGTGCCCGGACACCCCTGGAGCGAGGCTTCGGCCCCCTCCCACCTGCGCGCCGCGGGGGCAGCCCCGTCGAGACGGCCCTCAGGGCCCAGCGCAGACCCCGCGCTGCCACCACAGCCATGAGCGCCGCCATATTGCCCCGCCGCGGGGCAGGGCGGGAGCACGAGCGGCGCCCGCTCCTATTGAAGGAGAGGGCGGAGGGCGGAGCATAGAGAGGAGGAGCGCGGGAGCGGAGCGCCGCGCGTGGCTGTCGGGAGGAGGCGGGTGGGTGCGTGCGCCCCCTGCCGGCCCCGCCGCGCGACACCCGGGGCAGGCGTGTGACGGAGCGCAGCGCGGTGCTCCCATTGTGCCCAGTGCCACCAGTNGTGCTCCATCCCAGTGCCCCCAGTGTGTCCCAGTGCCCCCAGTGCTCCCAGTGTGTCCCAGTGCTCCTAGTGCTCCCAGTGTCCCTCAGTGCTCCCAGTGTGCCCCGGTGTGTCTCAGTGTCCTGCAGTGCTCCCAGTGCCCCCAGTGCTCCCAGTGCTCCACCCCAGCGCTCTCATAGCTCACAGCGCCCTCAGTGCTCCCACTGAGTCCCAGTGCCCCCAGTGCCCTCCCAGTACTCCATCCCAGTGCCCTCCCAGTGCCCCACTGCATACCACTGCACTCCCACAGCACCCCCCAGTGCCTCCCAGTTCCCCCCAGTGCCCCCCATGTTTCACACCAGTGCTCCCAGCGCTCCATCTCANCAGCGCGGTGCTCCCATTGTGCCCAGTGCCACCAGTGCTCCATCCCAGTGCCCCCAGTGTGTCTCAGTGCCCCCAGTGCTCCCAGTGTGTCCCAGTGCTCCTAGTGCTCCCAGTGTCCCTCAGTGCTCCCAGTGTGCCCCGGTGTGTCTCAGTGTCCTGCAGTGCTCCCAGTGCCCCCAGTGCTCCCAGTGCTCCACCCCAGCGCTCTCATAGCTCACAGCGCCCTCACTGCTCCCACTGCGACCCCGNCTCATAGCTCACAGCGCCCTCAGTGCTCCCACTGAGTCCCAGTGCCCCCAGTGCCCTCCCAGTACTCCATCCCAGTGCCCTCCCAGTGCCCCACTGCATACCACTGCACTCCCACAGCACCCCCCAGTGCCTCCCAGTTCCCCCCAGTGCCCCCCATGTTTCACACCAGTGCTCCCAGCGCTCCATCTCAGCATCCCTCGTGTGTCCCGGTGTCTCTGCAGTGCCCCCAGCACACAGCGCTCACCGCAGGGCTCTCTGTCCCCTCCCCATTCCCCCCCCTGCACCACGCTGTGAACCCACAGCCTGGGCCTGAAGGAAGGAGCCACCACTGCTGTGCCATCACCGCCTTTATTGTCCTGCTGCCACCAACCCACGCCGATCTGTGCCATCCCGTGCCATGCTGTGCCATGCTGTGCCATGCTGTGCCATCCCGTGCTGTGCCATCCCATGCTGCGTGCCCGGCCGTCAGCAGAACCGTTACCATTACTAAACTCAGTAATGGTAACGGTTTCTCCGCCGGCCGCGGGTCCCCGGCTTCATCCAGCGCTGCCCCATCCCCTCCCCACATCCCCACCCCACGGTGGTCCCACGGCGCAGCTCTCGGGGTGGGGTGCAGCCCGGGGGAGTACATCATCTATACTGTAGTGTCTCATAGTGAACTTACAGTATATGATGATATCCAGCCCGGGGCGGCGCGGCGAGCAGCACCTGCAGGAGAGCAGAGCATCGTTAGTGTCCCTGCCTCGTCACCCCGTCCCCAAAGTGCCACCACCCCGTAACCAGCACCCACCTCTCGGGGTGACGCTGAGCCCCACAGCCCCGCTGGTTTGTGGGGTGCTGGCCCTGCACCCGCTTTATAAAACCCGCAGAGCCTCATCTGCATATCTCACATCTGCACGCACAGCTGGCGTGGCCCCGTAACCCCTTCGTGCCCGGGGGTCAGCCCTGAATGTCTGTGCCAGTCTGGCACATGTGCCCATGGGGGACATCAGGACAGGGGGCTCCTGGGGTGTCAGAGCCCCTTGGGGTTCCCTCTCCTCCATCCCAAACTGGGAGCTCCCGCTGCAAACTGGTGCCCAGCAGCTGGTGGGTGTGGGATGTGGCACGGTGGCAGCCCCATGGGGACAGGGTTGGTGGGGGGTCACACTGCTTGGCAGGGCACACACTTGGTCACCCCTCTCCCAGCATGTGGCTTGCAAAGAGGTGTCCCCATGTCACAGGTGCTACCCCAAGGGACAGGTCCATGCATCTTCACTAAGGCTGTGTCACCTCACTGTGGTCACCTGGCCATGTGTGTCCCCAAACAGCCACAGTGCCCAGCCATGCGTGTCCCCTGCCTGCGTGTGGCTCTGGTCATACACGTCCCCAGCCCTGTGTCCCCCACAGGGTCACATCCTGCGGCCAGCACCATGCCATTGTGCCCGGGTGTTTGTGCCAAGCGGGGCAGGGACGTGGCATTCCTGGAAGCCACCTGCGGGGACGCGATAAGGCCCCAGTGGGGCTGTCTGCGTGGGGACGCTGATAAGCAGCAGTGGGTGGCACTGGGGACCCTGCCCTGGGGTGCAAGGTGTCCCCCAGCCCTGTGTCCCCTCTGGGTGATGGGGACAGGGGCAGCATCATGCGTGCTCCCTGTAGCACGGCCAGACCCTGGCAGGAGGTGGCATGGGGACAGGGGCCAGCAGCAGCTTGTCCCCAGCCACACGAGGACACCAGGACTCGGGGACTGTCCCCTGCTCAGTTTGGCCCTTGCTGTCACCCAAGTGTCTTGGGGGGCTGTAGTGCTCCCCAAACCGCAGCACAGACCCCTGGCACCCAGAGAAGGGACTTCGGCAAAGCGTCCCCACGCGTCCCCATCCCTGCTGCATGTCCCCCTGCCCCACAGCACAGAGCAAGGGGCCCCCAGGACAGCGCTGCAGAGCTGCTATGGGGACTCTGTGCACTGCAGTCCCCCCCTGAGGCTGCAGGGCTGTGTCTGGCTGCAGATAAGAGCCACTGGCCTGTCCCCACCCCCCCTATCTGCACAGCCACCCATGCAGGGCGTGCGGGACGGGGCCCTTCGCCCAGCGGTGTCCGCTGGGGACTGAGGGACACAAGGGGACCACATTTGCCCCAGGGAAGGCAGCACAACGAAGCCCCCCACCTGCTGCGGGCTGTCACTGTCCCCATCACACGGGGAGGACAGGTACTGCAGAGCCACCTCATGTCCCCCAGTGCTGGGGACAGGGCCCCAGGGGTGCTGCAGGAACTACAGCATGGTTTGGGTTGGATGGGACCTTCAAGGTCACCCATCTGACCCCGTGCCACAGGCACCTTCCTCTTCCCCACTCTGCTCAAAGCTGTGTCCAACCCAACCCTGAGCACTCCAGGGATGGGGCACCAACCTCATCCCTGGGCAGCCCGTGCCAGTGCATCGTGAAGTGCCACCCCCAGGTCCCATCAGACCCCTTGCAGGTTAAAGCCTTTGTCCCTTGTCCTTCATCTTTCTCACACCCACGGGTGCTGTCCAGAGGGCTGGTGACAGAATCAGTGGGGACAGCAGGAGCTGCCACCAGCCTGGCTGCTGGCGACAGATGGAGCCTTCGGGCCACGCCATCCCCATTGCCCCCAGGTGACACAGAGGGAGCTGCCACCACCAGGCCACCAGCCCGTAACCCAGCAATGCAGGAACAGGATGAGGACTGAACCCCACACAGGGCCATCTGGGAGCAGTCCTGGGGACGGGGCAAGGGGACCGTGGGGACATTGTGACAGCGGGGAAGCCACGAGCTGTGCAGGAACAGCGAGAGCTGGGACCTCACCTCCACACACCCCAATGGCCGTGGGGACACTGAGGTGGGCTGCCAGGGGGGCAAAGCCTTGGGGGGGGACGGGGACAGGAGGCACGACAGCCAGGGCACGAGGTGACAAGGCTTTATTATCGTACAGCAGTGACATGCAGACGCACACAGATAGGGCACCGCGCCCGGCACGCCCGCCGGCCAGCTCTGCATCACAGCCAGCAGCCACACAGCAGGGGCTGATAAGGCTGGGCCCCCCCACGCCCGCAGCAGGGAGGGGACAGGGTGGCAGGTCACCCCTGGCATAGGGATGGCACCTGTGGCACCACCAGCACAGAGTGGGGCCGGGACCCCCTTTGCAAAGGGGCTGACACTGAGCTGTGGGTGAAGGAGCGTGCAGAGGGACCCGCGCCAGCTGGGACCTGATGCACATCAAACACAGGCAGCGAGACAGTGAGCGGGTACGGGCCACTGCCGTGTCCTGGTGGCACTACAGGGGACACTCAGGGGACACCTTTTTCACATTGTCACTGGGGACAGCAAAGCCACGGGCTGCGAGGTGCCAGGGGACAGCACTGGGCAGGGTTTGCAGGAGGCCAGCGACAGGGCCATGGTGCTGGGGGGACACGTCCCACCCAGAGCCCTGCACCAGCCCGTGTCACTCTGACCTCTGCTTGAGTGGCACAGAGGCGAGGGGCATGGTGGCACTCGGGGACAGCAGTGTGGGCAGTTCTGCCTCCCTCTCCTAGGATGGAATAGCTTTGGCACAACGCTACTTTTTGGGACTTCTGCAAGGCTGGGGGAATCCAGACCAAGGCCCAGCCTGCTCCGCAGCACAGCCACCCTGCAGAGGGGCTTGAGGTCAGGGAACCAAAGCTGGGGGAGCAGCACGGCAGCCAAGGGACCTGAGCAAGATCCCAGGAGGAAATTCCCTGAGGGAAGGCAGTAGGGGAGCCGGCACCAACCCTGGCAGTGCCCCAGCGTCACCCTACCAGGGTGTGACCGCCAACTCCGGGAAGCAGAGCCCAGGCAGGAAGACTGCCAGCACTGCAGGGCGAGACAAACCACGTGGAAAGGCAGCCTGGGGGCAGCAGCAGGGGCTGGGAGGGCAGGGAGCCCACAGGAGCTCCTGGCTGCTCTCTTCCTACAGCTCTGCACACGCAGCCATGCTCTGCTGAGAGCACACGTCCTGCTGGGCCCCTGCTGCGAGCTCCTGAGGACACAGAACAGCAACACCAGACGAGCTGCCAGCCCCAACTGCGGGCTGAAGCCCAGCGCTGCCTGGATTCAATACACAGTTAGTTACAAAATGCATCTCCTCCCACCCTTTGTAAGAAAAAGAGCAGCTGACTGAACATGCATCTTTCTGGCCCGACAAAATAAGGCACCAGAGCTTAAAAATGAAACTCCAATTGTCTTTGATATAAAATAAGGGAATTTCCAAGTGTTGAAGGCAGTTGATGTCAGAGTGCATAACTGGGAGTGATCTTCACGGGCTCTGGGTCTCATGCCTGGGCCCCGGTGGCTTTCTGGATCAGGGGAATCTGCAGGAGCGGAAGAGAGAACTGTTAGGGCTGGAGGAGGGGAGGCAGGGGGCTGCCTGCAGAGCCTGCACGCTGCAGCTGGGCAGGGCTGCGGAAAGAGGCTCCCCAAAACGTGCACATCCCCCCAGAGGGGCAGGAAGCACAGCTCACCTTTGTGAGGTCCACGCCGGTGATGGCACGCACGGAGGCGGGGATCTCAGCCAGCAGCCGGTTCACCTCGGATGTCATGGTGCTGCCCTCCCCGCTCAGAACCACGATCTCGTCCACTTTGGAGAGCGGAGCGGCCACTTTGGCAGCGATCTAGGGAGGGAGGGAAGGAGTGTGGGATGAGCACACAGCCAGGGAGCTGCCTGTGAGCTCGATGCATGGCGTGACGACCCTGTGCACCACCTGGGGCCTCTCTGTACCCCCCCAGCCTGGGAACTCCCCGCCTCTCGCCGGGAGCAGGGGAGAGCTGCTCCCTGCTCACCTCGGGCAGCGCATCCAGCACCAGAGCCAGCTGGGCAGCGTCCCCGTAGCCCTGGAGCGCTTCGGCCTTCAGCTTCATCCTCTCGGCCTCCGCTTTCCCGATGGCCTCAATCACAAAGGCCTCCGCTTCGCCGAGCTTACGGATCTTCTCTGCCTCCGCCTGAGCCAGGAGGACTTGCCTCACCCTGGAAAGGCAAAACCAGCCCTCCAGCAGCCGAGATCCCACCCAGCGCTGCCGCCCTCCCTCCAGCAGCCCCCTGTCCGCCCTCCCCGGTCAGCGCTGGAGCACTTTGCTCCCACCCCAGCCAGCACACTGCCAGGCTCAGAGCTGTCCCCGTGCCCCCCTGACCAGCTCGGGGCTCACTCACTTCTCCCCCTCGGCGATCTGCTGGATGCGGTAGGCTTCGGCCTCGGCCGGCCGCTTGACGGTGGCTATCAGCTCCTTCTCCTTCCGGATGATCTCCTTCTCCTCGATATCGATCTGCTTCTTGCGTTGCACCACCTCGATCTGAATCTCCTCCTGGCGGATCTTCTGCTGCTCCCGGGCACTCTGCAGCTCGTAGGCCAGCTGGGCCTCGGCAGTCTGCACGTGGGTGACAGGAGAACAGGGGTGTTGGCCACAACCTCCCAGGTGCAGGCAGAAGGACCCTTGGCAGGCCCTGAATCCAAAGTGGCTCCTGCTCTGGACCAAACCAAGGCACTCCTTCTCTGTGTGCTCTTTGCACAGCACTTGAGCAAAACCAGCTCTGGGTTCAGTTTGGGTGACCCTCCCCGCCTTCCCATCTCCTCCCAGTCCCACTTCAGTGATGCCAACAGGGCAGGTGAGGAATCTGCTGCAAGGAGCGTGCACTGTGACACAGAAACCTGGGCTCTCCAGCTCTCTAACCATGCAGAGGGAGGAAGCTGGAAAGCCTCAGAGCTACCAGCACCACTGCAAACCAGGCAGGGATCACCAGTGGGCTGTTGGATACCCCTCACCTTAATGTTGACCTCCTCAGCAAAGGCAGCTTTCTGCAGTTCAAAAGCACGCTTGGAATCTGCTATTTTAGTATCTGCCATGAACTTGACGTCCAACATTTCCTTCTTGCACTCTGCCTCCTGCGGAGAGGAAACAGAGAGCAGAGCTCAAGGGTGTGCAGCTGGAGCAACACAGGCTGCTCTGGGAAGCTCTGCACGTCCCCGGACTCACCCGAATGCCAGCGTCTCGCTCGGCTTCTGCCACGCCGATGTCTGCATCCCTTCGCACAGCCGCTGTCTGAGTCTTTCCCAGGGAGCTCAGGTAATCCACCTTATCGTAGACATCCTGGAGAGGGGAAGGTAAGTCACAGTCACTTCAAACAAGCGACTCCATCTTGCTGCCTTCCCGCTGAAGCTCAGAGCAATCATTTGTTAGGCTGGGGTCAAGAAGAGCCACGTCAGCCTGCTGTCAAGCAGCACAGGGACGACAGAGAGGCGGGCTCTCCCGACATCTTCCCTCCAGCTCCCGGGAGGCTCAGTCAGCAGTGAGCTCTCCCCCCCAGCAGTGTTTGCAGACAGCTACCAGCGCTGCCAGCCCCGCTGCCTGGATGCAGGGCACGTCGCAGCGGCTGTCATGGAAACTCCCAGAGGGCCGGGGCAGGCGTGCAGCCACAGCTTTTCAATCAGCTGCAGCAGGGGAGCTGGGGTCAGGCTGTTACTGCTCCGACAGCATGGCTGGCTGCCCCAGAGTGTCACGCTGCATGTCGGGGTGTACCTTGATGGTAAAGCTCAGGATCTCGATACCCATGCGACCCACGTCTGGAGCTGCCACCTCCCGCACCAGCTTGGCAAACTGGTCCCTGTCCTGGTAGATCTGCTCCACTGTCAGCGTTCCTGCAGGGGGAAGGCAGGCAAAGCGCTTTATTTGGAACAGGCAGCACGTAACAGTGTGAGTCTAAGCTCAGCAACATCCGAATTGTCCCAAATTACACAAACAGCGAGGTCAGGTCTGGGCACAAGGGCCCAGCCCTCTGCCCAGCCTGTTCTGCACATCAACATCTCCGAAGTGCAGCCACACACAGGCTACCTGCAACCTGCGGGGACTCAGACATCTCTTGCTGCAGGCACTGAAAACTCATTTATCACAACACCCAGCAGCCCAGCAGGAGCTGCAGGAAGGGAGGAACAATCTAAGCTGTCACGTCTGCAGCCAGCAGAGGAAGCACCCATCGTGGCCTGCTGCTGTGGCAGCAATACTGCTGGGATCAGCCAGCACCGGGGCGAGAGAGCTACTCAAGGTGCCTGCAAGACTGTGAGCCCATCCGCACCTAGGATGGAGCGCAGATGCCCCTCCAGTGTCTGAAGGACCACGTTCTTCACATCCTGCACGTTCTTCCCCAAGAACTGCTCACAGGCAACAGCCAGGAGCTCCTTCTCGGTCATTATCTTCACCTGGAGACAGGAGACAAAACCAAAGGGACTGAATGTGCCTGTCTAAGGCGGGACAGGCACCCAAGAGCAGCAGCAGCAGCAGAAGCAGCAGTACCACCACCAGGCTGCCAGGTCCCCATGCTCCTGATGGGAACAGGGGCTCCACTCTGAGTTCCTGCAAGGAGGGACGAGCCACAGCACACTGGGTTTGGCCTGCCCATGCCTGGGGGCTCCCAGCCACTCCGTGTGTCCCCGTGTGTGGTGGCCATCGCCTGGCCAGCCTGCTCCTCACAGTCTGGTGACAATCCCCAGGGCTGGGCACAGCCACCTCAGCTCTGCTGTCACCTCCCACAGTCAGGACCAGCTGCAAAAGCATCCCCAGGTCCAGACAAGCCGGGCTCTTAGGATGGTCCTGCTGGGTTAACAGTCCCCAGTGGAGATGCAGCACACAGATCCTGTGCACACTCCCAGAGTTCTATATGTGCTCAGGGGAGCTGCAGCCCCCAGAGTGGCAGCTCCTGGTGGCCCAGCCTGACACAAGGCCATCAGTGTGTCTGGCAGCAGCAGGGGAGGGAGCAGGGCCGCAGCAAACACAGTGAGCACAGCTGGGTGCTGAGCGAGTCCCACAGCACCCTCTGATGGAGGCAGCTGGGCTGGGCAGTGCCTTTGGCAGGGACAGCCCTCTGTACCCAGAGATCCTGGTGGCACACTGCCCTGCCCCATGGGCCCTGGCCCAGCATCACTCTGGCTCAGAGACCTCCAAAGGAGACCCTCCGAGGTCCCACTGTGTGCTCCTGATGGGTTCGTGATCTACAGACCTCACCCTGCCACCTGCAAGACCAATATTCAGGGTTTAAGTGCCAGTAAAAGCAACACCACTATTTCTAGGTCTGCACAGCGACAAGTTCAACAGTGAGCTGACCAAACCTCAGGAGCCACAACGCTACCCCTAACAACACAAAAAATGCCACAACCTCGGGCGAGGGAGGAGAACACTCCCACCTGTCGGGACCTACAGAGGGTGGGCATGGCACAGAGAGGGATGGTTGGTACCGGGCTCCCTGCAGCACAACAGCAGCAAGGCACAGCTCTGTGAACAGACTCAGCCAGCAGCTGCTAAACCCCCATCAGCCCAAACAAGCCTGGCTAGCAGCTCACTGCCAAGCAAGGGTTGTACAAAATAAGGCTGAGCAATTTGTGCTGAGCTTATTTCCAGTGTTTCAGATAGGGCACTGCAACAGGTGGTGTGTCTTCAAATGTTGTTCCAATCACAGAGAGAGCTTAGCTGGCATGGAATCAGAGAGCCTCCACAAAATGATCCCACCTGCAGGACTGATACCACTGCACCCCGCTCCAGCCAGCTGCACTCTCTGCAAGGGGTGAGCAGAGAGAATCCAACAAGCTTGAGGCTTGGAGCAATGGCACAGGACAACACAGCCCCAAGGCAGAGTCCCAGTGCACCCCACACATCCAACAAAGCAGGAAGGAGGCCACTACTGAGAGCTCATTACATCTCCCTTCAAAAAAAGAAGAGCATCCTCCTGCACATTAAGCCCTTCTGTTATTACAGCTAATATTTTAAAAGGTGTTTCTCCAGTAATAATTTGTTTGCCCTTTTTTTGCACAAGCCCTTAAAAGAAAAACGTTTGCCTCAAAAGTATTTTCTGCAGAATTCAGACAAACTCTGCTATGCATGTCCCCAACCCGCCTGCCCCAAGCCTGCTTTCAGCGTGGTGATTCCCCACATCTCACGAACCTAAACCTTATCAAATATTTAAAATGAAAGAATTGAAAGCAGGAAAAAAATTAACAGTGGGAAGAGAGAATGACCTAAATGACATCAATGTGAAGCTGCATTTTTAAACCAAGGCACCTGGTGGTCCAGCCTTCTGCTAGCAGGCGCTGCCCAGCCTGCACCTTCCTGTAGGCAGTGGATGTCCCAACAGCAAGCTGAAAAGGGCATGCTGGCTTCACAGCAACACCTTCCATGAACGAGTGTTGCCAAATACAGGACGGAAAAACCTACACATTTATGACATGTGAGGGAGGGAGGCACGGGTGCATGCATTTTTCCATTCATGCAAAGACAGGGATGGACCATCCACTGCCGAGCCATGGCTGTGCCCAGCCCCTCTGCCCTGTGCAGTGATCCAGAACTGCTCCTGGCTGGGTTCATACCCTCAGTTATGCACACAGACAACACGAGGTTACTCTGCAACGTCAGTTCAGAGCGAACCAAAGAGCCTCTGGAAAAGCACTGGGTGAATTCTCTCCAACGCTCGGTCATAAAGGGGCTGCAGCAGCCACAGAGCTCGCCCTGGGGGGCTCTTGATGCACGTGAGATGTTGGTCACATCACTGCATGGCAGTTCCCCGTGTGGCAGGGAACGTGGCTGTCACCTCTCCTGCACCAACAGACCTGTATGTGCCTTGGACACAGGGTGACCACTCCGACAAGTGTTGGCTTGGTTTTGGACAGCCACAGTGAGCTGTCGGGTGCAATCTTCAATCAAAGGATCTGGCTGCCAATTTGGGCAGTCAAATTCCATCAGACAGCAACGATCTCCTCCCAGCATCCTCCCCAAGGCACAAGGGCAAACTCCGTATCAGGGCACGGATCTGGGAGCCTGAGCAATGCAATTGTTTCAATCACAAGCAGCAAGAGCTGGTTTTCATGTCTGAAGAAGGCTTGAGAGAATCAAAATCCAATTCAAGCCAGCAATTTTATACACAAATTTTATTGCCCCGAGGGATCAAGTTCTTCCTCTAAGCTTTAACTCACCATGAAGAATTACAAGATCCATATGTTACTAACAATAATCCAGTGCAACACAGTGCTCGACATCACCTCAGGAGTGAATGGCTCAGTCCTGCAGTGTCACACACAGCTCCAAGGCACCACAGCACGTCAGCGTTTCACAGACAGATCAAGTCACCTGCACCCACCTCATTTGCCATGTGGACAAATGAGAGACCGGAAAAAGAGGAATGATTTTGGGGAGAGGAGAGGTCAGGACCCCCTTTACAACATGGACATGCTGGAGTGTGCTTGAACCAACGAGGGCAGTGTGGTTTGGTACAAGAATTTGTTTCAGAGCAGTTGGCTTCTGTTCCTGGACAACAGTAACCTTTCAAGGGGGAAAACCAGATATAAGTTAAGAGACATGCATTCCTGAAATGATGTTTTGGAGTTACTGTACCTGTGCCACACCTGTGACAGTTAAAGCTACCCCCTCCGCCGTCTCTACGTCCTCACACCTGGGCTGTAACGTCATTATCTCTAGGGAAATCCTGCCAAAAAACGTAAAATATTTGCACGTTTCCAGGTAACACACAGCCTTCCCCTTGCATCTCCTGCCCCAGGCTACCTGCTGCACTCCTCACAGGTAATGTGAGACAGGCACAGAATGCAGCCAGGGGACTACACCTGTGTCTGGAGACAGACAAGACGCTCTGGCCAAAAACAAAATGTTATTTGGAAATCTCTTTTTAAGGTAATTTATCAACAGGGCTGGCAAGGTGGCCAGGAGCTCACAGCTTTGGGCCCCCTGGTGTCACTGGTTTAGAAGCACAGCACAGAGCCCAGATGCACCCACCCTGTGTCACCCCTCAGGGCAGCTCTGTGCTTGGCAAACTGTGATGCTGATGCTGCAAGAAGTGGCCTCGCTGGATCAGCATTAACACAATCCTACTCCCTGACCTGCCTCACTCTCCCTGCTTCTCCCATATATTGACCCAAAGGCAAAGAGAAGTGTGTCTCCAGCTCCTTAGGGATCAGACATGCAGAAGGACACCCTGCAGCTCCACAGCTTGCTCACCCAAGGTGGCATGAAGGTCCCCTGGTCAGGTGATCTGCAGGTCACAATCTGGTGACATGCAAGCTGAGCAGCAGAGCCCATTGCTCAGGGTGAGGAAGCCCAGCTAACAGCAGCTGCAATGTGCTGGGCATGCACTGGGAGCTGGGACGTGGAGCCACGGGGCAGCGTGCCCACACTGCTCAGCATTCAAAGAAGGAGCAGGTGGTGCACGGCTGCTGTGTGCACACCGTGGGGATGCTCGGGGTTGGTGGGGTGCTCACACAAATCCCTGTGAGCACACACCTGCCCTGGCTGCTGTCCTAATTAAACTGGCACACAAGCTGGGAGCTGATAAAGCAGGTCCTGCTGCCCAGGATGCGCGCAGGCATTTTGTGCCATGTGTGTTCCCAGCTTTAATCAGCTAGTGCAGGATTTCTGAAGGCCTAATCCATACCTTTAATTGAAATTAAATGCTGTTCTGCTCCCTGGCTGGTAAGTCCTGGGAAAGTTTGGTAATTACTGTGACACTGGTCTGTACCTGCTCGCAGTGCCAAGCAAACAACAGCCCTCTACGGTGCAGCTTACCCAAGGTCTCTGTGCTGTACTTTTAAACATAAGAACATCCAAAACAGGCACTGCCTCCGTCTGGGGAAAGAAGGGCTTCAGTGGAAATCCACACTCAAAACCAGAGAGCCAGGCACAGCTGCAATTTCCCCACATGGGTGCAGATTTCCTTTTGAGATGACACAAAGCTTGGCTTCCAACTTGCCCCAAATGCTGTGCAGAACCCAGCCTGGCCCATTTGTGGCTTCATACAGAAGCAGACACCCCTCTGCACACAATTAACCAGTGCTGCTGAGGAAGGGGTTACAGCTGGAGCAAATGTCTGCAGCACTATCAGGAGCCAGCACAGCAATGCTGAATTTGG
This sequence comes from Penelope pileata, assembly GCA_013396635.1. Classification (NCBI taxonomy): domain Eukaryota; kingdom Metazoa; phylum Chordata; class Aves; order Galliformes; family Cracidae; genus Penelope; species Penelope pileata. The sequence goes on along the minus strand of WBMW01003695.1, from coordinate 209,475 downwards.
AATTTGCCAAGAACGCGTCTGTCTGCATTACCCATAAACTGCAGAGTGTGCCCCAGAGCAAGTGCTGGAGAAGGGGAAGGAGAGGAGGGTACTGAGATTTTCTCTGTCCCATTAGAAAACCATCAGTTTTTATGTTATCCTGCTGCTGCTGCTGCTGTTGCTGCTGCTCAAAACAGAGGCAGAAAGGGTTAGAGATGATGTTAGGAAGCTGGAGGATTATTACCTGTGCAACCCCTGTTACGTACAGTGGGACCCCCTCCGACGTCTCAATATTCTCACAGCGACAGAGGATGGTCATAACCTCCAAAGACACTCTAAGCAGCAAGGAATAAGGGTAGGACAGCAAATATACAAAGCAGTTACCACAGAGTAAGACACCCATTGCAAAGGACAGACGGGACTTTCAGGTTTCAGCTTTTCTACGTTCACTTCACATTTCTCCCAGGACTCTCTAACACTGAGCAGGACCAGCTCCCCTCACACTGCAGGCAGCTCCCAGCACCTGGCTGTGCCTTTTAATGAGGCTGCACAGCCTGGGGGCTCACCTCATGCCCATCAGTCACTGCAGATGAAGCTGACACCTGTAACCCACCTGCACTGCCATCCTGAAGCCAGCTGGCATTTGCTGTTGCAGTCCTTTTCGTACACAGAAAATTAGTTTTTGTAATAGCTTAGATGCTTCTGTGCCAACATTTAAGATGGGCCAGAGAAATAAAAGCACCAGGAATCTGGCTACATCCCTGGCTAAAGCACTGATGAGAGAAGGTGCTTCCAAGTGCTGTCCCGAGGAGCTGAGTAACACCATTTGGTTCCCTGGGAGGCATGTCAATAGGCACTGCCTCTCTGGCTGCTTTTATTTCTGACCCCTAAATGGGGACAAGATTTTTTTTTATTTTTTTCCTCAGCCCTCAAGGTTGCAGCAGGATGGGAGCCCAGCACCCTGCCAGTTCGGACTGCTCCTTTTGTTCCCAGGTTAGTGCTACCTGGCGGGATGCCGCTGTCAGCGACACAACTGCTGCTGTCTCACTCGCTTTCAGCACTGGCAGTTCCAAAAAAGATGTCCTAATTTCAGAGGAGGAAATCTGCCTCATTCTGCATGCTAATGCAGCATGCTCCATTTGTGGCACAGCTCATGGGATCTGGGAAAGATTCCGGTCTCAAAAGCAGAATTAAGCCCCACATCCCACGGCATGACCTGGGGGCATAGATTTTGAAGTAAAATATTTGCTTAGGTGCTGGCAATCCTGTCCAAGCCCCTTTGCCAGACAGTGCACAGACGTCCAGCACATGACAGCTCATTCCTGGCAAGCAGTTCTGCAACCTGGACTCACCCTTTGCTTAACTTAATAAGTCAGCCTGAATACATCTGTACCTCCTGCAAACAGCAGGTCAAGGTCCTGCACTGCCCTTGGGCTCCTCGCACAATGAGAGGAGCAGAAGGCATTTGTTCAAATCAGTTCTCCTGTTGGGATGCCTCAAAAAAACGTCAGGATGAAGCCTGGCCAGATGAAACGCGCTGCTCAAGCACTGTGCCACAGCTGGGCCTTTCCCTCCCTTCTCATCTTGCACGAGCATTGCTAGAGAGCTGGGGCCAAAGCAGTGGGTGTTAGCTGGGACTCTTCATGCAGCCAGGGTGCTACTGTGGGTCCCTGCAACAATCCCATGTCCCAGACTGCCAGGAGAGGACCTGAGAGGTGCCAGCAGCCTGTCTCCAGCAGCAGCCAGACCCCTGAGCAATGCAAGCTGCCTGACCCACGTGAGCAGCACCGACGGCCGTGCATCATCTGCAGAGCAAGAGCAGCAGCATGCTGACTGTCTGCTGGTGGCAACACGTGAACAGGGAGAGCAGGCAGCAAGGCCAGGCAGTGCAGGTGAGCTGCAACCTCTGGCCTCCACTAAGCACAAAAACCCCAAAGTCCCGTCTTCATGATCCTTTTCCCTGTTATTTTTTACATAGGTGGAGGAAACTTGTGTCAGTGAGCGTGAGGGAGGTGTTGGGGCAGCAGCACACCGAGCAACGTTCCTAAAGGTCCTGAAGCCAAAGGGCCACGTTGGTAGGACAGCAGCAGCACCACAGCACGTTAGTTCAGGGACCAGCATGGTAAAAAGCAGCAAGCAAAATCCAGGGCTGAGGAAGGGGAGAGAAAGGGAATCCCATGGTTTTAAATAGGAACACAGTCTGCTCCCATGGTGACAGCGGTCAGCACATTGTTAGAAAAACAGAGCTGGGCAGCAGGAGGGGGCATTGGCCCTTTTGCTGTGGGGTGAGGGCTTGGGCCACCCTCAGCAGAGCACAGCAAATCCTCCGAGCTCACAGCCCAGCACCTCTGCCTCAGCCCCACCACTCAGTGGACAGCCAGAAGCTGCGTGGGGGTGAGTGAGCCTCTGCTCACCACTCCTGGAGGCATGGCACAGGGCACACGCTGCTCCTGCCAGCGCTGCATGCAGGGCAGCCCTCCTCTGCAGGGCCCAGAGCTGGCTGCAGCCAAAGGCAGAGGGCTGGGCTGATGCTCACTCCCAGCTTTCCCTGTGCCAGCCACCCCATGTTCTTAAAGACACCGTGACAGCCCTGCAGGTATGGCTCTGCCCTCCAAAACCCACAAATACTGGGGGCCTCCTTACCTTTGGGTGTCCGTGATGCACCACCAGGCCCAGGCCCAGCCTCCATACACGTACTGCTTCGCATCAGAGCCACAGCAGCCACCTGCAGCACAGCGGGAAGAACAGAGATTGAGGGATTACATTTCTGTGCCAGGGAAAAACCTGCACCCAAACGGAGTGAGTCGCAAGCAGAACAACCTCAGGGCACTGAGGAAAGGGCACCCTGAGGGTCCCCAGCTCTCACAACCTCTTGGAACAGTACTGTGGCACACAAGGCTTCCAAATCTCACCCCACACATTCCAGATTTGATCCTGGTGAGGGATCCTCTTCACCACGTTCATTGCAACAGCCCGAGGGCCTCAGCAGGGCAAGCACTGCACCGGCAGCAGCAGACATCTTCAGCCCTGCAGGACTTATCCAAGCAGGCAAGGCAGAGCCAGCGTGGAGGTCCCTTGTGCAGGAATGTTCTGCTGCCATCTCCTCTGGCCAGCTTCCCCTGTAGCTGGAAGGCTGTTTTCAGGCAGAGTTACAGAAGCTGTTGATACAACCCTGCGAGTATCATAACTGCAATGCCTCTGAACATCTCTTGGAGGACACGAGTGCAGCTAGCTGAGCCCTCCAGCCAGAGCCCTGCTGTCCAGAACAGGAAGGGAGGTGCTCCTGGCAGCCAGGAAAAGCAGCTCTGCATGGAGAGGTGTTTCACTTCAGCGGGGCCACGCAGTCATTAACTTCTCTGCTGAACCTCTGGTAATTGTTTCATAATAATGCTCTGAGAAAACTGCACCCTAATACCACCGTCATTACAGGAGAGGAACGTGCCTCTGCACACAGATATTTCTTTTCCTCTGCAGGCAATGAGAGGAAATACCTCATTCAGCATCACACCCGACGCCAGCCCCATGCTCGCTTCCCAGCACCGCGTAACCGCTGCGCAGCTCCGTTTACAGAGCTGTGCTGTGTGTCAGAAAGTGTCCAAAGTGCAGGAAAACCAGGGAAACCCAAGGCACTGAGCAGGGCTGGGATGCCAGCTGGTTGCTTTCATGCAGGCTGGACGTCTGAGTGCAGCAGAGCTCTGTCCTGGTAACACAACTCAGATGAGCTGATCGCTGATTTTCCGTTGCAGTTCTGCAGCCTCTCTCCCAAGTCTCAGCAAGCGAAAAAGGAACCGACAAAGTGAAATCCTTACAAGGCTGAAGAATAAACCCTCTTGCACAATGAGATTTGGCAGAGGTTTTGCCTTTTTCAGCTATAATACACCCACTGTTCCTCCAGCCTGGGTCTCACAGCACTTGGCTATCCCTCCCCAAGCATCCACCGCGCCTTTCCGGGCGCAGCCAGGCCTGCTACAAACGCAGGATTCATGGCCGGGCAGCTGCCAGCCAGCTTGGCCTTTTCCCAGCTGAAGGGGTCCCGTGTTCAAGCACGATTTCCCAAAGCCAAGAGAAAGCACGTTGTCTGGTTTTTATGACATCTCATTAACCATTTGAGGGTTTCTGGATAAACGGAGCGCTCGGGCAGCTGCAGGAAACTGTCTTAGTGGACACAAGGGAACGTGGGACTCGAGGACTTTGCAGGACAATTTCAGCTGGTAACAAGCTCTGTGCTGTTTGCTCTCCCAAGGTAACTCGAGGCAGAGAGCTCACCCTGGGGCAGGAAGTGATGAGCATGCAGAAAAGCAGGTCAGCAGAGCAGGCTGTGCGGGTAACTGCGCTCCTTCCCAGAAGCTGCTGCGGCCAAACGCAGGAGCAGAGCGGGTATTGAGGCCTTTGTGTGCTCAGGAGCCCCCACTCCATGTCCCAGTGCAGGGGAACCTGGTGCTAGCACCTGGAGGAGCTGTGCTGGAGGTGGCAATGAGCAGCTTGGGGGGGGGCCGGAGAGGAGGCAGCTGCCAGAGCTGCGGGGCTGTGCTGGGAAACGTCCCCAGGTGCAGAACAAGAAGGCACAGAGCTGGGAACAGCTACTGAAAGCTGGCATAAGAGGGGAGAGGAAAAGGCAAAGGCACACGTAAAGAAACCCATGTAATAAAGCAGGGTCTAGACTAAAGCCAGTGTCTGCTTCCTAGGTGCTCCTATGAATATAAATCAGGCTTTGTCCTCACACAGATGCAGTACAAGGTTGACAAAAAAGAATTTAAACATGCAGGGTTCTGAGATGGGTCCATTTAATCCTCTGAGGTCACAAAAACAGGTAGAAGCAGGCAACGCTGTTAGCCTGTTTTGGAGAGAAATCAAATCAAAATCATTCTAAACTATGAGTGTTGATGTTAAAACCACACCTTCAGTTTACCTCATCCTGTAAACAGAAACCCAGAGAAGAACGAGGCCACAGTGAAGCAACACAACAAAGCCACTGAGATGCTGCCCCAAAATTCCTCCTAGAAACAAAAGTCCCGAGGCTGCTGTGCCCACCTCCCCTGCTGTCCTCTCTGAAGGGACCTGCAGATTTCGCTGCTGTCACCACAGCAGATGGGCAATGCCAGCTCCAGCGCAGCGTGTCGGCCCAAACCCTTTTCTGCAGGAGATGGAAGGGGCCTCCTCCTCCTGTTCTGTTCTCATGCAATTGGTTGTTCCCACCTAAACATCACTCTCTGCGTTTCTCTTCACTGAACTGCATCCTATTTCTTCCAGACCATTTGGCCAAGCTGTCGAGTTCGCTTTGATCCTAATCCTGCTCTCCAAAGCTCTCGAATCCATTCCCAGCTCAGTGTCATCTGCAAATTCAATAAGCACGTTCTCGATTCCATTACCCAAGCCAAAACAAGGCACTTACTTGATAAATCCTTGCAGCTGAACAGCAAGCCACTGTCAAGTTCCCTGGCAATGGTTTTCCAGCCAGGCTCATATCAACTTTACAGCATCTGAGAAGCCAGCTTCTCGTCACACTGTGGACTGCGGGCCTCTTGCAGAGCTGGAAGGTTCTGCAGAGCCTCCAGAAGCCTTCATTTGTGGCTTTCAAAACTCATAAAAGTGACTGTTCTGTTTTTATGGTACACTGTCTCGCAATCAGTTCCTCTTGCAGGAATAAGAGATGCAACAAGAGGACGTGAGCGCTCAGATGAGATGGAGAAGGGTTAACTATCCCCAACTGCTGGGGCCTGACAGGAAATGTTTACACAAAACCAGAAGCAGCTGCCAGTTCTTCTTCTCCTTTGTAAGAGATCACAGAGCCTGAGGAGCTGAGCCAGTCCTGCTTCTCAGGCTGACTTTGAGCAGTCCCAGGGCAGGGGCACAAGCCACTGGTGTGAAGCAGGTGCTGCTCGGGGACAGCAGTGTCCCCTCACCCGGGAGGGAAGGCAGATCAGCTGCATGTGGCTCGCACCCAGACCATACACCTTGGTTGTGCTCTTCCAGGCTTTCCAAGCAGTATATTTCAGTGCTCTCCTCGGAAATGAAGCCAGGCTGACAGCACTCCCTCTCCCCTGGCTTTTTGTCTCCTTTCACACCATGAACTCCAGCTGCAGCAGCAGCCTGCCCTGCCCCAGCAGCACCAACCTGCCCTGCGTGCACCCCCAGGCTGCAGAGATCCACGCTGCCACGAGCCCTGTGGGCTCACAGGAGCTGTAAGATGAGCACAGCCATTAAATATCACATCTCCTCCTCACGGGGCTCCGCAGGAACATTACAGTGCTGTATTTCAGCATGAGCAGATTGATCCTGAGCCACGGAGGCGGCGTTCAAGCAGACCGTAACCTAAAGCCATTATGCACTGGAGAGGATCCATTTATCTAGCGGGAAGCCTGACGTCAGGATGAGTTCCCTGCGCTTCCCCGAACTCCGGGCGCTGCCTGAGAGCAGCCTGGAAGGGGCTGGGTGCTGCCAAAGCCTCCCCAGGGCTCACACCCAGCCCCAGGGCTCCCAGCACCTCCTGCAGTGTTCAGATTCCAGAGAGAATCCCCGGAGCATTCCTACCAGGCCTGGGCTCTGCGTCCCGCCTGGCCGAGGGCAGGTTCTTAGAAGGAGAGGAGCGTTGCTGGAGAGGGAAGGATGCCACGGAGGCCGCTTCCCAAATAAGGCTGCAGCACTTCTGCACGCACCAAGCTCCCAGCGCTGCTCCTTCCGTGCAGGGGGGGCTGAGAGGTCTCAGGGGAGAAAAGAAAGAGCTCAGCAAACAGACACACAACCCAGAGGCAGCACACAGCCAAACTTCCACAGGCACAGCTCAATTTACAGCCAGGAAAGCTTCGCCGTCAGCTCAGCGATCCGGAGGGGCCTTCCTGCAAAGTCTGACAAAATGCAGCTGGAGGCAGCTCGGGGCCGCACAACAGCCTGCTGCGGGCGTTATGTGCAGGCAGATCGCTCCTCCCTTCCCCACATCCCACCTAACACCACCCAGACAAGCGCTGGGTGCTGCTAGCTCTCCCTTTTCTGCATGCAGTTCCTGGAACCATGGCTGCACCCTCCTGCTCCTCCCTGCCCCTGCTTGGGCCCTGCGGGTGCTGGCATCGCACCTGGAGGCAGCATGGAGCCCAGCACTGAGCACGATTGGTGCTGTCACCCCAACATGCAGCCGTACCCCCACCTTCAGCTCGGTGCTGCCCGGCTGTGGGGACAGGCAGACCCCCCCAGCCCACCCTGGGGCCGTGTTCTGTCACCTGCAGGAAGGAGCAGCGGTTAAACCGAACCCTCACAGGTCCACAGGGGCAGGTTTAACTCCTCGAGGGGCTGGTTCCCTGTTTGGGGAGCAGCTCCCAGCACACCGCCATGGCACCCCATGCCCACATGGCGGGCTCAGCCCCGGGCATCGCAGTGCCCACAGTGCCGGCAGAGAGGGGTGACACGGCCGAGGGCACACGAGTGACACATGTCACCACCTCACACGGGGACTCAGGTCAGCCGCACGGCCCCCAGACCCATGGCTGCCGACCCCTCAGGGCCCCCCCAGCACCCCCGGACCCTTCACGGTCCCTGAGGGAAGGGCCCTCCGGTTTCCCCCTTTCCTTCAAGGGCCCTCAGGACCCCCGATCCCNGCCATCTTGGGGAGGGGGCGCCGCGACGGGGGCGGGGCCGGGGGCGCCGCCATGTTGGGGGCGTGCGGGGCGGGGACAGGGAACGTGTGGGGCGTGCGGGCAGTGAGGGTGTGTATATATAAAATGTGTGTGTGCAATGACTGTGCAATGCGTGCATGCAGTGAATAACGTGTGTGCAACGTGTTTGCACAGCCTGGTGTGTGTGATGTGTGTGCAGTGTGAGCAATGCAGTGTGTGCAGTGCAGCACGTGGATGTGTGCAATGCAGCCTGTGCAAGGCGGGCCATGTGCAGTGCACCGTGTGCATGCAATGCAGTGTTCGTGCATGTGCAAAGCAGTGGGTGTGCAAGGCAGGCTGTGCACATGCACAGTACATGGTTTGTTGCCGTGTGTGCAAAGCAGGGCATTCACACAGCAGCATCTGAGTGCGTGTGCAAGGCCAGACGATGCACTGCAGTCCGTGCACCTCAGCATGTGCGTGCTGCACCATTTGCATGCACAAGGCAGGGTGTGCACCCTGCAGCTCATGTTCTCTTTGCAGGGCCAGGCGTGCTGTTCTGCTGCAGGTGCAAGGTGGGGCACTGTGCATTGACATGCACAGGAGGTGTGCATGGGCTGGCTGTGCAGCTGCTGCCAGTTTGCAGCTCGGGGCACTGCAATGGGCCCAGCCACGGTGCTGGAGCAGGAAGCAAACCCTGCAGCAAGCACAGGGCCGCTGCAACGCGTGTGCAATGCAACAGAGACCACCTCCTCCCTCCCCACTCTCCCCATGGCCCCCCAATCCCTGGTGCAACGCAGCTGCAGCTCTCTTGCCTTTATTCCCCGGGGCTGGGGCTGGGCTGCAGCCCCAGCAGCCGCTCGCAGCTGTCCCACAGCTCCCGCGCTGCGGTGTCATCGCAGCCCCGCGGCCAGGGCTGCTGCGGGCGGCAGTCGGCGAAGTAGCGGCCGCTGAAGGGCTCGAGGCCGTCCTGGGTGGCACAGACCAGCGCCGTGCGGGCGCCCTCGGCAGCGTCGCGGAAGAAGAACCGTGCCAGGGGCAGCCAGAAGAGCTGCAGCCAGAGCGGAGCGTGGCGGAACAGCTGCGTGTTGACAAAACCTGCAAGGGGAAAGGGGGGCACGGTGGGTGTGCAGGGAGTGCGGCGTGCAAAGGGATGCAGCATGCAAAGCAATGCACTGTGCAAAGTGATGCTGCGTGCAAAGGGATGTAGCGTGCAAATGGATGTACTGTGCAAAGGGATGCAGTACACAAAGGGATGCACCGTGCAAAGGGACGCTGTGCAAAAGGGAAACTGTGCAAAGGGTGCACTGCACAGAGCGATGCACCGTGCAAAGGGATGCGGCATGCAAAAGGATGTACCATGCAAAAGGGATGCACCATGCAAAACGACACTGTGCAAAAGGTGACTTGTAAAGGGTGCACTGCACAAAGTGATGGTCCATGCAAAAGGTCGCTCCGTGCAAAGATGCACCACGCAAAAAGACATCGCAAAAGGGATATTTCATGCAAAGGTGTACTGCACAAAAGGATGTTCCATGCGGAGGGTGTGCTGTGCAAAAATTGCACTGTGCAAAGGGACCCTGCGCAGAGTGCAAAGGGAGCAGCATGCAAAGGATGCACCGTGCAGAGGGATGCTCTCTGCAGAGGGTGCACCATGCCAAAAGCAAACTGCTCAGCACCGAGCTGCCCCGCGCTCAGCCCCACCTGGGTGCACAGCGTAGGCGGTGACACCAGTGCCCCGCAGGCGCTTGCCCAGCTCGCGGGCGTGCAGCACGTTGGCCAGCTTGCTGTCACAGTAATCCTGGAAGGCAGAGAAGGGGCCGGGGGGGGGGCGGCCGAGCTGGGCCAGGCGCAGGCGGCCGGCGCAGTGTGCAGAGGATGCAATGATGACCACGCGGCTCGGGGCACTGCTCTGCAGGCGCTGCAGCAGCAGCCGGGTCAGCAGGAAGTGGCCCAGGTGGTTCACCTGGAAGGGGAGGCTGAAGCCGTCCTCTGTCGTGCCCCCGGCACAAACCCCTGCGGATGCAGCGTTGTTGGGGGGGTGCTGGGGGGAGGTCACCAGCCTGGTGCTCACCTCTGTTGTTGCTCAGGAGATGGGTGCTGGGGCGGGGAGGTGCTAGGGGGTCCCCAGTGCAACGCTCACCCATGTTACTGATCAGGGGGTGGGTGCTGGAGGGGGTCCCCACCCCAGTGCTCAGTTACATCAGTGATTGGGAGGTGGGTGGGGGTGCCG
>WBMW01003695.1:170208-198351 GCA_013396635.1 Penelope pileata | reverse complement strand
ACACAGCTTCAAAACATTGAGAATGCCATCACTGATGTATTTACACAGAATCCAACACTTTTCCTTATTCGAAATTAAAAAAAATAAAAATAAAAAAGAGGGTGGACACCAGGAAAAGAACTCGTTTCTCACTGCCCGTATACACAGTAGCTACGTTGTAGTGCAACCATAGCAGGGAGGGGGGGGAGAAGTAACTGCGGGAAGAAGAGCGCTTCTTTACATTAAATAAAACAATGATATTGTATAGATTTGCTGTATGAAAACTGTATTTCTCTTTTTAATATAAAACTATTGTCACTGGCACAAAATAGAACAAGTTTCTGATTATTTTACAACTGCGTGGGAACGGTCTGGCAGAGAGAGGCCTCGGGCGGTGCTCGCCCCTCGCTCCGCCGCGTTCTGCTCTCGCTGCAGTTTTTTTTCCTTTTTTTTTTTCTTTTTTTAAATGAAATGTATAGTACAAATATATGTGCAAATGCCCCTAAAACTTGAGCAAAAAAGAAAAATTAAAAAAAGTTAAACGTTCTTCATTTCATGCAAACGGCGTGTGAACAGTCTCTGGGCTGACGTTAGAAAATCCCACCTCGGTTCTGTACAGTTTTGCATTGTCAGAGTCTGAGGGCGTTTCCTTAACTCCAAAGCTCTCTTCCTACGATTCCTAGGGAACAGAGTTGGACCGCAGCACGGGCACCTGGTGGGGTTTCAGAGAGAGCTTCTCCTCCAAGTCCATGTCTTGTACTAAGGCAGTGTCCCCCTTGGGCTGTTTGGTCGCAAATTCGGTGATGCTGAAGACGAACTGCAGGCAGCCCAGCTTGATGTAACTGCCGTGGTGCAGCAGGGCCGTCCCCTCCCAGCCCGCCCCACTGCCCCCTATCAAGCTGGAGCTGCTGGCTTTGCAGTTGCAGGGTTTCCTCTGCTGCCCTTGAGCCTGCGAATTCATCACCGCGGCTTCTTCGTGCGGCTCCTCTTCCTGCTTCCTGCTTTTATGTCGTTCTGGAAAAGAAAAATGGCATCAGGTCAGGGCAGCCAGAGCTGCTGTAACCCAGAGGGGCTGCTGCTGGGGTCCTCACGCACGAACCCTCCAGCCCAGAGGGTGGAAAAAGGGAAACGGAGCCACTGGGCAGCCCCAGAGAGGTGGGGACATTGCCACTGTGTTCTGGCAGGCAGAAAAGAGGAAGCTGAGCAGGAGGAGGACAGGACCCCTCCCAGGTCCTGGCAGGACTACGTGGGGGTGGCCCTGTCCCGACACTCACTTATCACGCTCTGCACTTTGGCAACAATACTGCTGGGAGGAGTGGGGGCCATCTTCTCCGAGAAGTCACACGAGTAGAGAACGTTGTCCACCGTCGTCCCATGCTCGCTGTAGTTCAACAGCTCGTAATGTTTCGTATTCTGGGAAATGGGAAGAGGAGGGAATCAGGACATCAGGTCAGAGAGGCCCCTGCCCATGTACCCACTGGGAGCACTGACACAGCCCCTCCCTCCCTGCTGCTGTTGAAGGTGAAATAACAACAGTTAGAAACCTTCCAGCTTGAGACAGCAGCAACCCGAACCTCACACACGGCTCCCAGCACAGCTTTCCTTCCAGAGCTGCTTTCCAGGGTGCTTCCCAGCTGGGAAGAGCAGCTTTGAAGAGAACTGGGTTTCACCTGCTTCACTTGCACCAACAGATCCATTTTGGAAATGGATTCTGGCTGCTTTTCCCAAAGCAGATGCTCCTAGACTGCAAAGACCAAGGCCAAGAAGCAGAAACTGTGCACAGAGCTAAGCAGGGGAAATTCTCTCCTCTAGAGCACCCACAGCCAGAGGAAGCTTTCCAGAGCACAGAGGAAGTTCAGTGTCTAAAGACCAACCACTGTGAGATGCTTCAGCTCTGGATCCCATTACTGAGTGTGTTCTGCAGCTTGTAGTGCCCCGGGGAAGGGCTGAAGCAGTTACAGCAGGGTTAATCCTGGGTCCTGCACAGCACAGATCCTGCATGGCTGACAAACAGCAACATAAAAGACTCTACTCTGCTTCAAAGCTTGTTGCCATGCTAAAAGATATCTCCAGTGGCACTTTTATTGGCAGACCAGTGTTTACCTCAAGAACAAACTCATCTCTGGACTGTAGTTAAGAGGCAACTGTTTACACTGAGAGCTTCACTAAAATTTTAGTTACATGAGACATGAAGCAGTTCCCTGTTTTGTTCCAGTCGAGGTTCTATGCAGACAAGTAAAGCTTAGCTTCTGATTAATAACACAGCTGGATCAAAACGTATCGAGCCGGTTCTGTGCTGTTTCCTTTCCCCAGAAGCCAGCAGTGACGGTGCTCACTTGTGGTCAGCCTTTGTCCACGGGCAGCTCGCTCAGGGATTGTGCTGGCAGGGCTCTGTGCTTCAGAAAGGGGTTTGACAGAAAACGCTGACGCAGCCTTCACTGGAGTGAAACCATTCACAGCTCTGGCTCCTACTTTGTAGTCCACAAAGGAGCACCACACAAAGGCAACCTGCTGCCTGCATCTCCAGCTCCCACTGCCGTGCATGCCAAATGAAAAAAGGACTCAGGCACTCACCTCGTCGTAGAATATGCAGGCATGTTTGCCGGACACGTAGTTACAGTGACCATAGCTTGTAAGGCACACATCCATATCAGCTCCTGCCAATGGGGAGGACAAAAATGCTCAGTTCGTTTCAGGGGAAAAAAAAACAAAACAAAAAAACTGTCAGGCAGCAGAGAACAACAGACAGAATTAAACTTCAATTAGCAAAACAACAGGGGAGCAACTGCCTTTGTCCCACTCCCAGGCCTGCATGAATAATGCTGCGATAAGCCACCGAGCAAAGTTGCAGTGGGGGAAGGGAGGGCTAGCTGCTAGGCAGGAGGGCTGAGCAGCGTTCTGGTGCTCCTGGGCCATTCCAGAGGGCCAAAGGAACCCCAGCAGAGAGAAACAAAACCCACAAGCAAACCTTAACTCTTCTCTCCATCAGCCAATCCCTAGGACAGCCACTGTGCCCACCAGGACACCAGCCAGACTGCAAAGATTCCGGCGGACGGGGAATTTCCACACTTTTGTTAGCAAAGAATCCCAGCACATGCACCCACAATGAGTCAGTCTGCTTCAACGCCCACTTGGCAAACACACGGGGAGGGCCAGGGAGAACCACCCTGAATCCAAGAGGTCGTGCTGGGGAAAAAGCCACTCACCTGTCCCGATGTAGAGGGTTCGATAGCACATATTGACTGCACCCCCCAAGCCCATCAGAGGGTAGAACACTGCCCGGGCTTGCACTTCCTTTCTTTGCGCTGCAAGATAAAGAAAAAGCACTTGAACAATGTTATCAGCTGCAGGGGCTGCTTGATGCCAGCATCTCCAGCACCAGACTCTCCAGAAAGCACAGATCCTCAGGGGGATGCAGTCAGCTTTAGCCTAAACCCCAGTTCTCCCCCCACTCTAGGAATGTTTGTGGATTAAACATCTTTTTGCTGGTCATCAGGGAAAACTGTTCTTTGCAGCAACCCACACAAGCCATGCAACTGTGGAGCATGCACAGTGAGCCATGCTGAGAACAGCAGCTCCCTACTACTAACTTCTTCTTTATTCTCCCCCACTTTGGGGAACTCAAGACCTGTGTCTTGCTGTAAAAATGTCACTTTAAAAAAAAAATTGGTGCTGGTGAATATCACCAACTTAACAGTTGCAATTTCACTTCTAGTGAAGTTGCAGGAAACACACAGGCTGAGCTGGCCTTGTGCAGGGATTAACCCAGTTCCCAGCACGGGGTGACGTGCTGAGTGTGCTCCTTTACTCTCAGGTGAGTCCCCATGGCACACAAGTCTCCAGAGCAGCTCCCTAGCAGCCAAGTTCATGTCACACATTCTCTCATGCCCATGTTAACTGGGCAGAAAATCATTTTCTGTGGAACAGATATCAAACCCCAGAGCACACAGGCCTGCCAGGATTTCAGCAGCTGTCTGTTGGAGATAAGCCCCTTATACACGCAGAGCCTCTTCCGATACCACATCTGAGTGCCAGTTTTATGCCAAGAGTGTGAAATCAAAGAACAGAGCACAAGGATTACGAGACTGCTTGCAGAGTCACCTATGTGAAGAACAACGGCCACGCTGAGTGGCACCCCTGGATGTGCAGCACTCACCACACTTGAGATGTGCAGCTTCCCAGCTCTGCACAGCTGCCCTGCACAAGGCCCTCCAGCTGTCTGCCTCTGCTGACTCAACAGGGCTCGCTAAAGGTTTTAGATCTAATATTTTATCAGCAATGCTGAACAGTCAGCTGGATGCATCCATCCCATCCAGAAAGGGCTGTGGGTTAAGATAGCATCAATCTGCCTTTTGGGAGGCTGAGGAGTTCCCAGAAGTTGCCTGGTTCAGAGCAGCACAGGAAAGCAGCTTGTATCACAGCCTGGTGCTGTGTCCTACAGCAGCACTCCAAAGAAGATCAACAAAGCATCCAGAGAATGCTGTGATGCTACAGCAGCAAGTAAGTAGGCAGACACAGAGTTTCAGAAGAAGGTTACCCACACCAGCAGACTTCCAAAGACCTTATCTTGGGTATTTAGCCCCAGGCCCAGCAGAGGGGGAACAGACAACTGCTCCCACAGCCAGGCTGTCCAGTTAGTGCTTGAAAGCAGATTCAACTGAATGACTGCACACAGAGGAACAGCAAGCCATGGTCCCTGTGCAGCTTGAGGTGTTAGTAATGCCAATACCAGTGACCAAAGCTGAACTCAGGCTGTGGAGATTACCAACATCTTGATCTTAAACATATTTATCCTGCCCATCTCAAAGATGAGGGGAGGGGAACAGCTGAACCTTCCCACCTTTTGCTATTTCTAAGATGAGTAATATACAACCTCAGTAAAGATTTCCTTTGGAAAATCAGAAGGTCTGCTGAAATGTTACTGAAGGTGTTTTCATTGCATAATGTGTAAAAAATTAAGCAGAGGGACCTGAAGGAGCTCCTGGTCAGTGGGCATCCAGAGCAGGAAACACGAGGAAAGAAACGTGTGAGGCAGCATCAAGCAGATACCAGAAGAAGAGTGAAGATCTGCAATGAACAGGCAAGGGAGTGCCAGAAAGCTCAACACAAGCCAACTATTCTAGGGCTGCTCTTACCTTCAATGTGGTTTGCCACAGGAGATTGCTGATGGGCACTGACACTGCTCGCTAGAGACTGAGCTTTGGAAGGAAAGAGCTGATGTATTCTCTGCAAGGCCAGAAACTTGATCAGCTGCTCATCCAGCAAATTTATCTCAAACTCTGTTAATAAACAAAAAGCAATTAGTAAAGTTATTCATGAAAAGGGTGCCATCTGAGCTGCAGGGGGTTTAACTGCTCCACTTTCAAACGTGCCATGTGCTTCAACAGCAAAGACTGACAGTATCTGCAACATCAGGAACGTTACATGTAGGTGGTCTCCCACTTCACACCATCTCAGGAGCAGCATCTGGGCAGTGCCAGCTATGGCTAGAAAGCTGCAACTCAGGCAGCAAGCAGAAGTTCAGGGCTCGGAAGTTCAGGGCAGCAAGGACTGATAAGTTGAAAAATCTGCTGTTTCAGCTCAAAATCAACGAGTCCATGGACGCAGACATTGCCCCCTTGGGCAGCAAGTTGGGTCCTTCTCGTGAAGCTTTGTTATCTCATCATGTTACTCTACAGAGGATAGCAGTAACCACCTCTCAGCAGCTACATGCTCATTCCTGAGCCACGTGCTTTCATGGCAGGCAGGGTCAATTAACCAAAACAAGGTAATTCAGACAAGATTATTAACAAGCTTTAAAGCAGATCTGTTGCTGATAGCTTTGAAGTGTTTCTATTTGTAAAGCCCTATAGAGATCCGCCTTCTGGTAGCAAAAGCACGCTGGCTAACCTCTTTTTCCAAGTTTTCTTGGCATCAGCAACAGTTAAAACAGCAAGCAGAAGAAGACACAATGGTCTTTCCTGATAGCAGAGGGGTCAAGTTGGCCAAGCTGAGCAGTTGGGGTTCACCCAAGAAAAGAGGGTCACACTGGCAATGCCAGAAAGGCTCTTCTCCAGCAACAGGCACTGGCAGCTGCCTGCCTCACCACGCTATGGGTGATTGCTGGTTAGCAACCTCCTCCTCCTGAAGTCACTCTGCTAAGACTTGGCAACCCTTGCCAAGTGCAACAAAAGGAAAATAAAAAACATGCCAGTCTAGGAGGAGACTGACAGAAGCAGAAATGAATCGGAAAATTAACCGAGCCAGTAAAGCATTGCGACTCGGGTGGCTGCTCTACTTCAAGACGTAGAGTTTGGGATCTGTGCACATTGGGAACACCTCTGGAGCACAGCTAGCACCACAACATGGCAGGGCTGCAGGTTTCTGCATGTGAGTTCCACCTGGAAAGCAGCCCATACATTCTGATTGTTCCTCAGAAGAGCTTCGGGCAGAAACACTCCATTGGCCTCGCTGCCTTGGCAACCCTACAAGCAGGGAAGCATGTGACATATTTAAGGTAATGTATATCCAGCCCCTCCCTCACCTGCCTGCAACCCTTCCTTATCTCTGGAACTTCTTGAGCAGAGAAAATGCTGGGGAAGCAAACATGCAGGGTGAGCAGAGACTGACAACAAACTCGGTACTCACCGCCATCCACGAACGCTTTCAGGGAACTGCTGAGGTCCAACGTAGCTGTGGAGTTTGAAGTGAGTGATGAGGGTAGAGTTAAAGCGCTTCCTATGGATAAGGTGCTGGGGCTGACCTTACCATCTACAGGGAGAGACGGGGCAGAGGAGAAATGTCACTGTGAGGCATGCACCCAGCCCTCAGAGTGCTCAGAATGACTTAATTCTGCTCATAGCCATGCTTTGAACAAGGCCTGAATTGGAGAGCGACAGCTTTCCTCCCCTCACAAAAGGGTCAGTGTGTGCCCTGAGCACAGCACCAGCCCTCAGAGCCTCTACTTCCTCCATTTTCAGAGGAATTCTCTGCACCTATAACACCCAAGCCCCCTACTCCTTGCTTGAAGGAGCAGCCATGCGAGACAGTAAGTGATGTCATGCTACAGAGACTGAAAGACGAGCACCAAGCTCCCAGCAGCTGCAAAGAGCTTGCTTAAACCTAGAAATATTTGCCCAGGAGCTTGTCCAGGTCTGAACATGCTTTTTGTGCACATTTGCTGCATCCTTTTGATGTCTGTACAATTACCAGCTCTGGGGTGCGGTTCTCTGTCTGGTAAGAATGTGACAGTCACAGGCACAATTTATTGTCCACAAAATAAAACCCTACTGCTTTGGCAGTGACTGTGCAGCTGAAAGAGGCACTGGCAAATGCCAGGAAGTAAAATTCCTTTTCAGCACGGTTGATACCAGCTCTTGGTCTGCTTAGAACTATTGTTAAGGCTGAAGCTTATGGAAAAAAGGTCATGAATCATTTGCATTGTTGTACCCAGCAACAGAATTTGCACCCACTTCACACAGTCATTTACGTTCTGTTATAAATACACATGCATCCTGTTAAAGTCTATCCAAAAACATTTACATCTTTCCCAAGAGAAACTGCTCCTAAATGATGTTTTAATGTACCTTTCACAGAATCCAAATTATTTAACATCTTAAGCAGCTGCAAAAGGATGTAGGGTTTGCAGTGCTTTTCAAATCCCAAGGACGGAGTTTCCTCCAACACAGCCCCTTTTCCTCCACCTAAAGGCCCCCAGCCTTGCATTTCTAAGCAAGGCACAAACCAGCAGCCCCAGAGTAACTAAATTTGTTCAGCGTGAAGCAAGGAGGCCAGCTACTCTGGGAACTGCTTCCAAACACGAGCTAGAGCTCTGAAGTTACTCCAAAGGAATTTTAAAAGGAACAATAACAAGATGCTGCCTCTGTGCTTGCGCTCCGCCCAAGCCTGCCACCGAGCAGCCACAGCTGCAGGAGATGTGACAGGCAGCTCTGTCACTCCCTTTCCAGTGACTGCCTCAAACCCCACCTGCACAAAGGGTTTAATAGCCTGAGTTCTGAGCTGCTGTGGGGGAAGGGAGAAGGAGAATGCTGTAGGTGAAAGCTTATGCTAGTAAAATTTGTAAATTCTGAGAGGTTACCCTCGCCCTCAGCTCCCAACATCTTTGACTTGGTATTTTGACACTGAAGAATGGGTATGTGCACTTTAACAGCAAGGTTTTTGGGTAAGCCTCAGGACAGAGGTGGGATATCCAGTTCCTAACGGCCCCAAAAAGAACAGAGAAGCAGGTACCAATCACATTACTACCTCCCTTGTCCACATTCCTCAAGCACCAAGGCTGTGCAGCTGAAAACATCAATCCCTCTGTCCAAGGGGACACAGCCATCACCAGAGCATCAGAGATGCAAGAGAGCTGCTCCTGGGAAAAGGACTGTCTGGCAATCCCACTCGTGCTCTAAAACCAACTGGCAGTTCTAAAGCAGCACGGGAGCAGCCAGTTGTTAAAACAGCAAGACAGCAGCCAAGGGATTTAAATCTACTGCTGCTTCCCAGAGCTGAAGTGACCCACTCTCCTGCTGCTCAGGACAGAGCTCCTCTCAGCCCATGGCTCCCAGGAAGGGACCCAGAGCAGAGGAGACTTGAGAAGCTAAATGAGGGCACACTGCTAGAGCCTCCAGCTCCAGAAGCAGCACTCAGCTGGAACACTTTCCCATCCCTGGGGCCAAGATCAGCTGCTGGGTGCTTACCTGAAGGTGGTGCTGGTGAACAGAATCTGTTTGTGGATCCAACAGCTGAGATCCCATCTCCTGCAGCCTGGGGAGGGGTGAGAGCCCTGGTGGCAGTCAGAGGGGAGCCCATGGATCTCAGCTCTGCTGTTAGCGGCGGTCCTATCTGCGTCTGCACATTCTTTCTTTGCAAAGTGCTGGTGGTCTCCAGGCTGGCACAGGAGCTCGATATGGAAGTAGGCATACTTGTGACTGGCACAGAACCCCTTTGTGCACAAGAAACGGGTCCTCCTACGTTCTCCGTTTTGACAATGGTTCCCATCGTGTGATTCATTAGTCCACAAGTCGCCGGGGGCGTGAGAGGCCGAGGCCACGTTTGCCGATGAGACAAAACAGGTATTGTGTTACCAGCTCCAATTAGCCTCTGGGAGTCAGTCAACTGTGCTGAAGATTCGGATGAAACGCCATAGAAATGAGGACCATTGACTTTAACGTCAGAGGCTGTCGGCCCATTGGAAGTCCCGCAAGAAGTCACCTTCTTGGATTTATCTATACAAGAGCTGCAGTTGACATCTTCCTGTGACAAAGTCTGCTGGGATTGCGAGGAGCTCAAGGAATTCTGGGTGGTAATCCCTGAGGTGCAGGATGACATGGAATAGAGGGAAGGTGTGGGTGCCTTGTCAGCTGCCTGGTAAGGGTTGGCGAGTGAGCCGTCTGCCACAATAACAGGCTTAATATCAGCCTTCTCTGTTTGTTCAGAGTCCCAAAGCGAAGTCATCTGCTTAGCAGATAAATGTTTCAATATGCTGCACTGGAGCGCAACAACACTACAGAGCCACTGGGAGGAAGGAAGAAAAAAAACAAAGCACGTTAGCTCCGCAGGCAGACGGTGCTCCGAAGTCGAACAGTTACCCACTGCTCACCCAGCTCCAAGAAATTCATCTGCCTGACTGCTGCAGAGCACTCAGCATCTGTTCTGATGCTCATCTAGCACCGGGAGAAGACTTTGGATGTACAGGAATACCTCCAAAATTAAGTGCTGTTTATCTGTGCACACTGAGGAGCTGAGACTACAGGAGGGGGAAGGCAGCAGAGAACTCCTCACTCTCCAATGTTTCCCTTTCTCTCCACACTGAAAGTGTTGCAAATTCTTCAGCTAGTTACATTCCCATTTTCCACTAACATGGGCTTCTCTCCAAACAAAACCCTCCAGCACCATGGAAAGAAAAGCTGATCTAACTCATGCTGCAGGGAGTCACCTGCCAGAGCAGGGGAGGAGAGCATCTTTTAGGCATTTTCTTTAACACCAGGTAGAAGATGACGTTACTCCAGTGGGCAGAGTGCACACACCATCTGTAAGAACCTTGCCTGAGCTAACAGGACTCTGACACACCGCTGAGCGCAAAGCGAAATGCCTTCCCGTGGTGGAGTCCAGCAAGAAATTTCATACAAGATTTAAATACTCATCTGACCTTGATTTAGAAATCAATGGCTGTCAGCAATAAAATGAAGCCCAGTAATGTGACATTAACATACAAATAAATGTGTCAGAGAGCAGCCTTACATAATCAAATTGGAAAGTATTTCACCTCAGCCAGGAAATAAAAATGACATCTAGACAGAAAGCCCTCAGCTACGCTGTTAAGACCAGGAGACTATTTCACCACTTTCCTGAAGTGCCAAATGAGGAGCTTTATGTTTCACCTGGAAAACCAAGATGAAGTTTTAATGGGCAAGGGTGTCAGGAACAAGACAAGCTGTCACCTTCAGACGTACGATTTTGAGGCCGGTTTCCTAGACAACTGCTCTGATCACAACTGAAAGGGAAGAAGATTGTTGTACCAAAGCAACTACAGACAGAGTCTAAGCATTTTGACTTCGTTTACCTCCTGTTGTTCTGTCTGGCTGGCTAAGTGCTCAGTGTTCAAAAGGTGCTTCTGCAAGGGTTCCTCAGGGATCCCGTTACAGATCAGCTCGCCATCTCTAATTGCTGCAGGCGCAAGTAACGGGGGTGGAAGCCGGTATTGGGACTTTATAGCATCAGGAACCTACATTGCAGGGAAAGAAGATCACACATGAGAACAATTACTCAAGAATGACTTGTTAAATGAAGTGCCTAACCAGCACTGCGCTTCGTGTTTGCTGTTTTCTGACCCAAAGGAACCCTGCAGACAATACATTAGAAGTTCCAAGTACCGAGTACTTTAAATTGATGCAGCTATGCTGAAATTAATAGGTTTCATTCCCTCAGGTCAGGCATGACTTCAGCATAACATAGTGGCTCCAGCACAAAAAGTCATGCAAAGAAAAGGCAAGATAAGAAGGGAAACATTTAAAATACCCATATGACATTTTTCAGGCATTCTGGCAGAATTATTTTTTGGGGTTTAACAGGGAACACGCAGCAGCCCAGATTCTGGCTCTGGGGCCACCTTCAGTTGGTTTTATGTTGTACTTCCTATGCCAGTGCTAGATTTAAAGGCTCACTTCCCATAGCTGAGCATCATGGTTGCTGGGAAAAAAAAAAGAGCTTCTTAAATCCTCCACAGTGAAAAGTAACTGCTTTGACTGTTGACTTCCAGACCTCTCACCACCACATTCATTCAGACCCCACTTTTCTCTCCCACCCCAACAAGGCTATCCCTACGGGGCATGCTGGTTTCCCTTCCAAACCAACACATGTACACGGAGGGTTTCACCAACACCTACTTGCTGACACTCACCTTCAAACCCTTTCTTTTCACTGACTGAAGAACTCTGCGATTCGGAGGATGTTTCTTATGGATTCGGTTTAAGAAATCCACTTTGACAACGTGCTGAGATATGGTGTCCTGGAAGCGGTCAAATACTCGGCACCGATTACTCAGGGTCAAGTTCTTCTGGTTCAGCTGGGTGATCAGATAATGCCACAGGAGTTAGGGATCCACAGAGCACTAAGGCACCCTAAGACTGTCACAATGCCCTGTAGTGCTGGCAGTACAGCATCAGCTCAGCTTTAGACCATTGGCTTCCTGCAGCACTCACCATTTCTGTTAAAGGGTGAATTGCTGGAGGTGAATACAAAAGCACTCAGAGGCTACTAAGTAGCATCAATGCTCTCAGAAGCAGTTTCTCTGGGCACAGCCCCTTTGTTCCAGCCCCCCCTTCCCTGAGTATTCAGTCTCAAGTACAACGCTTTTCCACAAATGAAAGCTCTCATTTGGAATGAAAGTTTTTTGGGTTAAGCATGAAAAGAATTACTTCCCCTATTTGTAGCACTGTGCTGCTTTTGTATCGCAGTTCTGGAAGCTCATCTAGATCTTAAGGAGTCCAGTCCGAAAACTAGACGAGCTGCCAGTGAGTCACAACCTGAGCTGTCAGCTTCAGTTACAGGAAGGAGTTCCCCCATCTTTATATTTTATTGCAGAGCAGCATCATATTCCTTTGCAGAGTGTGCTGCTAGCAGCAGGAACTTTACAAATGTTACAGGGAGCAATAAGAGCTCAGAAGCTGTTTCACATTTGTTGTACTTTGTCCTTCAATGGACCTGCCAGGTCCCACTCCAGAAGCTGGTTACCATACTGCAACCACAGTCCTGCTTACCACCACGTGTTCTATGTGATTTGGGCACATCCATCTACCCAGAGGCATGGCAGTAAGAGGTGGCTCCAGACAATCCATGTGGAACAGGAGTGGGCAATAATCACACTGAATTAGAGGTGCCACTCTGCAACTCCTGCAAAGAGACAGCCATACCTTATTACCCCCTGCAGAACAGAGAGCATAAACACACAGGGCAAGCTCAGCTAATCACTTCAGCTTATCTTTCCCCACCAATTCCCACATGCTATGTACTTGCATCTAAAATTAGGCTTCAGATTTGTAACTTGATCTATATGGACCTTCTGCAAGACCCACTCGAGGCAAAAGGACTAGCTCAAACACATCAGGGTTTCTTGGTCCAAAAAGTCCTTTGGCAGGAGGAGATGTTGCTGCTGGAGAGGGGTAAGCACCTGTCAGATCCACCTTACTAACTTCACAAGTGGACCTTGTGCAGAAGTTTTGAGTGGCTTTGTTTAGAGCAAAATTCAGAGATCAAAATAAAATCTCAGACTTAGACTATTACAATTTTCCTCAGATGAATCTTGCATGAGTTTGGGACATCTGCTTCAATAGGATTGAGATGTTCTCAGAACAATTCTCAAATCCCAGCAAGCTACCACACCCGATGCCCCAGGTTTTAGAAGTCCTCACCCTACAACAAAGTCATTGGCTGTTCCCCACAAAAGCCCATCT
This sequence comes from Penelope pileata, assembly GCA_013396635.1. NCBI lineage: Eukaryota > Metazoa > Chordata > Aves > Galliformes > Cracidae > Penelope > Penelope pileata. Next base: position 185,434 of record WBMW01003695.1, on the reverse strand, counting down.
GAGTCTCCAGCCCATTTCCAGAAAACTCACTCTGACTGGGTTCCTGAAATAAAGTTTTTTGGTTCTGCTGACATTTTGAGTTGGGATTTATCTGTGCATTTTTTCTGCAGTTATAAAGAACGTAGCAGTATTATATACTAGTTTCAAGATTTACTATTGCAGCACAACACTCCTGCTTGCCTGGGGCTTATAGCTCTCTCTGTAGATTTCTATTTCCTAAAGGTCACCTCCTCACATTCTACCTTCACAAGCCATAAACAAACAACTCCGTTTTCTAAACCATCACTTTTTCTTAGTAGAAAAATACCAAAGGCAAGATGGCTCACTCTCTTCAGGCTACACTTTAAAACCTTTACAGCCACGCAATGCTGCAGAAGTTACACCTACACTTGTTGTTAAGCACCTGTTATTTAGGAAACATGATTATTCCCCTATTTGTTTAGAGGACTGGAAGTTAGCAGTGAAGGAAAACGGGAAAGGTCATGCACTTGTTTTCAGCAAGAACTTTGCTCCCACGAAGGGTGCAGCTAGGCTGAACAGCTTCCCTGGAAGAGTTACGTACCTGTTGCAAGTGAAGCAGACTTTGACTGGCAAGGGAACCAAACCATTGTGGTCTAACTCGTGTTGTGCTTTCTTGACGTTCTTTCCTGTGGTTTCTTCCTTTCTCCTCCTCTTGCTAGTACCTGAAAGTAAATTTTAAAAAAGGCTTGGGTTACCCACATAGCAGAGATTTGCTTCCTGGCAGATAAGGATAATCAACTCAGGCAGAAGCAAACAGAAAAGCCAAAAAGAAACTGCTTAAGGAGCCCTTATCAACCACTAGATCTAGATTTAAGTGACAGAGACTGGCTCCAAAGGTGGGCATGTTTCAAGCTTAACGTACAGGGAGTCACTGAAACAATTAAATAATTACTTAACAAAGTTATCAAAATCAAGTAATTGGACAGTTGGAAATTTTTTCTTCAGACTGATGGTCTAGACTAGGTTAAACACAGAAAGCATCCATTTCAAGTACTGATGGAGCTACCAGCAGTGTCCCCACCGCTTGCATCCTGGGGAACCAGAGGCCACTGCTGTTGCACAGCTGGATGAGGACCACGGGCGGTACCACACCTTTTGCTTTCACCAGTATCCCTCAAGCCACAACTACTGAAGAGTGGAGAGGAAAACAAGGCAAGATGACAGCAGGATGCAACTGCAGACACCTTTACCAGAACTGGACAACGCGTGGCTCACCTGGAAGTGCTGTGGTGCAGGTCAGTTCATTCGGCAACTGGAACTGCGTTGGGTTCCTTTCCATGGCAGCAGCAATTAGAAGCTCAAAGGGTCGCTTCAGCTGGGGCTGCCCACAGTCCATTTCTGCAATGGCAGAGTCATCATCCACGTCAATTATGTCCTCATCGACATCATTCTGCTCTGAGTTGGGGGTCTCGGTGCTGGCATTGGATGTGGGAGTGCCAGGCCGGCTTGCTCTCCTTTCCAAGATCCTGGCATGCGCATTAGCCCTGATGCTGCTGCTAGACCTGTCCAACAGGTCTGCGTCACTGGTTGGGGAGGTGGTCCTTTTCCCAGATTTGTCCACCAATCCATTTACCTGCCCCAGCTCTTTCTTCTGTTCTCGCTTCTGCACGACATGAATAGGCAGGCTTACCATGGAGGCCACAAACAAAGCACATCAACCTTGACAAATAAGCAATCGAAGACAAACAGCATCTGAAAAAGCTTGAGCCACTTACTACAGCTTCACCCGTGAAGTCACTAAAGCCTGGACCTAGCAAAAACAATTTGATTACAGCTAACACACAGATGACAAAACAGCTGAAGGGAACCAAGCATGGGGAAGAAAATTAGCATCTCTCTCCTTTCAGGACAGCTGTATTTGAGTCCAGATCAGGACAATGTTTCACAGCATCTAGTCCTAAGCACTTGACAGATGACACAACTCTGTTTACTTTGCTAGCCAACACTGAGAAACTCCATGGTAGACCATTCATTGTCGATGCAGTCTATTAACCTTGGCAGTGCATCCAAACTCATTACAGAATGAGAAGGTCAGCTTGAGAACACAGGGACAACATAAAAACAACACTCTGCTATCTCTTGACGTGGGACTCTTGAACAAGGTGGGCAGGGAGAACTGCAGCAGAGGAAAACAATACAGAGCAATCACTGAGAGATCCATTTTGCAAGAGGAGGGGCAGCTGCACGGCCTGCTATGGGCAGTTGTGCTGCTCCAGTGCCTGCCAGCATCAATCTACTCAATCACCAGGAAATGGTCTGTAAAAGAGCCAAGTGTTATCAGGCAATTTTTAATACAGAGAAGTCTTTCCATTGGTGGTGTGGTTTTTTTCTTTTTAATTTAAATTATTATTTAAAAAAAAAATAAATCGTGACCTTCATTTTTGCTCTTAGCAGATGCATGAACAGTATCCTGGAAACATACCAAGGGAATTGCTTTGGTAACAAAAGTACAAAATTTCCTTCAAATCTGTTTTGGGTGTCACTTCAAGGGAACAGTTGCTAGATAGTTTGATAGAGTTTCTAAACCCTCTGTTACTCAGTCTCACGTAGTCACAGTGATAAGATGTTTACATTGTGCAAGACAGTTTCCTGGACAAAGAGTATCAAGGAAAAAAGAAGCCACAATCTTGCTCAGTCATCTCCTCCCCATCCTGATCAACAGCCCAAGAAATCACAACCCACTGTGATTTCACCCTCTGCTGATGTGCAGCTGCTCTGAAGTCACACTTCTGAAAAAGCACACATTAACCACAAGAACAGCCCTGAAGCTAAAGCTGCACTAACAGGACTGGTGCACCTGCAGGCAGCTCATCTCCTCGAGCATGAGACAATACCTTGGCTTTCTTGAAGCTTGTTCCTAACAAAGCCCTTCATAACTGTGAGCATAAAGAGCAGCTCTGGTGGTGCAGATGCTAATGTTAAGGGGAGAGGAGATGATAAAACAGAGGGTTCCCTGTTCAGCCGGGCGGTGGAAGGGCAGGGAGCGTGTTTCCCAGAGCAGGCTTTACCTTTCGGCGCACGGTGCAGCGGTGACACATCCACTCCCCTGGAGGCAGCATTTCCTCGCTGAGCGGAGGGTTGCTACAAAAAAAAAAAAAAACACAAAGCAATGCTTTACTGTTATTTCTGGAACATCTCATCTCCACGTAGGCCGAGTCGGGGCAGCTCTGTCACCAGTGACGTTAGTCTTCCATGACATCCATTTCATCTCCCCAGCGCAGAACAGTCCAGAAGGGCAGCCTTAGTACTGAGCAGCAAAGATAAACGGACAATTCATTTCTGTGCCACACATACACCTCCCCTAACTCCTCCTTTAATAACTTGATTACTCAGTGTAACACTGCACAGATTCCTGTGCAGCAAGCACGGTCACGAAGGCATTTCTATCCCTTGAATTTGCAGTGAGTGCAAATGAACAAGTTCCCATGAAACCTACCCACTGCTTCTGATGCACTCCATCCCTGGGCACACCAACTCGGTGGTGGAAACCACCTTCTATCTGAAGACAACCCAAACACCCCCAGAAGTGCCACCATCTACAGCTTGCCTTGGCTATGAAGCACAACACGCGTCCTACTCGTACGGGTTTGCACTTGCTATAAAAGCTGCAGCACGTCGAAACGACATTCTCATTTTGATTCTAGAAATAAATCAAAGCAAATTAGATGAAGGAGTAAGGACTATTTTGAGAAATGTTTCTTTCCTCAGCTAAAGGCAGGGCAGCATATGTTAGATGATACACTGCCTTACAAATCCTACCAGCTCGAGTACTTTCCAACACCTCTTTATCATTAAGTTCTGTTAGTTCAGCAAACTGCTGACTGCAGCAAGAAAAACATCCACGCCGTCAGATAAACAGCTAAACCACGCAGCGTGCCTTTCAGATATGCTTTTAAAAGTTCTGCCCATTGATGCTAGAGATAAAGACACAAAAAGTCTGCTAAGGAAGCGCCCCACAGCTGCACCCTTCCAGGACCTGGCAGCTCCCACTGCACACCAGCAGCGTTGCATTGGCTGCTGTGGGGTCACACCAGCACGGAGCTCACCGGTGCTGCCCGAGAAGCCAGGCAACTCCTGCACTTCCTTCCACTTCTCCCAGCACAGGGTCCCAAGCTCGAGCTAGGAAAACAAACACGCTGCCTTTGCTGAGCCAGACCCCGGCACGCCTTGCCCTGCACACGCTGCTGCTCCCACAAAGGCTCAGGTGCTGCTGTGCTGTGGGCTGTGCTCCATCCTGCAGCACTTTGCTGGAGGCCTGGGGGAAGGACACAGCCAGCACGGGGCTGGTAACGACCTCAGCACTCGTGGGGTCGGGCTCTGGGGAGCTGTGGAGAGGCAGCACATCTGGCAGCCATTTTGAGGAGCAGGATGCAGAGGCCTCCACGTTCCAGGCACTCCATGGGCACACAGAAAGGTACCTGCAGCCAGTGCTTCTCATTTCCTGCAGGGCTTGGATGAACAAGAGATCAGGCTCCAGAAGACAGCAGCAAAGCCCCAACTGCCGCCTGCTTCACGGGAAGCCTCGAACGTCTGCCTGGAGCCGTCGCTCCCCCTGCCCCAAACTGACCTTGTGCCAATGGAAGTGAGGAAAGGGGCTGGAAGGAGCAGAGCGGAACAAACGAACCCCGGGTGCTCGCTGTGAACGCAACCCCAGCCCCAAGGTGGGCCCTGCAACAGCTCACATTTAATCCTGCTGGAAACAGAGCCCTGAGGTCTGCACCGCAGCCAGCATGGATTCACCCAGCCCATCCCCTCCTCCCCTCCCAGCACCCCAGGGATGAAAAACCCGCAGACTTTGGTTTGTTCCTGGTGGATCCGAGGCTCTGAAGCTGCCGACGAGCATGCCCCGACCGCGGGGAACACGCCTGCCCCGGCCCAGCACGCTGTGCCAGCCGGCCACGCGCTGCCAGGCGCCTGGGGCACTTGTTTTAACTGCAACCCTCACCTTCCAGATCTCACAGGGAAACAAATCAACACCGCAGCAAACCTCCAGAGGTGCCTAGAAGAGATGGAAGGGGTTTCTTCCTAAATGCGCACGTTATTGGCATTTTTTGTTAACGTTTGAACTATCTGCTCGACAACCACAGGATCCTATGTACACAGCAACATGAAACAAAGCAGCACTTAAAGGAATGCTTCCCCCCAAAGGCCCACGAAGGAGGGGGAACGATGAGCGTCGGAGGCGCAGCGAGGTCTCAGCCTACCCCCGAGTTTTTGTGCTCGCTGTCAAGGCCTGGCTGCCACAGCAGCATTAAAAGAGCGATTCTGCTTCTCCTGGTTAATGAACTGCTCGTGGAGGCAGCTCGCTGCACTAACAAAGACTGATGAATGCTGCTCCTGGACGGCGCGGAAAGAGCATTTCCTGCGTCTCAGCATAAAGCCAAGGAAGCGCTCAAGAATGCCATTTTCATCGAGTAGTCACGACCACATCCTTCAACCTTTTACTGTAAGCAGAAGGGAAAGTAAATTTTTCAATCTCAGCGAGATGCTTGGTCTTCACAAGCAAGGTAAGAGCCCGGCAGCAGCACGGCGGCCGCTCTCTCCCAGCCCTGTGCACGTTCATTAGCATGCAGACCTCTGGCTGCTGTGTGCTGCCAGCAGGACCTGAGCCGTGCAGCACCACGGCCATCTCCGGTTACAGCACATCTCCTTGGAAGCACACACACCGCTCCGCCGTGCTCTTCCGCACCATTTTGCTGAGCCTTTGTTTGCAGAAAGTTGCCCGGTTCGTGGTCACAGGCAGGAGCGGCGGCCGGTGCTGATTTACCTGCAGGGTTTGGTGTGAGATGGATCAGATCTCAGAGGATGAACACGTTCTTGAATTTAAGACAAAGACAGCTGCAAAAAACTCAGTCTGACTTTCAAAATTAACGTCCACACAACCACCTGGAAGAACAACTCCTCCAAAGCCTCTGGAAATTAGAGATGTTGATCATTGCCTATTCAAAATCCACTACACTGACAGTGAATTGCTTCACGTCTGATGGCTTTTATGAAAAAAAGCTAAGTAGCACCTCTTGAAATCCATATCAGATTTATGTTGTCAAGAATTGCTCTTGTAAACTTCTAGACTAGCCCACATGGTCTCAACATTATGCAGAGCCTCGCTCAAAATTTAAATGGCTATGATAAAATCAAACATCTTCAAGAGTCATCTGTGTATTAGGAGTTTTTGATCCAGCAAACAATAGCATGAAGCCACTCAGCTTTTCAATTTCACACTCTGGAGCTCTCGTGCATCAGCTGCCTGGTGTTAGTCTCAATCCCATAACTACTCTTCACTTTGCTGACCTCAATAAATAAGTAAACAAATGCTCAAAGAATGGCACCTTCTCCGGCACAGACTGGGCCGTGGCTCTCAAAGGACCCAGTTAGAAGCAAACCTGGAGGTATTGCCACGTGGCACTGCTGGTGGCCATGTCACCTCCTGGTAGGCTGACAGCTCTGGGAGAGGCAGCTCTTGGGGCAAGGGCAGCAGGGACAACCCGGCGGCTGGCAGAGCTTTCTCCAACAGCTCCTCTTTGGCTGCAGTTGATTTCAGCGATTGGACTTAACGCTATATTTCTGTGCAGTGGAAAATAGTAACCTTGCAAGAAAATCTGGGTAAGAACACCTTTCCTCAGGCTCTCCCCTTCTCAGGAATTTCTGATTACTTTACCAAGGCTCAAGGACAGGCTTACAACGAAGGATGCCGGTTCCGTGTGCCAGTAAGACAGAGGAAGAAGCGTCCGGCTCTGCTGTTGGACTCCTATTTATCCCGATGATGGATAGAGGTACAGCTGTTCCAGCAGCTTCATAAAGAACAAGGCTCCCTGGCTTCCTACAGCAGGGCCTCAATGGCAGCCGTAACGAAAACAAACCAGGAAACCAACCACGCTGCCCGCGCATTACAAGCAACCCATTGAGAAACAGAGAAGGTTGCATCATTTACACATTCAGTCCTTTGAAACAGCTCTACTGAGCCCAAGTTACACACTTCTGCTCACAGCTGCTCCAAACCCCTGCAGAAGGACACCTGGAACACAGTGCTTGCAGCCTCTGCTGGGTGCATAAAGCCCCACAAGGCAGCAGCTGCAGCCTGGGTTAGGCTCTTCCCTGCTGCAACTCCTACCTTCCTATTGCAAGTCCTGGGTCAAAGAAGAGTTTACTCTTTTCTGTGAAGATGGAAGCAAGACTTCATTGCCCTAAAGGTAACTATTAGGAACACCAACAGCTCTCATCACAGCGATTCCTTGGCATGGACCAACCAGGGAAGTCCTACAGCAAGTTGTTCAGGCTCCACCTGCTCGCTGAAATGGACACGGCTGCTCGAGAGTACAAGAAGCAACCCTGCTGATCAACACATGGGTTTCTCAAGCACCAGAGCAGAGACCACCAAACTAGAGACAAGCTCAGCACAAGTCTTCAAGGACCTCTAAGCAAGATCTGACCACATTAAACCCAACAGTCTCAGAATCTTCTGGTCTCCAACAGGCTCACAGACTGCACACGTTACAGCTAAAGCCAGCGGTGCAACTCGTGTTAATGGCAGAGCATCAGCTGCTGGGCTTTCATCTGTGGTACAGATTCCCCTCCCCTGAGGAAACCAGTGGAAAGGAGCTCAGCAGCCAGAGTACGTTTGTTTACACTGAATCAAAGTCTTGAACGTGTATATACAAGGCAAGGAGATGTTTGCACACCCAGCAGGGAGACCTGGACATCACGGGACAGGTCAGTACATGATTACTTTGGCTGCCACTGAGCAAGGAAGGGAACAGAGATGGCTTCACCAACCATCCCATCCTCTGCAACGCTGCCTCTGCTCAGCATGCATCTTGAACCAGACCTGAGCTAGAAACCAGGCTGAGCAACAGGCAGAGAACTGAAGGATTAAAGCACCGTGACACGGCCAGACAGCGAGAAGCAAGATGCAAGCAAGGAAAGATGAAGGCACACCAATCTGTGTGTCACCAGGGACGCTACATCCCCAAGTGTCACTGTGTGCATGCTTCTCTCTACCTCCTGTATCAGTGTTCAGCAATCAAAGGGGAAAGCTCAACCTCCAGCAGCAGCACCGTGAGGCTCTGAGGAGCCAGGCCCTGTCCCACGAAGCACAGCATCACCACGCTGCACAGGACAGTGTTTTTGTCCCAGACCTGACAACAGAAGCATCCAATGAAGTGCTTCAGCTGCAGGTGAACATGTGAGCACCTGATGTAATTGCTTACTGCTATTCATAGAAAGAACCTAGCCCACAGAGACCAGCCCCAGACAACCCATTAGTTACCACCCTCATTAACAGGAGACAAAAATGAAAGAAATGGTTCTTACGACATTGGATTTCTGTGTATAAAAATAAGCACATACCTGTATACATCAACATGATTGAAAAAAAAAAAAAAGTGCCCTCTGAGTTGGGCTTTTTTGTTTGTTGTTCTGCTTGTAAATTAGCTTGGCTAGTTCTGAAATCTGAAATTTGGGACATACCTGGGAGTGAACTGTCTGGCTGGGTAGTTAGATCCAGAAATCACAGAAGTCAATAGGCAGACTTGTTGACTTTGGAAAATTTGGGTCATACCCTGAAATGCAGACATTTTGCACATCCTGTTTCTTTCCCATGTGTCACTCCTTGTGCCTGTGCTGCAGACAATAGTCACAATAGCCCCAATTCAATGGCCACATTCATTATGAAGTGCTCAGATCTTTACAGCACCGTTTTCTTAGCAGATTAGAAGTCATCTCCTCAAAGCAGGATGACACACAGGGCAGCAACGGGGAAAAGAAAGAGGGCCGAGGAACAAGACAGCTCTAGTGAGAGCCAGTTCACCCAATTCTGTCTCTAAAGAACAATAAATGAAGAGAGCTCTGCTGAAAAAAATCAAAACACGGGTTGGAAAGGTTTCTGAAAGGTGACTGCATTCAGCCCTCGTGATACCCAATGTGTTCAAAGGAGACGGGGCTGAAAGGATGGAAGCAATGAGGTGGCAAAGGGAGACCAAAAGCAGGGAAAGAAGCACATCAATAGAGGCTGGAACACAGATCCATGAAAGCAAAAATATGAATTCACTGTCACACAGACACAAGTGATGTATAATTCTGACACCTACATGTGGGCTAGGCTTTCCCAAGAACACCAGGGAGGAGAAGGAAATGAAGAGCAATAAAAAATCCCTCCACTCCCCTACAAAAAAAAATCCCTTAAGACGGTATAAATCCTTTTCTGTCTTTCATCACCTTCACATCCTGCTCCTGGTGCCATTCTAGCCTGAGATCACCGGGGGGTTCTCGTGATGCCCTGCCCAAGCCAGGGCCGTGCAGGCAGGTGTTTCACACCAATCACTCCCACTTGCCAGCGATCCAGCATGGGGTTTTCAGCCTGCCAAATTGCATCCTCAGGCCACTGCTTTCTGCAGGGTTCAAAGTCAGTAATCTCCAGCTCCATCTAGTTTACTTCAAGTGACTCGTGCAGAGCAGACGTCAGCAGAAAGAGGTGAGAGCTGGGTTTGGGCGCTGTGCTTCCCCAGCTGCCCGAGCTGCTCTGCACCGCAGATCTGACACTGCCTGCAACAATGATTTATGGGATCCTTTTCTTCTTCATTTTTTGACTCTAGGAGGCATTTACTCCACGCCCTAAAAGGGTATGTAACCACATTACTACCAATACCCATCAGCTCCCTCATTAAAGGGAAGTACAGCACCGTTTTCACTCTGCTTGCAGAGCTGCTGATGCATTCCTTGCAAGAGCTGGGCAGGCACCTGGGTGCTGGGGAGCTGCAGGCACTGGAGATGGCCTGCTCCAAGATAAAGCCAGCTCTGACAATCTGACCACGTCACAAAATCCCAAGTTTCGCCAGTAACTCAACATGGCAAGACACTTTTTGCTTACCCTCACTTCTTTTGGATCCAGGACTTCACATCCCTAGAACAAAGCCATATTATATTCTGAGATACATTAGCATTTTCAGAAGTCCAAGCTGACTTCCTGAGTGGTTAAAAAAAACAGGTAGTCATTCTCACATGTGATTTACATTGCAACAGGCAGCATTCCCTGAATGCTCACACTTTGCAACACTTGCTTGTAGGAAGATACACCTCCCTCCTGCTCTGCCAGTGACTGCTGCATTCCTCACAGGGATTCCTGCCACTTGCTACCAACATTAAAAAAGCATTAAAGAGCACTAAAAAGGGCTCCAGAGCACAGGGAAAGCTCAAGAACCTGACACATCCCACCGAGTCAGTCCAGAACCAGCAGTTTAACATCCACCCGTGTGGGTCACCAAGCAGCAGAACTGGTTTTGGTGCCTGTAGAATGTTAAAACCAAACCAGTGCCATTACCTGCAGCAGGATTCAAAGCTTGAGCTGAGTATATCTTTCCTGGAGCCTGCCAGAAGCCCTGCATGCCACACACGTGTTCTTCACACCACCACAACACAAAGGACAAGCCGAGTCAGAAATGGTGCTTCCAGGGTGCAAAAGGCATGTTTGGCCCTTGCTATCAATGCACGGCTTGCAGCAGGGTGGCACGCCCCATCCAGGTGTCCTTGCAGAGCTGGGACACGAGCACACTGGGTCAGCCCTGCTCCCCTTCCAGCTCCCCATTTCCTGCCCACCTAAAGCAACTCCGGGAAATGGAGAGCGGGTGGAGAACGATCGGAGCGTTATCCCACTCCGTGCTGAGCACAGTGGTCCTTCTGCTCCCAGCTGTAAGATCTGCAGGCAGCTGGGTAATCTTACCAGCACCGAGCTCATGTGGGATAAAAAGGCACAGGGCGAGCTAAATTAAGGTGAATATATTTACAAGATAGCGCTAAGATCTCCATAACAAACAGTCATTAGCAGATTAGCATTATGAATCTAATCCAATTAAGAATTTCCTTTGCAAATGCCTAGAGGAGCTGGAATTCCTCTGGGAAGACCTTTCCACGTTTTGAAATGCTCCCGTGAGTCATGCCTGCAGGTCTGACATCCCAGGAAGCCCAGCCCCTAACGAGGCCACGCGTGCTGCTTCCCAACGAGCTGCATCCAGCCCAGCTTCTTCGGGGCCTCCTCAAACACTGACTCCACACCAGCACAAAAAACACTTCTCAGCTCCACAAACTGGCACCTTCCCAAGCAAAGAGACAAAAAGCTGAGAGCTTCCCTTATTAACAGCCTCGTCCTGTGCCCTTTGAAACAGCTTCAGATCACTGTGGGTGTTCGACACGCCGCCGGTCTATACAGCAGCGATGCCTGAAGATAACGTGTAAGGGAAGCAGTTAAACATCCCCTTGTTGATTTTGAGAGACTCCTGCTGCCTTCTGAGCTCACCACCGTGCTCTGATGCCAGGAGCAGCAGTGATCCACACGTGCCCAGCTCGGCTGCACGATTGCCCACGCTGCACAATCTGCTCACGCTCAGTTTAACACGAGCGCACGCGGGAGAGAACAGCGATTTGCAGCTTCCAAAAATGAGACTGGTCCACCAAGTTCTTAACATCAATGGTTTCCTGGTGCCCTCGGCGTAAGGTCACTAATTTAGGTTGACCTTATCTGGTTTTGCAAGGAGAGATTGAGGACGAAAATAAGGAGAGCGAAAGATTTCATTGGTACAACTCTGCTTCAGAGAGCTGCCAACACCGATCATGTTACCACATCTGCAGACACATGCGCAGTGACCCTCTGCACCACGAAACCAGGCCAGAGCCACTGCTCCCTTCTGGTTCAGGAGCTACACTGCCATGGCCCCAACAGCACCACAACCAGAGATGCACAAAAATAATAGTTAGCTGCTTTTTTTTGGATCTCCCATTCTTTTTTCTAAAGGTAAGTCCTCCTCCAGGGCAGCCTTCTGGACATCCTGCTGCTCCCTGCAGGTGCTTTGGTGCTTTCAAAGCTTCACCTGAAATCCTGAGGCAGCCAAAGCATCACCTCAAGGGCAGGATTAGCACAGACAATAGATAGGCTAATGCCTTCCTCCCTCGCCCCCAGCACCAAACAGACATGCATGCAAAACCACCGAAGGCCAAGGCAGGACGTTTTAGACCTGAATAAGGTGGGGAAAGAGTTACTAATGTCCTACCAGTCAAAGACAACTTTTTTCCATTCTATGTGCAAAGCACACAGACACATGTTCAAAACTGATGTGACTCATAGAAAATATGCAAAACTCAGGCTAGTTTAGCTTCATCTGCTTCTCTCTGCAGCTCTGTTACTCCAGTTCTTCGACAACGGCGTTCGGGGAGGAGAAGGCTGCCAAATGGGAGAGGAAACAGAGCCAAACGCTCCCAATATAAACACTGAGAGGCAAGTGCTGCAGCAGCCTGATGGAACTCGCAGGCCCCAGCAGGGATGCGGGGTGTTTCTCCCAGCACAGCCACGCTGATGATGCAGCAGCTAAGGGCAGCCCTTGGCTGGGCAGTGTCACCGCACCGCATTCTCTGCTTGCTGCGAGGGGCAGCGGATCGCTTTTAGGCAGCTCAGGTCACTTTGCCAGGCCAGCAGTGCCCGATTTTAAGGACTGGAACAGCAGCACTCAGCTGGGTGATTCTGAAGAGGGCTCCTCCAGGCAGCAGCTCTGGCAGTGAGACTTTAAAGAAGCACAAGACTGGGCTGTTATTCCCCCTCCCGCCGGCGCTCCCCTCCCCCTGCTCGCTAACTAAACTTTTCCTCTCCCAGGGATCTTTCTAATCCTCCACCGATGCCGTAATGAATTTGCAACATCACTCACTTTGCAAACCAGCTTAAGAAAATAAGGGGAATTCTATCGCATACCCAGAAGGAGGATGCAGACGGGGAAGAACAGCACAAGTATTGGGAAAAAAAACCCTGATTTTAGGTTGTGTGAAGATGGACACACACCCTCCAAGGGGCCTGAGTGAAGACAACACCAGAACAAAGCCACACACTGCACCCGAGCAGCAGGCTGCTGCCCAGCAGCACAACCAAAACCAGAGCTCAAAACCCTACCTCCTGCTTTCAAGAAGCACTAAGGAGAGAAAAAAAAACCTCTCCAGAAATTCAAACCTGAAGACAGCCCCCTGACTGGGATATGAACCCAAACACATTGAAACCAAGTATCTGGAAGGGATGTGACACTTCCCTGGATCCCTCCTACCAAGCCCCTTTCCCTGCAGTCAGGCCATAACCCAGCCTGGAGGAGTTTTGCACCAGAGCAGTGATCCTGTGCTGTGGGAAGAGGTTTTTTTTTTTCCCCCTATATGGACAATAAATGCAACGTGGTACTAAACCTTACAATAAATATTTAAGGAACAGTTAAGCTGTCCACACAATTCAGCCAGCATGCCACAGCAGTGTCACTTAAGACAAGCATTGCATTACAGCTGCTGGGCTTTCAATTAAAAAAAAGAGGCAGAAAGGAAGTTGCAAGTGCTGCCTTTCTGCCTAAGTTTATATCCAGAACGGAAGTTTACTTTAGGGAAGATGTAGGAGGTGAAGGGAAGAAAATGTGAAAATAAAACCCAAGCATCCCTCTGAGACAACCTGGGGCACTCGGAGGCCTGGGCTGCGTGGCAGAGGCAGGAGGAGCAGGGCTGGGGCTGCTGCTCACCGGAGCGCTCGCCCGGAGACATCCCAAGGAAGGAAACAAAAAGAAACAAGTGAGAATGAATAACCAGAGCTGCACCTCCTGCTTCTGTCCTGAAGGGTGACTAGTTAGCCAAGGAATTTTTGTAATTATCATGCAACCAACCTGAGCACAGCCAAACCTCTGCAGACATCTGATTTACATGACCGTTTCCCTCTGGCTACAAGAAACTCGCCAAATTAAGTCATGAAATTTCGCCAGATTCAGCCGTGCGCAGAGTGGACTCATTTACAGTTAGGATCAGCCAGGACTCGGAGTGAATTAAGAAACTTTGCAGCATTAATCACAGCTCTCATCCATCTGAAAATCTGAAGGTGAAGCCCCAGCCATGGCTGCAACCTCTGTGAGAGAGGGCTCGGGACGCACGCGACAGCACCCGAAAGCAAACACCGAGTTTTGAGCAACTACGTCCAACGTAAGAAAAAAAACCCTCAAATTAAAGCCCACGGAGAAGGTCGGAAGGAACAACAAAAAAAAAAAGCATTGGTGCCATTCTAGTAACTCGAGAGGATGTGCACAACCACCAGCAGCACTTCCTCGGGGCAGGAGGGATGATGTCATGGCTGCACGCCACGGCATTGTCGGGTCGGGGTGGCTGCTAACGGGGCACTCCCTGCACAACTGGGCCCGCTCAGCTTCCCGGTATCAGCCGTCAGTTTAATAAGTGCTCAGAGACCTGCAATTAGCACAGAACCACGGCATAAGCAGCGAGGGAAAAAATAGGGAAAAAAAAAAAAAGAGAGAGACAGCTGTAAGTGGGTAACAAACAAAGCTCCGTAGCATGAAAGAGAGAAAGGAATGTGGTTAAAAAATCTCCCCTAAGGAAGAAGAGGCTGCACGCCCGTCTCCAGCTGTTGGGCTCGCCCTGGCTGCACTGATTTAACACAACCCCTCAGCCTAGGGGTGTGTGTGTGTGTGTGTGTGTCTGGTGAGCGAGCAGGACGGGCAGGGCGGCCCCTGCTGCATCTCCCGGTGCAGAAAGTTCAGGCTTTGTGCCGTGGGTTTGGGAAGCGGCGAGGCGCGCACCCAGAGCCCTCCCTTCCCCACTGCAGCCTCCGCCGAGCGGCTCCGCCACCGCCTCCACACGCACCTCCACGGCCCGGGGATTTGCATGCAAAAAAAAAAAAAAAGCTCTGCCTTCATCAACAAAGCGGCACAACTCCCAGCAAGAGGACCCCGCCAGCCCGCAACACCNGGATGATGTCATGGCTGCACGCCACGGCATTGTCGGGTCGGGGTGGCTGCTAACGGGGCACTCCCTGCACAACTGGGCCCGCTCAGCTTCCCGGTATCAGCCGTCAGTTTAATAAGTGCTCAGAGACCTGCAATTAGCACAGAACCACGGCATAAGCAGCGAGGGAAAAAAAAGGGAAAAAAAAAAAAAGAGAGAGACAGCTGTAAGTGGGTAACAAACAAAGCTCCGTAGCATGAAAGAGAGAAAGGAATGTGGTTAAAAAATCTCCCCTAAGGAAGAAGAGGCTGCACGCCCGTCTCCAGCTGTTGGGCTCGCCCTGGCTGCACTGATTTAACACAACCCCTCAGCCTAGGGGTGTGTGTGTGTGTGTGTGTGTCTGGTGAGCGAGCAGGACGGGCAGGGCAGCCCCTGCTGCATCTCCCGGTGCAGAAAGTTCAGGCTTTGTGCC
>WBMW01003695.1:139781-155212 GCA_013396635.1 Penelope pileata | reverse complement strand
CCAATCCTGGAGATGAAGGGCTGGGGAGAGGGGCACCTCCCATACCCCTCCCCAAAATCTCGGTGACCCCCTCATGGCTGAAGAGCTCCGTGGTGGAAACATCAAATCGGGGCGGGGGAGCAGGCAAAGCTGCCCAGCGCATCGCAGCCCATCTCGTCCCTCCGTGCTGCCACCCCAGGGACCCTCCCCAGCCCCAATAACAACCCCCAGCCTCGCTTCCCCACCCCTAAATAGCCCCAGTCAGGGCTGGGCTCATCGGGCCCAAGCAGAGGCACCTGCCCCAGGGCAGCCCCCTCCCCGTTCCCTTCGGGCAGGGTCGCAGCCCTGCCCCACGGCGGGGGCTCCCCGAGGCCCCATCCCTGCCGCAGGCAGATGGCGTTGGCACCGGCGCGGAGCTGCTGGACGGCTCCTGCATGTGTTAAAAATAAGAAAACCCGGGCTCTTTGTTTAATCACCCCCTCCTTGTCCGAGGAAGCCCAGATGGCTTCGCCTCGCCGCGCTGACGCTGCGCGGCACGGGGCCCCCGCAGCACGGCGAGATGGGGCTCAGCACAAACACGGCCCTGGTGCCAGCACGGGGGGGTTCATCCCATGCACGGCATCAAGGAGAAAAGAGCCCCTGCCCTAGGGATGGGCAGCCCGGGTTTGGCACGGGGGGGTCCAGCAGTGGGGCTGTGCCCCTCTCGTCCCGCTGCAATGCGGGCGCGATGCGCTTCCAGCGCTAACCCCAAAACTTTGATCCGCCGGCAGCTCCATGAATGTTTAATGCACCAAAGCCCTGCTCGGGCTCGGAGATGTGCGTTTCGAGGCCAAACTGAAGTTTCTAATATTCTGATATTCAAATAATTTTAATCTGCCCGACGCTTCCCCAGGCACGTACCTGGACTGCTAATGAGGGGCTGCCTCAGGCGCCTGTTGGCTTTGAGACAAAGCAAACAAGACATCTGCGGATGCCTTCAAAGCGTTGCGTGCAGCGAGGGCCATGGAAGGCAAACGAGGGTGAGCATGGATGGAGAGAGCCCCATTCACCTCTGCTCCGTGGGCTCTATCAGTGCTGGCTGGGGATTGCTGGGTGGTGAGGTTGGCACGGCCCAGCAGGGAGAGCCCACATGGCTGAGCACAGCCCTCGGGAAACGCCACCGTGCAGCAGAGCGTGCAGTGGGTGCAATGGGAACAATGGGTGCAGTGGGTGCAGTGGGTACGGTGGGTGCAGTGGGTGCAGTGACCACATCGGTTGCAATGGATGCAGCGGGTGCAGTGAGTGTAGCAGGTGCAATGGGTGCAACGGATGCATCAGCTGCAGCAAGACAGTGCTGAGCCCCCTGGTTGCATGCCCTCATTCCCCATCTCTCCAGGTCGGATCCAGCCCAGCTGTGCTGCCCATCGGCCCCCATTGTGCTCCCCACGCCAGCACCAGCTCCAGTTTCCCCCAGCTCCCAGCCCATCCATCCCACCCATCCCAGCAGGGAATGCTCCATTGTCACCATGCAGTTGGCATTGCTCTCCCGACTGTGCCAGCTTTTTCTGAAGCTGATTTCTTGCTGCCACGAGCATTCTCACTGCCACAATGCAGCTGCTTTGGGATGCAAGCATCTCCCAAAGCCCTGGTTGGGGTCAGCCATGCCATGATGGCAATGGCCTCAGCCTGTCCCAGCGCTGCCCTGGGGATGGCAATCAGCACTGGAGGGGATGGCCATGCCCCGTTGGGTGTCCCCAGCTGTCCCCATGCCTCCAGTGGCCTCGCTGGCACTGCACGGGGCTCCTCCAGCGCGATCCATTACCGCGCCGTTAGTGGGAGAGGAGCTCATTTTTTGCCATTTAACATTTCATGGATAATTAATTATTCTTCATGTTCCCAGCGAAAAGCAAAATCAGGTACGGGCTGTTCAAAGGCTGGGCGCCGGCGGAAAAACGAGCTGAAACCCTGGGAAATCAGTGAATTTATTCGCAGCATCAAAGGCGAGGGCGGGCGCGCCGCGGTAATGGGGCCACGCGGCCCCGGGCGCCCGCATCGCAGCGAGGGATGCACTCCCCACATCCCTCGACAGAGGGGAGCGAAATAAACACTGATATTTCACGTTTCCTGATAACAATAATTAGCCTGTAAATAATGGATACCACTAATTCCCATTCAGGTAGCATGAGGTCGGGGGCACAGACTTATCCATATTATCCCCACCCCAACGTCCCCATCCCAAATCACACCCCAAATCCGTATGCTTGCAAACCCCCCCCAAGCCAGCAGGGCTGTCACACCGGGCCTTAAATCACAGCTATCTGCTGGTGGAGGAGAAAAAAAAAAAAAAGGGAGATGGCACCCAAATGGTTTATGGGTGTCATAAATCGCGCTGGAGGAAAACAACAGCAGCGTTTCCCCTGAACCAAACGGTGCGGGCGGCAACCTGCACCCCGTAGCCCTCCGCTGCCGTCCCGCGGTGCTGCGAGCAGGCAGCGCAGGGTGGGGAGGGAACGGGGGATGGATGGAAAACAATTCTCCAGTGGGTTCCTCCCGCCCACTCGCAGGGTGGGGACGGGTCCCTGCAGTGTCACTGGGTGTGCGGTGCCAATGGGGAGCGGGGGCCGAGCCCTCCATGCTCCAGCAGCGCTGTGTCCCCCTGTGTCCCCTCCAAGGGCAGTGGCCACAGTTCTGCTCCGCTTGGCCGGACTCTGCTCCGTCCCTCCCCTTGGCTCTGCTCCCAGCTGCGCATGCGGACAGGGACAGGACGGACATGGCTGCCCCGGGACAGCCTCACCATGCTTCCTACGATGCCATCGTCATCGGTGCTGGAATCCAGGGCTCCTTCGCCGCCTACCACCTGGCCCAGCGTCACAGGGACACTCTCTTGCTGGAGCAGGTACCCGCGTCCCCGGCCCCGCCGTGTCCCCAGCCCCAGTGTGCTGGGATCTGGCTGCCCTCTGCCTGGACCCTGCCGTCTGTTGGTGTCCTGGTGGCAGGACACCAGTGTTCCCCGTGCCAGGACCCCATGTCCCCTGGTGCCAGGACATATGTCTGTGGTGTCAGGACCCCTGTGTCCTCAGTGCTGTGGCACGTATGTCCCAGCTGCCAGGCCCCTGGTGTCCCCAGTGCCAAGATCTGTGTATCCTCAATACCAGGACCCCTGTGTCCCCTGGTGCAGGGGACCTTTGTGTCCCCAGTGGCAGGACTCCTGTGTACTCAATGCCAAGACCCTCATCCCCCAATGCCAGGATCCAGGTGTCCCCAGTGCCAAAACCTCAGTGTCCCCTGTGCCAGGACATCTGTGTCCCCAGTGCCAGGATCCAGGTGTCCCCAATGCCAGGACCCTCATGTCCCCTGTGCCAGGACATCTGTGTCCCCAGTGCCAGGATCTAAGTGTCCCCAGTGCCAGGACCCTCGTGCTCCCAGTGCCAATACCCCCTTGTGCCTCGTGCCAGGATCAAGTGTCCCCAGTGTCAAGTCACTCACGTCCCAAGTGCCAGTACTCCAGTGTCCCCACACCAGGACCTTTGTGTCCCCAGTGTCAGGACCCCTGTGTCACCAATGCCAATACCCCTGTGTCCCCAGTGTCAGGATCCAGGTGTCCCCAACACCAGGATCTAGGTGTCCCCAGTGCCAATACCCCAGTGTCCCCAGTGCCAGGATCCCAGTGTCCCCAAAACCAGGACCCCCAAGCCCCTCGGGGCTGGGTGACACCTGGAGGCCACGGTGACCCCCATATCCCTGTGCCCTGCAGTTCATCCTGCCCCACTCTCGGGGCAGCTCGCACGGGCAGAGCCGCATCACGCGCAGCACCTACCCGCAGCAGCACTACGCCCGCATGATGCCCGACAGCTTCCGCCTCTGGCAGCGGCTGGAGGAGGAGGCTGGCACCACGCTCTACAGGTGACGGGGATGAGGACTGAGCCCCTGCGCCGGGCACTGTCTCCTCCCCAGGGAATGGGGCTGGGATGAGCTGCGGGCAGGCAGCCGGCGGCTGCGGGTGATTTATGGGGCTCTGTAAAGGAAGAGCCATTAAGGAAATAAGCGTGTAAACGGCTCCCGCGGCGGGGTCAGGGCTAACGGTGCCATCCATCGTCCCCAGCGTCACCCCTGCCACCGCGCCTCAGCCAACCCAAACTGAGGGAATGATGCAGGAAGGGACAGGGGACGGGGGACATGGGACAGGGAAAAGGGGGTGGGGACANGACATGAGACTTGAGACAGGGGACAGGGGATAGGGGACAAGGGACATGGAACAGCAGACATGGGACTTGGAACAGGGGATGGGGACATGGGACAGGGGACAAAGGAGAAAGGACATGGGGCAGGGGACACGTGACTTGGAACAGGGGACAAAGGACAAGGGGCTGGGGACAAGTGTCAGGGGACATGGGACGGGGGATGGGGACAGGGGCCATGGGCCATGGGGTGCCACTGATGTGACCGCTGGGGCGCAGGCGGACGGGGCTGGTGGTGCTGGGCCCACCGGGTGACCCCGAGCTGGAGGGCTGCAGGCGGAACATGGGGGCCGGTGACATCCTCGACGCCGCGGCGCTGGCACAGCGCTTCCCCGGCCTCCGTCCCCGTGCCGGTGAGGTGGCCCTGTGGGACGGCAGCGGCGGGGTGCTCCTGGCAGACCGGGCACTGCGGGCGGTGCAGGTGGGTGCCACTGCGGGGACAGGGATGGGGACATGGAGGGTGTCCCCGCCTCCATCCTGCAGCCACCATCCCCGTGCAGGACGTGTTCCGCCGGCGCGGGGGCACGCTGCGTGACGGGGAGAAGGTGCTGCGCATCGAGCCCGGTGCTGTGCTCACCGTCACCACCACGGCCGCCGTGTACCGGGCCCCCCGGCTCGTCATCGCTGCCGGCCCCTGGACCAACGCCGTGCTGGCACCGCTGGGGCTCTGCCTGCCGCTGCAGGTGAGTGCTGGTGGCAGCGGGCGGTGGCACGGCCATGGGCACGGCTGACACGTGGTCCCCAGCCGCTGCGCATCGACGTGTGCTACTGGAGGGAGAGGGAGCCCGGCAGGCACAGCGCGGGCACGGCTGCTCCCTGCTTCATGGCCAAGGGGCTGCCCCAGGCTCCCCATGGGATCTACGGGCTGCCCGCCCTTGAGTACCCCGGGATGGTCAAGGTGAGCGCGGCACGGTGACGGGGGCACCGTGGTCCCCCCCGGATGTCCCCGCTGAGCAGCTGTCCCCAGGTGTGCTACCACTATGGCAGCCCCACCGATCCCGAGGAGCGGGACCAGGCAGCCCCTGACTCCCCTCGCCCCCACGTTGCCATCCTGAGCAGCTTTGTCAGCAGCTATCTGCCCGGGCTGGAGCCACGCCCGGCCGTGCTGGAGACCTGTCTGTACACGGTGAGACCCCGCTGTCCCCACCACAGGCCCTGAATGTTGCCAGGGGGGCAGCCCCCGGTCCCGCTCCCTCACCCCATGGCTCCCCCAGAACACCCCGGATGGAGACTTCATCCTGGACCGGCACCCCAAGCACAGCAACATCGTCATCGGGGCCGGCTTCTCAGGTAGGTGAGGGCCCCCCCCGGGGTACCCTGGGCACGGTCGTGCCCCCCAACCGTCTCTTCCCCCCAGGCCATGGGTTCAAGCTGGCGCCGGTGGTGGGGCAGCTGCTGTGCGAGCTGAGCCTGGGCGAGGAGCCGTCCCACAGCACAGCCCCCTTCGCCATTGGCCGCTTCCCCGGGGTGCTCCGGGCTGTGCTGTAGGTGCGGGGTCCTGCCCATGCCTGCACAGCATCACAGTGACCTGCAGCACATTGCCACATCCTCACACCCCAGTGTGCACCATCCCTGCATCCCAAAGTGCCACCACTCCAGCTCCTTGCAGCCTGGTGTTCCCAGAGCCTGGTACCCCGATATCCTGCATCTCCACATCCCTCCATCCTCACACTTCACCACCCAGCACCTCAGCATCCCTGCAGCTGGCACCCCTCCCTCCCAGCACACCCACGTCCCAGCACCTCAACATCTCAGCATTCTGGTCCCCTGCATTCCTGCATCCTGGCAACCCAGTATCCTGGCAGCCTTCATCCTTGCATCCCAACGTCCCAGCATCCTGGTCCTCTGCTTCCCCTCATCCCCACATCCCTGCATCCCTGTATCCTGGTCACCCGTATCCCAGCCTCCCCACATCCCAGCATTCTGCCCCCTTGCATCCTCGCACCCCAACATCCCTGTATCCTGGTCCCCTGCATCCTCACATCCCTGCATCCCTGCATCCCTGCATCCCTGCATCCCTGCATCCCAGTCCCCTGCTTCCTTGTGCCATGTGTGCCAGGCCAGCTCAGCCAAGCACCCATTCCCCGGAAGCAAATCAAGGAGCTTCGTCAGCTTCATGGAGCTGGAGCTGGAGCAGCGCGCAGAGACACACTCGCTTAGGAGTCAAGTTAAATGTTTTAATGTTAAATGTGCCATTTTATTATCATTAGATTGCTCCCACTTAATGAAGGCGCATTAGCGCAGCGTGGCTTTAACGGCAGCGAGCGCCGAGCTCGGCCCATTTGTTTGGAAGAGATGCGGGGAAAGGGATGGGAACAGCCTGGTTTGGGGGGGTCCTGGGGGTGCGAGGGGTCCTGGGGGTGTCCCCAGGGTGCAGGGGTCCCTGTGGCTGTGGGAGGGACAAGGGCAGCACCTGGTGGGTGCCCGAGGCCGCACTGCACACCATCAGCTCCTCCTCGTTAAATAATTAACACCATCAGGCACAGGACTCCCATCCCCACTGCTCATTTGCATATTTATGAAGACTGAGAAGCAGCGCCCATGGGGGCACCTCCTGCCTCCTCCCCAGCACCCATGGGTGCGGAGGGCTCGGGGATGGCGCTGGGCACACCCCCTCCATGCACCCCGCATCCTTGAGGGGTGCAAACCCATCCCCCAAACCAACCCCCCCCCCCCAAAACCGGGCACACAGAGCAGGCAGCAGCCAGGTCACCAGCCAGAAATGACGTTTATTTAATTTCAGATGGAAAAGAAGGGGGGGAGGAAGGATGCACAGCTGGGCTAGTGCAAAAAAAACAGGCAGGGGGGGATGGTGGGGGGTGACAGCCCATGGGGGTGCGTGGGACCCCATCCCCACGTCCCCTTCCCGGCTGCAGGGCGGCCCGGCCGGAGACGTCTTTGGCTCAACTAAACGGGGACGAGGAGCACAGAGGGGGTGCCCGGGGGGGTGGTATTTTAAGTTATAAAATAAGGAGACAGCAGGCACTGAGNGGGTCTCGGAGGCCCGGCTCTCCGTCTCGACGTCGCTGGTGGGGCTGCGGGGCGAGCGCTCGGCGCTTTCCATGGCGTCCAGCTCCTCGTCCCATCTGTCGTAGGAGAAGGGTTTCCGGCAGCCCGGGGGGCTGGGGGGAGAAATAGGGGTTAGACACCAGATCGTTGCCTCCCCCCCTGAGTTGGGTCTCGTTTGGATTCACTCCGAGATGATGCTCCACTGCCTTCGCCCTCCTGGAATCATAAAGGTTGGAGAAGACCTCCAAGATCATCCAGTCCGGCCCCAGCCCATCCCCACCAGGCCACTGAGCCACGTCCCCAGGTGCCACATCTCGATTCCTGAACACCTCCGGGGACGGTGACTCCACCACCCCCTGGGTGCACTCTGCAGCACTGACTGCCCAGTGCCTGCAACCCCACGTGTGCCCCTAAAAACACTGGATTTGGGCCCAAACGGGCGCTTGGTGCTGGCTGCACTCCCTGTCCTGGCTGGAGATGTGTCCCCAGCCCCCACCCAGCTCCTGGGCAGTGTGACAGCCTGGCCACAGGGCCGGGACAGTGATCCAACAGCTTTCCAAAGGCTTTGTTCCTCCTGCTCCAGCCCTTCTCCTCTTGAAGCCACCAGGAACGACTGAATCCACTCCAGCACCGCTGCCTGCCGGGCGCTGGCCCCGCACACACCCCATGGGGTCAGGCCAGTGGCATCCCCGCTCCCACCTGGACACAGTGCAGGAGCGGCCGCACCGCATCCATCCACGCCGCAGCCCCATCCCCTCCTCTTCCCCCGCATCACCCCACAGCCCCGCACTGCATCTGCCCGCCCCGAATTTCCTCGAGAAATCCATGCAGGAGGGGATTAGTGCTTCTCGGTGTCACACCATGACGCAGTGGAAGGCCCCACCATCGTGCCGCCGGAGATGCGTCGGGGGCAGCGCTGCTGGGAGCGGTGTTAGGGGCGGGCGGTTAGTGGCACACGGGGTCATGCTGCACGGCACACACCACTCCCACCTCCTGCCTCAGTCGCTCTCGGGCCGGTACAGGTACTTCATCATCAGGCTGTCCACCTGCTTCTTGCGCTGCTTCTCCTCCTTCTTGGCCCGGCTGGGACGCGCCTGCTCCTCGCCGCCCGCGGTGCGCGGGCCCTTCTTGACGCTGGACGTGCTCCGGTAGGAGACGGTGGAACCGGAGGAGGAACCGGAGGAGGAATCGGAGGAGGAGCCCGATTCAGAGGATGACTTCTTCTTCTTCTTCTTGGATTTCTTTTTGGATTTCTTGGCTTTCTTCTTGGTGCTCTTCCTCTTGCGCTCTTCCTCTTCCTCCGAGGAGGAGGAGGACTCCGAGGAAGAGCTGCTGCGGTGCCGGGAGCGCCGGGACGGCCGCGACACCTCCAGGGCGGACGCGGAGCGGCGCAGGCTGCCCACGGGGCGCTGGGCAGAGCCCAGGGGGACCGCGCTGCGCACACTGCGCCCGTCGTCCCCAGAGTCGGGGCTGGAGCAGCCCCCGGCCCGCGGCGAGCGGTAGCTCAGCACCTCCTGGATGGCCGCCTCCAGGTCGGGGTCGAGGTAGGAGCGGTGCCCCACCGGGCGGGCGTCCCCGGGGGGACCGTCCTCAGAGGCAGCGCTGCGGGGCCGGGGGGGCACGGAGAAGCTGCGAGCCAGCGGGGGCTGCCCCCGGGACACTTCGTCCCCTTCATCCCGCAGGCTGCGGGCCAGGGAGAGCCACGACTCAGGGCGGCTGTCGGCACCGCCGCGCCGGCTCCGCAGGCTGCCGGGACTGGAGAGCGCGAAGCTCAGCACCGAGCACCCCTCGTCCCCTTCGTCGCCGTCCTCCGGCCCGCGCCAGGAGGCCGAGGAGGCTCTGCTCACCGGGGCGGAGGCGACGGAGGCTTTGTCTCCATCGCCAGCTGACAGCGACCAGCGCTTGCCCAGCCCCTGCCGAGCGCGGCCGCTGGCATCGGCGAAGGCGCGGGCGATGACGGAGGCCCGGTCCTCGCCCTCCATGCCCCGTGCCGCCCGGCGGGCAGCGCGCTCCGGGGACGCCGGCCGCTCGCTGAGAGCGCTGAACAGCGTCTGCTCGTCCCCATGGCCGCCTATGGAGTCCTTGAGGCCCGGGCGCTTCCTATAGCTCAGGCTGCTCAGCACCGACGCCGGGCGCTCCTCGCCCTCGGGGGCATCCGCGGGGGCTGACCTGGGTGGGGGGCACCGCGCGCACCCAGGGGGGTGAAGAGAGAGGGGGGGGGTGAGCATGGGATGGTGTCAGCAAACCAACGTGCGTCAGCAGCAAACGGCTTGGCGGAGAACACCGTGCAAAGAGGGCATTGTTCTACCCCGTCACTCTGATTCCCCTTTAAGTGCTGCGCTCAATTTATTTCATTGTCAGCTACCTGCAGCCGCTGCGTTTGATTCCCGACTTCAGGAAAGGTGGAATTATCTCCAATAACAAAATGTTTTACATCTGCGCCGCTGAATAAATTAAACCAATTAAGAAAAAACGGCTCAGATCTTCCCCCCCCCCCCCGCTTGGCAGAAGGCAGGAGAGCCCCCTGGGGACTCCCGAATCCCTGCCAGGAAATTGGGTTTGGATGAAAGCAATCTGCGCTCGGCAGGCGAGCGCTCTCCCTGGGGATGGGCCCCCACGGCCGCGCGATGCGAGCGGGGCCACGTGCAGCCCGGCAGCGCGATGGCCCTGGGATGCTGCACAGGGGAGGGATGCACGGTGCAGGGATGCGGTGGAGCTGCAAATGAGGGAGGACGGAGCCCAGCCCAGCAGCCCACTGGAGGAGGGCTGCACACAGCATGGATGTTGGGGGACCAGGGAGGTCCCCAGGGGTGTGTGGAGCTGGGGACGTGCCAACACTTGGGCACAAGTGTCCCCAGTGGAGATTGAGCCCCTCAGCAGCGTTTGCCTTCCCCAGCGCCATGCCCAGCCCTCACCACGCCGTCCCCATCCCACCAGCACCCACCTGCTGCTCTTCAGGCTGCCGTCATCCGACAGCGCTTTGGAGGAGCCTTTGTTCTTGGAGAGCCACGACTTCACCCCGTCCACACGGTCCTCCAGCTCCGAGTCCACGTCCGAGTCCCCATCGCTGGCGGGACAGAGTTGGGGATGAGCACGGGGACGGGGTGCCGTGGAGGTGACACCGTGCCACCTCCCGACGCCCGCCCCATCCCTCCGCCCCCCTCCACCTCCAGGCACACACCTGCATGCGCTCCCCGTGCCCCCAGCCCACCCCAACCCACCCCAGCGGGACGCGGGGCCACATGGCGATGCGGCCCGAAGAAGGACGGGGCTCCAGGCACACGGGGCCGTCGGGCTGGCTGAGAGCAACGGGGCCGGGGAGCAATAAGTGGGTTCATTTTATAGGCCGCCGTCAAGTGCGGAATTACAGCGAGGAAGAGATATGTTGATGTCCGTGGGTAAACAGGAGTTTAGCAGGCAGAACAGCAATGACTCCGGCAAGGCGGGCGCGCGGGCAGATTTATGGCCCCGCCGTGACGGAGAGCCCCTGATTTATGCCCAGACATAAAAAAAGCCCTATCTGGCTTAAAACATCTAATTTATAACGGCCGTTCGTAACCATATTGATTGCCTTTAGAACGAAGGTGCCGTACGCGTTGCAAAATCCATTTCTCCACGTTAAAAGCATCCCCGCGTAAATCTCCGCTAATGCCCCCCTGCTCGCTGCCTTCATTAGGGTGATGGCCGCGCTATCGGAAATCGAAGCCTTGCGTCCCCCCCCGACCCCGCCGGGCTCCCGTATCCCAACCAGCTGGGGATGGGTTGGGTAACGCCATCCCAATGGGCCGCTCCATCCGTCCAGCTTGGGGACCACGGCACGAGGGATGGGCAGATCCAGCCCCCGCGTGCGGATCCTCCTGGTTACGCTCCCAGCAAGGAGCGGTGGGTGCTGTTAGCGCATGCGGAGCTGGGCCAGCGGCATGCGGGGGCCCCGGCCCCGGGGGGGTGAGAGGGGGTTAGGGGGATGGGGGAGAAGGAAAGAGGAGGTCCTCACAGTTTACTCTTTCTTTTCTGATACTTTGCCACCATGTCCTGCAAACTGGGAGGGGGTGGGTGGGGAGAAACATAACAGAATAAAATGGAATGAAATAAAAACTAAAAAAGAAAAAGGAGAACAAGTGGGTGGGGGAGGAATGGGGAACAAATCAAAGGGCGGGGATGGGATGGGGAGGGCAAGGCTTGGCACCTCTGACCCCTTCTGCAGGGCTGGGCTGGCTTCCAGCACCCCACACTGCCCCAGATCCTGGGGTTCCTGGGCTGTCCCCAGCCCTTAGGCCAGGGCTGTGCTTCGGGCACCTCCACCAGCACGTGAAGCTGCATGGGGGCTGCGGGTGGAGGGAGGGGTGGCCAGGTGGGTGGGTGCACGATGCATGGATGGATGGATGGGTGCATGGACGGATGGATGCATGAGTGCATGGATAGATGGATGCATGGATGCATGGACATGTGCATGGATGGGTGCATGAGTGCACAGATGGATGCACCATGCATGGATGGCTGGATGCACGTGTGCAGGGATGCACAGATGGACAGACAGATGGGTGGACAGCATCCTGCCAGGGCCAGGCAGAGCTGAGGTTCCCCATGGTGTTTCAAAGTGGCGAGGAGAAGCACTGAGCCCAGGTGACATGCCCCATGCAGGGTCCAGGCTGGGGCACACTCACCTGTTGATGAGGTCCTCGTTGCTGTCGCTCTCCATCTCATCCTCGATGGCAGCCTGCAGGTCCCCGATGCGCTTGAAGGCCAGCTTCAGGTCTGACTGCAGGCTCTGGTTGGCGGCTTCCAGGCTCTCCAGGTCCATCTCCTGCAGGGACGGAGCTTGGTGAGCCAGGAGTGTCGAGCACAGGAACCCCCCAACCCCGCAGCCCTTGGCGGGGGCTCGGCAGCAGTGCCCTCACCAGCTCGTGCTTCTTGCGGCTGGCCTCCGCCTCCTTCTTGGCCAGCTCGCCCATCTCCTCCTTGACGTCGCGGAGCTGCCGCTGCAGCCGCTTGTTCTGCTCCTTCTCCCGGTTCTCGGCGGCCGCTCGCTGGTCCCGCTCCTCTGTCAGCTTCTCCATGTTCTCCTTCAGCCGCGTGGCCAGGCTCTGTGGAGACAGCATCCTCCCTGGGGTCCCAGCGCTCTCGGCCCCCCCAGGACCCCCTGCCTCGCAGCAACGCCCACCCGCCCGCTGAGGATGGATCCCAGCCCCATGAATTTACATGAGGGGACAGGGAGGAGGAGGAGGGGGGAAGAGCAGCATCTCCGTGAGAAACCCCCCCCCTCCTGGGGCCAGGAAAGGGGTAGAACAATTGCAGGGCGTTTGGTGAATTGGAAAAATAGATTTAACTTTGTGTGAAGTAATTACAGCATGTAATGTAGGGAAAAAATAGCTTCCATTCTCCGCCAGCCGCTGCATATTTATGGCCCCGGCAGAGAGAGCGGGAAGGGAAATAACAGCTAGGAAAATATTAAGAGGAGAGCTAAGCTGCTCAGCTCCCTTGGCAGAGAGCTGCAAAGGCAGAATATAAAGCAGGCTGCGTTTAGCGGGGCCGGGAGAGTCTATAATTTCCCTAAGTCAATGCAGGGAAATAGCAGCACTTTGCCAGGCTGGGTGGTGGATTACGGTTATCAGCGCCCGCGGGAGCAGCACCGCCGCGGCGTGGGGGGCCCAGGGACAAGGATGTCCTCAGGGGACCCCCGGGCAGCTGTAGCTGTGGCACCTCCATGGGGAGTGGGGACACGTTGGTGCCAGCCCATTGTCCCTAAGGGAGATGGCAGCGCTACCTCCAGGCGCTTCACTTGTGTCCGCTCGAACTCCAGCCTGGTCTCCAGCTCGCGGATCTTGGCCTCCTGCCTGCTCACCAGCGACTTGTCCACCATGGACTGCTCCAGGAACTCCAGCTGGCTCTGCAGCCCTTGCAGCTGCGGGCAGGCAGGCTCAGAGTCAGCGTCCTGCCCTCCCCACCACTACCCCATGGACAGCCCCCGGGATGCTGGGGGTCTGCAGGGCGAGCAGTGGGTTTGTAGAGCCCCCTGCCCCCAGCTTCGCTCCCCACCTTCTCCTGCAGCTCCTGCTTCTCCTTGCTGACCTCCTCCAGCTGTGCCTGCAGGTCGTTCATCTGCGCCAGGTCCCGGGACGCCTGCGGGACGAGCTGGCCTGTGAGTGGGGCCGGCGAGGGACTGATGTGATGGGGTGCAGGGGTTCCCCCTCACCTGGGCCACTGCTGCTTTGTGCTTCTTCATCAGCTCGTTCATGTCCTCCTGGTCCTCCTCCAGGCGGCTCTGCACCTCGTTCTTCTCCCGCTGCAGCCGGCTCAGCTGCTCTTCCAGCTGGGGGAAGCCAGCACCTCCCGTCGTGCCTCTGCACCCCTCCCTGCCTGGCTGAGCCCCACAGGAATGGGGCACAGCGTGGGCTGGGGTCCTCCCTTGGGCACGTCCCCCCATGGCACAGCATGCCCCGAATCCCTTACCGCTGCCTTGGCTTTGGAGAGGTCATCGATCTGCAGGTGGAGGTCTTCGATCTCCACCTCCATGGACTTGCGTGCCTTGACGGCGGCCGCGCAGGTGAACTCAGACTCCTCGAGCTGGGGGGAGCACAGCTCAGCGCCGGGCAGGGGGCACAGGGACACCCCCGGCCCCTCGGGGCCACGCACCTGGTTCTTGAGCTGGGCGATCTCCCTCTTGCTGGGCGCGTTGTTCTTCAGGTGGTCCAACATGATCTGCGCATCAGCCAGCAGCGCCTTCGTCCTCTTCAGGTCGCGGCGCAGGCGCTTCTCCGTCTCAAAGTCCCTCTGGTTGGCCTGCGGCAGGGACAGCTGTGCCAGGCACCGTGCCACCGCAACACCCCCAGCTCCTCGGGGTGCCCCGTGCCCTACCTGGTCACTGACAGCAGACAGCTTGCTCTCCAGCTCCCGCTTCTCCCGCAGCACCTTCTGCTTGTCCTCGTACTCCTCCTCCAGCTGCATCTCCATCTGCTTCAGCTGCGGCAAGAACCACAGAGCCATGGAACCACGGAACCACAGAATCATAGGATCATGGAATTGTAAAACCATGGAACCACAGAACCATGGAACCACAGAATCATGGAATCACAGAACTGTAGAATCACAGAATCGTAAAAGCGTAGAATCATAGGATCGTAGAATTGTAGAACCATGGAAGCACAGAACCATGGAACAATGGAACCACGGAACAATAGAACCAAGGCACCACAGAGCCACAGAATCATAGATACAGAGTCAGAACCATACAATCACAGAACCACAAAATGGTTGGGTTGGAGGGAACTCCAAAGCCCACCCAGTTCCAACCCCTGCTGTGGGCTGGTTGCCACCCCCCAGCTCAGGCTGCCCAGGCACAGTTGGCCTTTGGGCCGCAGGTGCACTCTGCTGGCTCATGTCCAGGAGCCCGGGTGAGCCCAGACAGGGGCAAGGGGCCGGCAACCCTGGCATGTGCCAGCCCGTGCCCCGGGGACGCCGGGCCGGACGCGGTGACTCCCGTTTGCGCAATGCCCAGGACCGGTCGGACCCGCCGGGCCTGCCAGGGCCGGGCAGCGGGCGCGTGGGAGCCGGGTGCTGCGTGGCCGTGTCCCCAGCACCTCCCCGGCACCTGGATGGGGCACGGGATGCACCCCGGCCCCGCACCGTGCCGCAGTGTCACGGCCAAGCCCTACCTTCTTCTGGCACGACTGCCGGATCTCCTCCACCTCCTCGTCGCGGCTCTCCACCTCCTTGGCGTGGGTCTGCCGCAGCCGCTCCATCTCCATCTCGAGGCGCAGCTTGGCCTGCAGAGCCGGGGGCTGTCAGAGCCCAGGGGACGCGGGGACACCCTGCCCTGCCGCCCCGCTCACCTTGACGGCCCCATCCTCCGGGCCTGCCCGCACTGCCCGCCCCACGGCCACCCGCCGTGCCATGGCGGCCCTGTCAGCTCCGGAGCCGGGCCTGACACCGCCGGGGCGAGGGCAGCCGCCTCCGCAGGCCCGGCCCAGGTAATGAGCCCCTGCGCCAAACCACCCCGCCCAGAAACCCAACCCGCCCCTCCCTACCTGCTCCAGCATCTGGATGGTGCCCGCCTGCTCGTCCAGCTCCTCCTCCTGGTCCTTCGCCTTGGCCTCCAGGTCCCGCAGCTGCTTCTTCACCTTGGCGAGGGACGCCTCGTCCTTGGACTCCTGGCAGGAGATGTCCTGCAGCTCGGCCTCCAGCGCCTCGGCGCGCTGCGTCAGCCCGGCGATGTCCGAGTCCTTGTCC
>WBMW01003695.1:116982-129035 GCA_013396635.1 Penelope pileata | reverse complement strand
CCGTGCCCCCCACCCCCTGCAGCCCCCCATCAGGCAGGCAGGACCTTGGCGAGGGGCACGATGCCGAAGACGTTGTTCTCTGCCAGGTGGTTGAAGTGCAGCTCGGTCCTGTCGGGAGGAAGCCCCAGGTTGGTCCCTGCAGTGCCAGGAGCCCCCCCGAGTCCCCCCAGGGCCGTGCTCACCGCAGGGCACTGTCAGAGCAGGCCAGCAGGTAGTAGAAGACATTGAAGGTGCCCTCGCTGGCCGGGCGCCTGGCGACACGGAGCTTCTCCAGCAGCAGCGTCTGGGAGAGGTTGGGAGGGTTGGGGACCATCCCTGGGGGTCACATTCCCACCAAGATCCCCAGCCACAGCCTCATCCTTGCTGGGTTCCCGTGGAGACATAGAGGTCTCCCTGCCCTGCTGCGTGGCATCGCTTAACGCAAAGATCTGAGCAAACTGTGAGCATCATAGGATCACAGAAGAGTTTGAGCATCCCTCTGGTTACCACCAGAGCACAAAGCAGCTCTGGTGCATGCTAAGGGCTGCTGTTATCACAGTGGGAAAGGACTCCTGACATCAGAGCTACTCAGGCAGCGATGGGAGCCCATCCACCCTGCGCTCCACTCTCCCACTGCCCACGCGCATCGGGATGCAAAGACGTGAGCACAATGCTGGGCTGCAAACACGGTGGGGCCGAAGGTCTGCAGAGCTCGGGGCAGGAAACCCCACAGGGCAGGAAACCCCACGGGGCAGCCCCTCACCTGTACGGAGGCGGAGGCCACCTGCCCAGCCTGGTCGAAATCCAGGGAGATGATCTGGGAGAAGCGCGTGGCGTTGCCGTTCATGCTGGTGCTGCTATTGCCAAAAGCCTCCAGGACGGTGTGCAGGGCCTGCCACTTCTCCGCTGCGGGGACACGAGCGGGGTGTGCGCGGGGCGTGACAACGCGGGGCAGCACCGGGCGGTGACGGCGAAGCGGGGACGTGGGCGGGTGGCGGGGCAGCGCGCGGCGAGGACTCACCGGAGAAGACCTTCCCGGTGCTGCCGGCGATGGTGGCCAGGTACTGCACCAGGTGCTGGCAGTTGGTGCTCTTGCCGCTGCCGCTGGCGCCCAGCAGCACCACGGCCTGGTCCTGGCGGCTCATCAGCATGCTGCGGTACGCGGCCTGCGCCACGGCGTAGATGTGCGGGGCCGCGTCCTCCCGCCGGCAGCCCTTGAACATGTGCATCACCTGCGGGGAGGGGGGGACAGCGCTCAGCCCCCGGCCGCAGGCGGCTCCGCGCTGGGGATGCGTCCCCGGTCCCCCCGTGTCACCTTCTCGGAGTACATGGAGGGGGAGCTCAGCGGGTTGATGACCACCATGGCGGGGCCGGCGTAGGTGTGGATGAGGTTGGCCCCGTAGCGCTGCCGCAGGGTGTGCAGGACGCTGGGCTCGTTGAGGTAGAGCAGGCTGGCCAGGTCCTCCACGCGCTCGCAGGACGGCGGGTTCGCCTGGCGTGAGGACACGGCGGGGGGGTCAGGCAGCCAATGGGGGTCTCCACCACCCCATGGGCCCAGTCCCGCAGCCCTACCTTCTCCACGTCATCCTCCTCCACCTCCAGGACGGCTCCATCGTGGTCCAGCCTCACCTTCACCTTGCCCTCAGGCAGGGCGCTGGCCTCCCCCGGCCGCAGCTGGCTGCCTGCAGGGGAAGCGGGGCTCATTGCGGGGCCCAGTGCCGTGCCCTGTCCCCGCTGTGTCCCCACTCACCCAGGGAGAAGCCGTCCCTGTGCACCAGCCACACCTTGTCGGTCTCATACCAAGCCTCCTCTGCGGCGATCTGCTCCTCCGTCTTGGCCTGGGGACAGAGGGATGGGCTGGAGGGAGCATGGCCGCCTCCTGCAAAGTGTCCCCGCTGCCCCCGGGATCCCCAGTGGGTTTGAGGCTGCACAGACCCCCAGGTCCCTGCCACAGCTGGGACACAAAGCCACGGTGACATCGGGGTGCATCCATCACAGCCCCCCTGGGTGAGCTCGGAGCGGCCGCGTCCCCACCCCGCAGCCCTGTGCCACACACGGAGCCGTGCTGGGATGTGGGGACACGGGGCATGCTGCAGGGACAGGGGACATGCTGTGGGGATGTGACACAGGGACACGGCACATGGCACACTGGTGGCTGTCCCACGGCTGTGGGAAAGGCCGTGCTGGCACTTCGGGGACGTCCCCGCTGCCTGCAAGCAGGGGCCACCCCGAAGGCAAACCTGAGCTGCAGCGGGGCCGGGGGCTGTGGGGACATCATCCACGGGTCCCTACCGAGACCGAGAGAGGGGTGAAGGCGAGCGGGGTGTGCTCTGCCCCACCGTGAGCAGGGGGAGTGGGGGGGGAGCGAGTGGAGCAGGACAGCAGAGCACAGCCCCCCCCAGCCCAAAGCCCAAAGCCCCAAAGCTGCACGAGCAGTGCCAGAGCTGTGCCTGTGATGACCGCTGCCCGAGGGGACACAGGGAGCTGGGGACACACGGTGGCCACGTGGCCAAAGCCAGCACACAGAGAGGGCTGTGGGTGAGCACCCAGCCCTGCACCCAGGGCTGAGGACGAGGGGGTGCCGGCACGGGGACACGGGGAGCAGGGGCACCCCTGGAGCTGCCCGCAGCCGCTGGCAGGGTTCAGCCTTACGCTCCAGCACGAGGCGCGGGCGCAGACGCCGGCCCAGCGGCACACAGAGGACAGCGGGAGGGCGGCGGGGACAGGGGGAGGCTGGGGACGGGGGCACGGTACCTGGGCGGGCGAGGCGGCGGGGTCCAGCTGGCGGCAGCGAGGGAGGAGAGAAAGGAGAGAGGGTGAGAGGCAGAGGGCAGCGCTGGCACCGGGACGCGACGCACACGGGGACGGTGACACGGGGATGGTGACACGGGGACGTGTGCGGTGCTGAGGACGGCGATCGCCAAACCCCCGCGCTGCCAGCGGTGCCAACACTGGGACAGCGTCCCCATCACACGTCGGGCACAGCACCAACCCCCCCTCCCCGAATTACAGAAGCCGTGAAGATCCTCTCCAGCCGGCGCTGTGCCTCCTCGGACGGGCTGAGCTGCGGAGCGGGGCCGGGCGCTGCCTGGGGGCAGAGCACCGTTAGCAGCCCCAGGGCAGCGGCATGGGGACGGCACAGCGCTGGCTCAGCCCTACAGCCCCGGGCAGGACCGAGCACACCCACGGGCACCAACACCGGGTAGAGGGTGCACGGCACCCTGGCCCAGCTCCCACGCACCTGCTGGGGGGGTCCCGGGGCGGTTTTTGCAGGGGTCGGTCGCTTCTCGCTGGGCAGCTGCTTCTTCTCCGCAGGAGGAGACAAGGGGCAGCGTGACGACAACATCCCCCAACCCGGCACTGCACAGCCAGCAGCACTGCACAGCCAGCAGCACTGCACTCCCTGCAGCACTGCACTCCCAGCACTGCACACCATGCAGCACTGCACTCCCAGCACTGCTCACCCTGCAGCACTGCACACCATGCAGCACTGCACGCCATGCAGCACTGCACACTCCCAGCAGCACTGCACACCATGCAGCACTGCACACCATGCAGCACTGCACACCATGCAGCACTGCACTCCATGCAGGGAGCTCACAGCACACGGGTTAGGGCAGGGCACACGCGCTACCTTGTGCCTCTCCAGGGCAGTGGGTTTTGGGGCAGGTGCCTTTGCTGGCTCCGCTTTCCCTCCCGGGGGCTGTGCCAGGGGCTCGGGCTTCGCTTTGGCACCCGGGGCCGTGCTGGTGTCCCCAGCAGCGGGCAGGGAGCTGGGCTGCGTGGCCGCCGTGCCCCCTCCCGGCTCGGGGCACTTCTCCTCTCGCCTGTCCCCCGGGCGCAGCCGCGCGCGGTGCTCTTTGCTTTTCCCCTTGGCCATGAGGGTTTTGAGCCCTGCTGAGATCTCATCTTTGGGCTCNTGGGGGGCGCGGGGGGCACATCCCTGGCGGTGCTCTCAGGCTGCAGCCACAAAGACACCGAGCGCGGCGTTAGGGCCTGGCGGAGCATCGCGGTGCATCCCGGCTCCGGGTGCTGCACTGCACCCCCTGCCCACCCTGCAGCTCCCAGGGGAAGGGCTGGGGCCGACCTCCCCCTGCCCAGGAGCCCACCATCCTGGGGCTGTGGGGATGGGGATAACGCACGGAGCTCAGCCCGACCCTGCCCACCCGTCCCGTGCCCTGCAGCACTTACAGCCCCGTCCTCCTTCCCGGGCCTTTTCACTGCTAAGGATTTGTCCTCATCCTTAACCTGAGGGTCAGACAAAGGAGAGGAGCAGTTTCAGCCACTGCACGCACCCTGGGGATGGCACGTGGCCCTGCTCCGGGGGCAACAGCCCTCGCCCGAGCAGGTGGGACAGCCCAGGTCTGCAGCCCAGCACGAGGCCTCGCTCCAGGGGTGGCAATGCTGAAACCGTGGGGTGAAACGGAGAGGCACGGCCCGGGTCCTGCAGCCTGAAGCAGGAGGGCTGAGCTGGCAGCTGGAGACCAGGAGGGGAAATGAAGCCCCTCCGCTCCTCCCCGCGAGGGCTTCTGGCTCCTGGCACATTGCTCAGCTGAGCTCTGACAGCTGAGCAAAGAGAGGAGCGCGGGGGCATGCGGCCCTGTGCGGGGCAGGGGTTAGTGCTCGTGCTGGGACCCTATCAGTGACTGTGCTGGGACCCTATCAGTGACTGTGCTGGGACCTTATTAGTGACTGTGCTGGGACCCTATTAGTGACTGTGCTGGGACCTTATTAGTGACCATGCTAGGAGGCACGAGCAAGACTTCCCTTCTGCTCCCAGAACGCAAAGCGGGACGAGAAGGCCATGGCGATGTCTCATGGAGCTGCAGCCCTGGCTGGGAGAGAGGCAGAGGTGAGCGCGACGGGGCTGGGAACCAGGGGAATGGATGGAGCGTGCAGGGGAGGGGCATGGGGACTCATCCTGCCCAAAAAGCCGCTCTGGTCACAGCACAGCACCGTGCACAATCCCCCCGTGCCTGCCTGCCCGCTGCCGTAAGCAGATGCCGGGGTGAGCGCAGGGATATTTCTGCACACCGGGGTTATTCTGGGCCTGAGCCCACGCCAGCGGCCGTGCGGCCCCAGCACCGCCCCGAGCAGCACCACTCCCCGAACCCATTGGGCACCGCTCCCCGAACCCATTGGGCACCGCTCCCTGAACCCATTGGGCACCGCTCCCCGAACCCATTGGGCACCGCTCCCTGAACCCATTGGGCACCGCTCCCCGAACCCATTGGGCAACGCTCCCTGAACTCATTAGGCACCGCACCCCGGGCCCATTGGGGCCCACCCAGCACTGCCCTCGGCACAGCCACGCATCGCCCCACGGCTCCCAGGAGCACCCCGACCCTCGTGAGGGCACAGCACCCTCTCCCCAGCACCCAGACCCCTCCCACCCTCCTGGGCACAACGTCCCGCACACAAACGTCCCCAAACCCTCTGCCCCCGTCTCCGCACAGCTCCAGCAATGGGGTCGCCTCTCACCCCCCCTCAGTGCCCCCCCATTCCCTACGTTACCGCGGGGCCGGGAGCCGGGTACCGGTGGGTGAGCGCGGCGCGAGGCGGTGGGTGAGGCCGGCGGCACAGGGACAGCTGGGCTGATAGGGCCACCCTAAAAATAGCTGAGGAATGCGAGGGCCCCGGCGGCGCGCGCAGCAGGGGAGGGGGACGGGGGGGTAGCAGGGCCTCTCCCCCGCAGCCGCCGGAGGAAGTGATGTGGGCTGGTGGCAGCTGGGCGCTGCGGGGGGAAGCGTCCGGCCCCGTCCCACCGCCCGCCCCTAGAGCACGGAGAGCCAGGGGGACCCTTATGGCAAAGCTCATCGTGGCACGGTGCTGGGGTGGACCCCCAACATGATATTGGGGGTGGAGGTGCGGGATCAGCCTCCCTGCTCGGTGCCTGCCCAGAGCAAAGTGTCCCGGTGAAACTGCCCCAAAACACCCAAAGCTGCCCCAAAACAATGGGGATTGCACAATGGAGGCAGCGAACAACGGGCGTGGGGGTCCCGGGGGTGGCACAGTGCACCCTGTGTCACCCAGGGCCAAATCCACAGCTGGAGGGGATGGGGAGGTGGGAGCTGCTGGTGGGGGGAAATCCCCACCCACAGTCACCCCAAACCCTCTCCATGCACCTCCCATGGGGCGCACACCAGGGACAGGTGACGGTGACACAAGTGACGTGGTGACAGAGGGTGCCGCTGTCCCCAGGGAGCACTGGTGGCAGCCACAGCACAATTAGCCAGAAGGTCACGGTCACGTCCTCCAACAACAGGAACTGGCTCTGGCCGGACACACGTGGCTCTGCCTGCAGCCAGCACCGGTGCCTCCATGGGGCCTCCACCACGCACTGCCCACGGCCAAAGCCGCCGGGCACCAACCCCCTCCCCACGGCCTCTTGGGGACCCCCAAATGGGGACAGCCCCACAGCAAGGGCAGAGCCAAGGGCACATCACGAGCTTTCCACGGAGGACGCAAGACAACAAGGAGGGAGCACCCCCGTGCCCCCCCACGGCCCCCATTTGGGGACAACGCGTGCCACCACCCCGTGGGACGCGGGGCACAGCCAGGGGCTGGCACCACGGCCACGCAGCCCACACGTGGGTGCCCACGGGCGGTGGGGGCTCGTGGCTGTGCCGGATGCCTGTGGTCTGGTGGCGGAGCCTTCGGGTGCGTTGCTGGAATATTTCTGCCCCAGCGGAGCCGGACGGCGCCTGCCCGCGCCCTGCCCCAGGAATGTCACCGGGACACACAGCAGGAGGAGCGTGGAGCACTGCCACGCGCCCTGTGCCACCCACCGGCCCCTGCACACCCCATAACAGCACAGGGGGGGCTGCCCAGAGCCCCTCAAGCATGGCACCCGGCGTCCCCTGTCCCTGCCCCGCTCTGGTCCCCGCCATGGGATGGGCAGTGGCACGGTGGTGGCTCAGCGGGGTCCCTCCAGGGAGGGGTTAAAGCCCGGCACCTTCCCTGCTGCAGCCGGGGAGGGGCTCCCGGAGCAAGGGCCCAAAATATGTCTATAATTTCCGGTTTCAAAAAGGATCATTTTTATTTAAATTAGGACCAGAAACATTCCAGGGAGCTTAGCTGGGCCTGGGGGAGAGCCGGGCCTCCCTGCGCTCCGGCACCTTGCACGGCCCCGCGGGGAGGGGATGCCGTGGCTGCAGCACCGCCAGCACCTCCTGCAGAGCCACACAGCCCCGGGGACATGGGACAGGGAGCACGACAGAGGTGGCAGGAGGAAACGGCCGGGGAGCGCGGGGCAGAGCTGGCTGCACCGTGCACCCTGCAGATAAGCAGCACTCTGCGGTCAGCGCAGCACAGCTCCTTCCCAGGAACTGCTTCTGCCACAGCTGCTGCTCGAACCCCCTGCAGGCACTGACCCCACGGCAATGGGCTCGGCCTGGTGCCTGCTGGAAGGGGCTGGGGGCACACGGAGCCCCACGGCACTGCGCTGACCTGGGCACAGCACCCACTGCACAGGGCCCAGCTCCGCAGGGTCCCTGCACCCCAGGATTTGGGATGCTGTCCGGGATGCACCCCGGGATGCTGTCAGCCCGCAGCGGGGTCAGCGGCACAGGGGGAAGATGTGGGTCACCCAGCCACGACGTTTCTATTTACACAGCCCCCCCGGCACACGCCACACTCTGCAAACCCCCTGCAGCTCCCAGCCTGTGGGGTCACGCAGCGAGAGGCTCCCAGCACCGCAAAGCAGCATCATGGGTTTCCCCCAGTGGGGAAAGAAAGGATTTTCGCTGTGGGACCATGCTCCTCCGTGGGGAGGGAGGTGAGCAGGGAGAACCCAGCACTCGGGGTTGGTGGGGATCGCTCTGCATCTCAGCGCTGGCACCGAGGCTTTGCCGTCGCTGCTGCACACGGGTGGGTGCCAGCAGCCCCAGGAACGCGTGCAGCACTCGGTTAGGGGATGCATCCAACAGGCAGCTCCTTGGCGAGGGGATGGGGCTCTCAGAGCCCCTCCAGCAGGAGGAAGCCCCAAGCCAGCTGCACGCTGAGCACCGAGAGGCAGAACCCAGCTGCCTGCAACCCAGCTGCCGTCTCTCCGGCTGGCAGCACCGGGCGGGCATCGCCCCTGCACCCAGCTGCAGCCGCCCGCTGTCCCCCACGCTCCTTCCCACGGCCCGTGCCAACCCAAACACCCTCTGTGATGGCACCGGTGGCACCGTCCCCGCGGTGGGGACCCCGTTACTCACATCCCAGGCGGCGCGGCGCGTCCCCTCGCTGCCCCGCAGCCAGCAGCGGCTCAGCTCGCTCAGCTCCAGGATGGGCTGCACCTTCAGCTGCACCGTCTCCCCCGACTGCCGGATCATCTCCACGATCTCATCCCGCCCTTTGCTCTCCACGTTCTTCCCGTTGATCTCCACCAGCCGATCGCCCGGCACCAAGCCCAACGTCGAATCCTTGGTGCCGGCGCCGGGTTCGGCGAAGTGCACGAGGCGGCGGTACACCTGCCCGTCGGGCGCGCGGTCCAGCATGGTGGTACGGCGCAGGGAGAAGCCGAAATCCCCCGTGTTGCGTCTCTGCAGCTCCAGCTGCCGCGGCGCCGGGGGCTGCGGGGGCACCAGGGCGGGCAGCCGCAGCTCCGCGGGGAACCTCCTGCCCACCAGCTCCGGAGGTCTGCGGTGCAAGGAGGAGGCGGGGGGGGTCCGGGGGTGCCCCGGGGGTGCCCCTTGCTTGGGGAGCTGAGCCTCCAGCGCCCGCACCTCCACCTGCGGGGAGGGGGCTGCCGAGTGCTCGGAGGGGGTGGAGGTCTCCGAGGCGCTCTCGTCGCGGCTCTTCTGCGAGAAGGAGAAGCGTTTGACGATCATCTGTGAGTTCTGCTTGGCCAGCGAGCCGAACTTGGCCGCCCGCTGCAGCACCGAGCCCTTGAAGTTGCCGTCGTCCACTTTGAGGTCATCGCTGGAGCTGGCCGTGCTCAGCTGGCCCGAGTCCAGGACGACGCTGCCGCGGTTGCTGTCCGAGTCGATGTCGGTGAGGTGCAGGTCGGAGCCGCTGGCCACCTTGATGGGGATGGGGTTGGAGATCTCCAGGCGGGCCTTGGAGTCCCGCTTGGACGCGCGGTTGAGGTTGAAGAAGCCCCTCCGCATGCTCATCTCCTCCAGGCTCTTGAGCTCGGCCGCCGACATCCGCTCCTTCTTCTCCTTCTTTTCCTTCTTCTCCTTCCTGGCCCCATCCTTCTCCTTGTCCTTCTTCATCAGGTTGAACATGGCGGAGGGGGGCTGCTCCCGCCTGCCTGCAGGTGACACAGGGACAAGGTCAGAGAGCACACGGCAGCACCGGCCCCACTGTGCCCCCCACACTGCCACCCCCCGGGGTACCCCAAAACGAGCCCGGAGCCTGGGCACCACCCCGTGCACCTCCAGGCAGGGGGCAGGGAGGGAGGCTTCCCCAAATCTGGGGAATTCACAGCACAACCCGCCCGGGGGGGACACGCAGCCCCAGCCCAGCACCCCGGAACCAGGACCCTGCACACCCGCATCCCCGGGGCGCTGACAGGGCCTGATTTTAGGCAGGGCACCGCACAGCCTGCGACGCTGTGTGACCTCCAGGAACAGTCGCTCTTTCATTCGGGCATCCCACGCCGGGGGAGGGCCCCAGCCCGTGGCAATGCCGTGCCACGGCCATACCCAGCCCCCCCACAGCCCCAGGGCACCCACAGCCCCGGTCCCGGCCGCCCTCCATCGAGCCCTGCGGGTGCCCGGCCCCGTGCTCGGGCAGAGCGCAGCAGGACGGGCTGACAGCTATATATAACCAGGGCAGGAAGCTGCGCCACGCAGGAACCTGACCTCGGCACAAAGGACAACAGGAAAACTCCCCACGTTCAGAGCATCTGCGTTAGAGCTCTGGGGGGGGGAGAGGTTGGTGGGGACGGGCAGCGCTCCCCACACCGGCAGCACAGGCTCTGCGGGCACCCGGTGGGCATCAGAGCCGTGCTGTGTCATGCCATGTCATGCCGTGCTGTGCCGTGCTGTGCCGTGCTGTGCCATGCTGTGCCATGCCGTGCTGTGCCATGCGATGCTGGAAGAGCTGTGGCTCATCCCCACCCCCTGGGCCACCTCCCTGCATGGGAACGCGTCCCCCATCACACCCAGAGGGACACAGGGCACAAAGCCACGCAGACCTGGGGACAGCGGGGGACAGCACGAACCCTGCAGCCCCTTGGGGTGTCCCTGTGCCCCCGCCTGCAGAAAGGGCCCTGCAGCAAAGCTCCCCTGCAGTGGGGATGAGGGGGGCATGGTGACAGTGCTGGGCTCTCGGTGCTGGCAGGGAGGGAACCCCTGCAGCCATCCCAGGTGACATGTGCCACCGGTGTCCCCTTCAGCTTGGGTGTCCCCAGAGCAGCACAGCATGGCCAGGGCAGTGCCAGCACCCAGGCTCACCCAGGGGGGCTCCCTTGGTGCCGGTGGGACCCCGCGGGCTGGCACAGCCGCCGGGCAGGTGCTGCTGGGGGATGAGGCACTGTGCAGCCCGGAGCTCTTTGTCCTCGGCCGTCCCTCTCCCCCGCACACACGCTGCCTGCGGCCTTTGTGTGCTCAACAAAAAGGGGGAAGGAGCGCTCCCAGCTGCATGGCTGATGAGGCAGCACCGCCAGGCAGGCGGCACCGGGACGGAGGCACCGGGAGGGAGGCACCAGGCAGCCGGGTGCAGCTGGGTGCAGCAAGCCGGGGGTGGCTGTGGGCGCTGCCCTGCTCCTGAATCACCCAGCACTGTGCCAGCTCCGGGATTATCCGGCTCCGGGCGCGTTGGGCAGCAGCGTGCATCAGCCATGACACGGGCGGGAGAGGCGGTGCCCGGCGCCAGCTTCGCCCCTGCACTGCACTGCACGCCATGTCCCTGCTGGGCAGGGGGGCTGGGATGTCACCTGCAGGGACCCCACAGCCCCCACATGTTCCCAGCACGGAGCAGGGGCTGCAGCCCGGGGCTGCTCCTTCCCTCCTAGCAGCTGGCGGTGCTGGGGGGATCCCCGTGCCCCATTGGTGTGGGGACAGCGCTGGGGACCGGGTGCCACCACCACCACCACGCAGGCACTGACCCCATGGCTCCCAGCCCCCTGCCGGATGCCGGCACAAGATTTCCACGGAAGGACGGGACAGAGGGGTTTTCCAAACCTCTGCACAGCACGGACATGGCTGGGGTGTGCCAGGAGCACGCACCGCTCTCAGGCTTTGGCTGAAGAGGGATTTGGGGTCGTCCCAGGCAGGAACCCAGCAGCAGAGGTCACTGCTGGCTGGCAATCCCCGTGCTCCTACGTCACTGCCAGGAGCGCACACCCAGCACCCGCCTGGTGCCAAACCGGGGCGACCGCACAGCCCGGGCGTTACAGCACGGTGACACAGAGCGGTGACACTGCCAGGGAGCGGGACAGCCCTGTGCCACCACCAGCCAGTGCCACTGCACATTGCGTGTCCCTGCTTTGCTCTGTGCCCCCAGCAGCTCCCACCCCCCAGCACGGGGCTGGGTCACTGCTCAGCACCGGGCAAAGTCCAGGCCCGGCGCAGGCGCGCCGGTGACGCTCGGCTCTGCCCAGCGCTGGGGGTGGCTGTGGGGGGGTGGGCCCACTGCGGGACCCCAGGGTGTGGGGATGGGGGTGGCTGCCCACCCGCTGTGCCAGGAGGGCACGCTGCTTGGTGCTCATCCTGAGCTCAGCTCCGACACCGCTGACCAAAGGATTTGCATCCCAGCGGTGGCTGCACACCACCCTTCCCCTGGGCTCGCACCCAGACCTGCCCGCTCTCCCCATTGCCCCCCGGGCACAGCAGCGCAGCCCCCGGGGCCCTGCAGCCCTGGCCTCGCCCCAGGCCCCCCCCAGCGCGGTGTCCCCAACGCCACCGAGCGGCTCAGGATGCCATTCCCCGGCGCTGCCACGGGGGGGGCCAGGCGGGGGGCCTGTCCCTGGGAGCCCCCCCGCGTGGGGCACTCTGCGGGGACACAGCAGCCCCTTCTGCTGTCCCCCAGCGGGTCACACCCCCCCCAAGCGTGGGGCGCGCAGCCCCGGGGGGGGACACAGGGGTGCAGCGCGGGGACACGCACAGAGCGCCCGGGGGGGCCGCGCACACGGCGGCGGT
>WBMW01003695.1:92107-116972 GCA_013396635.1 Penelope pileata | reverse complement strand
CTCGGAACGGAACGGACCGGAGCGGAACGGAGCTGCTGGGATCGGGTGCGAGGGCGCAGAGCGGGCTGCGGTCCCGCAGTGCCCACCTGCAGTGCATGCGCTGCAACGCGCCCCGAGTGTGCACAGTGCGGGTGCACGAGCACAGTCCCCTGCACACAGCACACCCCGGTGCACGCAGCACACCCCCGTGCATGCACACCCCCTGCACACAGCACACCCCCCCAGCACCCACAGCACAGCTCGCAGTGGGGTGCACGCACACTGCTTTGGCACAGCTGCTCCCCCCCCTCCCAGCACAGTCCCACCCCAGCACTGGTCCCACGCTGCAGCACATCCCACCCACCCTGCACTGGAAATCTCCCACGTTTGTAGGAAATGAGAGCAGCTCCTGCGGGGTGCGGAGCCAGGTGTGGGGCTGCTGGCACAGCACTGGAGCTGGGCACGGCCAGCACCGAGGGAGCTTTGGAGGTGGTGGGGTGCCGAGGCCGTGCGTGCTGCTGGGGTCCTTTTGGGAGGGAACTGCCGAGGAGCAGCACCTCGATCTGGCATGGGGGGGGTTCGGGGTCACCATCCCCACAGGTACCGGAGAGCTCTGGGCAGAGGTGGGGGAGCTGCTGCCCCGGAGCACTGGGAGCACTGGGCAGGCAGCGCGGGGCAGCAGGGAGCAGCCCCCAGGGTCAGGGAGAGCCGAGAGCCTTTGCTGTGCCCCCCACCTGTCCCCAGGTAAGTCAGGCACAGCTGAGCCTGGAAACACTGCAAAACCCTCACAGCCCCCCACAGCACAGTGAGGGCTGGGAGGGAACAGGGACCCCCCCGGCAGAGCCACGAGCTCCTTCCAAAAACACTGTGGCTCTGGCTGAAGGCCCCAGCGGCACAGAGGCACCGAGGGGACAGGTTCTGTCCCACTGCCCTCCCCGGGCCCAAGGCCTAGGGCGCCAGGGACACAGCCCTTGGAGGACGTTGGCTGGTGTGTGGCACGTCCCTGTCACCGCAGGCACCGCGCTGTGCGGGGCCGTGCCAGCCCCCAGCAGACCCCGCTGCTCCCCAGTGCCCGCGGGCAGCCAGGGCCCCGCGCCGGGCGGGAGGGGAAGCATCTGCTGCACAGCACCGCGGGGGTTTGCTAAATAGGTCACTGCTTTTTTTATAGTCTCCGGGATCTAGAAAAACCCGTCCTTCCAGACACGGCTCCCTGGGTGCTTGCTGCTGTCCTCGGCCCAGAG
Organism: Penelope pileata; assembly: GCA_013396635.1. Classification (NCBI taxonomy): domain Eukaryota; kingdom Metazoa; phylum Chordata; class Aves; order Galliformes; family Cracidae; genus Penelope; species Penelope pileata. The sequence goes on along the minus strand of WBMW01003695.1, from coordinate 115,752 downwards.
GGTCTCGGCAGGAGCTGGTGGAGCATGGGGGAACCATGGCACCGCGAGCAGCACCCGGCGTGCTGCAGTGCGTCCGTGGAGAGCAGCGGGTGTTCCCCTGCTCTGTTGGAGGCTTTGTCCCAGGCTTTGTCCCAGGGGTCTGTTTGCAGTGTGATCTGTTTGGGTGTGCGGTGCCGCACTGCCGCACGCTCGGGCTGCAGGCCTGCTCGGGCCGAGCTCTCCCTCTAGCGGCACCCGGCTCCTGGCCAAGCCCCCGGGGCTGTGGGGCAGCCACAGCCGTGCCCAGGGCTGGGGGCATGGGGCCTGCACCCTTGGCAGTGTCCCCAGAGCCGGGCAGGGACGGTGTGCGGAGCGGGGTGCTCTGCAGGAGGGAGTGCCGTGGGTCAGGCAGGGGCACTGCGTGCACTGTGCTTCCATGGCAGAGGGGCCTGGGACTGCTTGCTGTTCCCCTCCCCAAATTTGCTGGGATGCAGCAACAACATCAGCTGCCGTGTTGGTGTCTGACCTCAGCGGTGCAGCCCCGTGGCTCCGCTCTCCCCCACATCGCCGCCCTGACCCCATTCTTTAGGGGGCCACAAACCACCCTGACCCCATCCCCAAAGCCAACCCCAAAGCGGAGGAGCCCCGGCTGCCCACGGGCCCCATCCTGGCCGTGCAGCAGTGCCGGGGTCCCCGCAGGCCGCATGCCAGGCTGGGCCGTGGGCCGCGCTGACAGGGCGCTTTGTTTTGTGCCGAGGAGACAAAAGGGGCAGTCAGACGCGGGCGGCGCTTTGTGCCGGCAGCCATGCGCTGAGGCAGCAGCCCGTGCTCCCAGCCCCGGCGGCCCAGCCCCTGTCCACCATGGCACCCCCGGCTGCACCCACCATGGCACCCCCGGCTGCACCCAGCATGGCACCCCTGGCTGTGCCGCCCGCCCCGATGGGCGCCCTGCTGGAAGGAGGAGCAGGACCTGGTTGCCATGGTTACCGCCAGGCGTGAGGCCTAGGTGGGCCTCGTTGCCATGGCTACCATGAGGCCTAACGCCCCACAGCTCTGCCGCCCCCACGGGCACGGCTCCATGCGTGGGTCTGGGGAGCAAACAGCGGGAGCCTGCACACAGCAGGCCCCTCCGCAGCTCTGCTGCTGCCTCGCACCCCTCCTCACCGCCATGGGGCTGGGCTGTAGGGTGAGGAAGGATGGAGGGCATGGCAGCACCATGGCATCCTCGCTGCCCCACAGCACATGGGGCGGAGGCAGTGGGGCCGCTGCGGCGAGGCTCACCCCGACGGTGCCATGCTGCTTCCCTGCACCCGGGCCAGGCCAGCCCCGTGACAGCGCGGTGCATTGCCCCTGGAAAATACCAGAAGAGTCAAACTGTTGAGTCATTCCCCCCCAAAGATTATCTGTGCAAACAGCCGTCCTCGATTATTTTTGTTATGATCAATTTTTTTCCTTTATTTTTTTTTCCCAAGAATGTAGCCCGGACCATGGGGATGAGCTGCTGAAATCTCCAGGGATCAGCGGGACAATGCCAGCGAGAGCATTGTGCTGACAGCTCTGCAAACGCTGGCACCGGCTCCCGGCCGGCAGTGCCCTATAAAAGCCGAGCCGCTGAAGTAGGCAGACATGACATGGGCGAAGCAGCTGTACCGCCTGAGCTAGGTGAGTCCTGGGGCCGGCCCGCCCCACCCCAGCCCCTCTCGCCCCGCGGCGCTGCCCTTCCTCTGCCCGGTGGCAGAGAGGCACCCGGGGGCCAGGCCCACACGTCCCCTTGGCAGCTCGGGCACAGCGGGTGCAGAGAGCCCCGTGGCATGGGGCAGCGCCCAGTGCCCACCCAGCTGTTCGCAGCTCTGCCGTGGCCGTCCCAACGTGCCACCCAAGGGAGGCAGCACGAGGGCAGGGATGGGAGCGGGGGTCTCTCAGACCCCTCCAGGCACGAGGCAGCGTGTGCTCCCTGGCCGTGGGTGGGGAAAGAAGTGGAGCCCGGCACCGTGTCCCGGTGCGATGTGGGCAGTGAAGGTGCCAGTGAAGGCTGTGGGAGGAGGAGCACCCTGCCTTGGCCGTGTCCCCAAGCCACCTGCTGTGTTCCCTCGTGCCATCCTGCAGCTGGCGGGGGTGTCACTGGGAGCCCCGTGAGAGGGCAGGGGGATGCATGGCGGTGCTCTGCAACACCAGTTGGTTTTCCTTCCTTTTCCAGACCCCTTTCCAGCAGCAAAGATGGCTCAGACAAACCCTCTGCCTGTCCCCATGGGCCCATGGAAGGTACGTCCTCACAGCCCCTGCGAGGGGGGAACAGGGTGGGCACAAAGCCAGTCCTCCCCGGGCAGCAGGGCTGTGCTGCAGGGAACAAGGCTGGGGGAGAAGGGAAACGCTCACCCCATGGCAGCCGGCCTCCTGCCTGCTCACCCCTTAGGATCTGTGCAGCACCATGGCCAGGCCGTGCCCTGCTCTCACAAGTCGTGCTGTGCCAGGCAGCAGCCCCAAAGGCCACGTGCTCCCTTTTGCTGTCCCCAGCGGGTGAAGGCAGGGTGGGCACGTAGCCAGGCATGAGGGCTGCAAAGTGGGCATGGCAGAGCAAGGTGGGGAGCAGCCTGGAGGCTGGTGACAGCTCTGGGGACACGGCCAGTTCGCGGAGGGAACCAAAAGGGAGAGGAGAATCGCGTGCAAGCGGGGCAGAACCCTGCCGAAGCACAGAGCACAGCGTCAGCCGCAGCCCCTGGGGAGTCCCCCCTCGCCCTTTCCCCGTTAATCCTCTTTGCCCTAGAGCGTTCGGAGCAGAGGCCGGGAGAACCGCCAGCCACAGCTCTGCCACCCGCCCGTCCCAGAAGGGCTCCGCTCCTCTCTCCGGACGGTGCCGCTGCCCCGGGACCTGATCTCCTCAGGGGTGAGCAGGAGCGGAGCGGGGCCGGCGTGCGGCTCCCCGACAGCAGGCAGGGTGCCATGGGGCACTGCAGGGACACGTGGGGTGCGGGGGCTGCGGCCCGGCCCAGGGGTGCCCGGTGCATCCCAGAGCGGTGCCCGCTGGCTCCTCCCTGGCTGGCTGGAGCAGGACCCCGTCTGGCAGAGGTGCTGAACTGCCCCGGATCACTGCCACACAGTTCCCAACTGGGCAGCTCGTTCTTCGTTCCAGATCACTGTGTACGATCAAGAAAACTTCCAGGGCAAGAGGATGGAGTTCACCTCGGCCTGTCCAAACATCATGGAGTGTGGTTTCGACAACATCCGCTCCCTCAAGGTGGAATGTGGCGCGTGAGTACCCGCTGCCGGCGGCGCGGATGCTTTCCCCAGTGGGGGACCCACAGGGTGAGGGGTGCCCAAGTGCCAGCGGGGCCGGGCAGCCTCACTCCACTGAGCTGAGCTGAGCTGTGTGGCTGGGAGAAGCCAGGCAGAGGGATCCCACCCAGGGCAGAGCAGCCAGCCCTGGGCAGTGCTGTCACAGGCACTGGGCACACAGGGCCAGAGGACAGCAGCAACACCTTTGGCATCATCCCAACCTGCCTCCCGCAGCCTGGGAGCAGTCAGGTTTGGAGCTCCCTGTTGCCCAGCGTGGATGCTGCCCCAGGTCACGGTGGGGATCGGTGCTTAGTGAGGAGCTCTTGGCTGGTGAGCTCAGCCTGGTCCCCATTCCCCCGTGTAATCCCACGAAGCACTGTGCCTCAGAACCCCATTTCTCCTCGCTCCCCACACCATGCAGCTCCCCAGGGCCGGACCAGAGCCTTCCTGCAGCCCGTGCTGTGCTGCCCATCACTGTCAGGGCATGGAGCAGAGCCAGGCTGCTCCCTGCACACAGGAATCCTCCCTGTACCGGGCGAGACAGCTCCTGAGCCACTCCGAGGCACCGTGTGTAAGGAGCAGTCCCCGTGGCAAGCGCCCCGCTGGGGCTGGGGAAGCAGACAAGATAGATCTGTGCTGCTATATTTAGGATTCGTAATGCTAATGGGATTACTGCGGCACGCGTGCTCGCGCCGTAATCAGCTCACTGCTCCAGTTGCCGTGTTCCTGCTCAGGCTGCTCACCTTGCTTCCTGGGAGGGCGGCTGCGGAGCCAGGGCTGGCACTTGGTCCTGAAAGGAGATAAGAAGCCGCCGAAAACTCCAGCATCCCCTGTTCCCCTGTGACCAGGAGGACCCTGGGCCATACAGCGATCCTCCCTACAGCCATCCTCCTCCCAGCCCTCAGCCTGGCCTCTGCCTCCCTGCCCTGCTCAGCTGTGGCTGTCCCCTTGGTCCCTGTCAGGGGACGTGCACCATGGTGTGCAAAGTGTGTCCTGCAGGGGCACAGAACCAGAGTGGTTCTGCCTAGTTCGGGCATTAGGAATTCAGGTCTTTCCAGCTGTGCCAGGTTGTGATGGGGAAACGAGAGAAATGAGGCATTTGGGAGAGGGCACCCCGCTGGAGCTGTCCTGTGGCATCCCAATGCGATGCTGATCGCTGTAAACATCCGCAGAGCTCCACCAGGGGAAGCAGGCTGGGCCCCTTCAGGGAGGGTCCCCACCACCCCCCACATCCATCAGGTCCCAGCCGCAGTTACACGCTCGCTGGGGGCTCTGCCCACATCCAGCACCGCTTCCTTTCCTCCCCGGGCAACTGCGCTTGTGGGCAGAGGCCAGACCCCAACCTCCTCCCTGCACCTCCATCCGTGCCCTGCTGCCAGCCCCAGCAGGATGCCCGGAGCTGCCACAGGAAGCCCTGGCAGCCCTCGTTCTGTTATTTTGCAGCTGGGTCGGTTACGAGCACACCGGCTTCTGCGGGCAGCAGTTCATCCTGGAGAGGGGAGAGTACCCGCGCTGGGACGCCTGGAGCGGCAGCAACGCCTACCACATCGAGCGCCTGATGTCCTTCCGCCCCGTCTGCTCTGCTGTGAGTGCTCCTGGGCTGGCTGCAGCCTCCTGCTCCCGGGGGCAGCAGGGCTGGAACTGCCCTGGACAGGACAGGAGCTGTCCTGAGGTTTCTGTGCTGCAGCATCCTCTGTTGCACGGAGCCAGGCCTGGGAGCAGCACTTGGGCTGGGGGCAGCGCTGGGCTGCGCAGCAGCTCCCAAGCCCTCAATTTTCTGAGCCCAGACACCACTGGGCCAAAGGAACGAGGGTAGGAAGGACAAACATGCTACACCCGGGACTCTGCGGGTAGCAGAGGCTCTTCAGAGTGGGTTCAGCTCTCCCCACTGTGCCCAGCAGGGTTGGCTGTAGCTTTCTGGCTTTTTAAAGTTGCCAACAGAACTCGTAGGCCAGCAGTACAGAGCTGCTCCTGACCTCCCAGGACAACCCCTGCCCTGACACCTCCACCCCTCGGGCTGCACACACAGCCCCAGGAGCCCTCCAAACCAGGCTGTGCAGAGCGAAGCCTTTGCCCAACCACCCCAACCCCCGCCTGCCTCCCCCTCACCTGCCGCTCTTCCGCCCCAGAATCACAAGGAATCCAAGATCACCGTCTTCGAGAAAGACAACTTCATCGGCCGCCAGTGGGAGATCAGCGACGACTACCCCTCGCTGCAGGCCATGGGCTGGGCCAACAACGAAGTGGGCTCCATGAAGATCCCCTGCGGCGCGTAAGTGATGGGCGAAGGGCCTGGCCCGAGCAGCAGGGGCACCCCGAGGCCATCGGCGCACGCCCCACACCCCGCTCCTCAACCTCTTGCTCCCTCGCGGCCGCCTGACAACCCTGTTTCTTGCAGCTGGGTTTGCTACCAGTACCCCGGGTACCGCGGCTACCAGTACGTCCTGGAGGCCGACCACCACGGGGGAGACTACAAGCACTGGAGAGAGTGGGGCTCGCACGCCCAGACCTCCCAGATCCAGTCCATCCGGCGCGTCCAGCAGTAGCTGCCCGATGCCCGGCCCCACTCCTGAGCACATCTTTGCAAGGTTTCTAAAGCTCACCGGCTCCCTTTTGGTGCTAATACTCCCCCTCCTGAAGTAACAACCCCTTCTTGTACTGCAACTGCTTATGGAACAACACTCCTAAACGGTACCAGCTGCCAAAACTGCCAATAAATAAATGTGACTGAAAGAAAAAGATAAAACAGCCTGGTGGGTGTTTGCTGTCGTGTGCTTGGAACTGAAGTCACACACCCTCATCCCAGCAGCGGGGACCTGGCTCTGCCCCGCGGTCCCCTCCCCGTGCCCAGCTCTGCACGCTCACACACCCAGGGCCAGCACCGTGTGCTCGGGGCTTGGCAGTGCCCAACGGAGCCAGCACCAGCCCAGGGCCAGGGGGTGCTCCCTGAGAGCTCAAAAAAACCCCAAATAAAGGTCACACCAACGCCCACAAACTTTAAAACTTTTATTCAACAATTTACATCACTTATTGTCTGTCTTAACGTATTCGATCTACACAAATTTTTTTTTTTCCTGATAAAATAATAAAATTTGGATAAATTTTGAAGACCTGTTGGTGCAGAACAAACAAACAAAATTCAGGTAACTTTTTTTTTTTTTTTTTTTTTAAACATTTAGTGTGAAATATGACATCATTGGTAAAGATACATCATGCCATCACAGCTCATGGACATCACCTATCCTTACAGTCCGTGACATCGCCCGTCCCGGCACCACGGGCTGCTCCCGGCCCGGCACAGCCCCCAGCCCCTCCAGCCACCCTCTCACCGTCAGGGAAACGCCTGCTTCTCAGCCACGAACCCATCCGAAACCACCGGGGAGAACAAACCCGACCTTCACTGCTTGGTGCGCACAACATGGACGACAGAGGGGCTGCCCCTCTCCGCGGGTCAGAGGTAACCGAGCTCCTGAGCAGGCAGAGCACAACCCCTGGCGGCCACTGAACACAACTGGGGAGCCAGGGACTGAGGGCAGGGCTGGGGGGGCCGAGCCGTGCCCCCTCCCGCTGCCCCCCAGCTCTCCGTGCACCACCACTAACACTGATGGGTTTGGGGAGGGGATCGAGGGGCACCGTCCCCCGGTAAACAAGTCGAGGCCCTCCAGCGAGCCGCCGAAGGTGTGTAAGCACACGTGTGATGGTAGGTAGAAAAGCAGCCCTGTTCGGTAGGAAAAAAAGCCGTCCCGTTCGTACAAATCTGCCACGGCCAAGGGAACGGGAGGAGGAAGCTGGCGGGGCCCTTCCCCCAGATGCAGACTGCAGGCGGCTCAGGGCTATCGGCAGCGGCACCCAACGCAACGCACCGAGCCCATGGGACGGAACCGCAGCACAGCCCGCACCCCGCAGCCCCCAGGGAGCCCCGGCCCCGCTCCCACCCGCACACCTGGTGGTGGGAGCACAGCCAGGGCTCCCCTCCGGGCACTGGGGGTCAGCAGCCCCCCAGGTGCCACCATCCCTCCCAAACGAGGGCACGGCCACCAGGAGACAACAGGGCGCTCCATCCAACCGCACAGAGCGAACCCGAAAGGAGGCAGCTCGCCCCTCTCCCTCCAGCGACGAAGGTAGGCTCTTTAAAATAAAAAAATAATATATATATTTATAGAGCTGTACAGAGAGAGACAGAGAAAGCAAAGGAGAGAGACAGGCTACTAAGCGCCAGTTTCCTGCTACAGCTGTCAGCAAAGAACTGTCACCTTCCGTCCTGCCCTCCGAGGTGGCGAAGGAAACGCGGGCAATGACAGCACGGGAACGCAAACGAGGGCAGATAAGTCACTTCTGGTAATGAGACACAAATTAAAACTTTCAAAACATGTGCATAGCTTTATTCATCTGCTTCAAACTAACCTTTCCGCGGAGCTTCCGCGGAACCCGAGTGTGCAAAATGCATTTCTAAAAAATAATGCAAGCAAGCTTCACATTGATAGCGGCAGAAGTACAGAAAGACGGACAGAAACCAGACGGAGGGCGAGGAGGGAGATGGAGGCAGGGGAACGGCACGGCTCCGGGCTCCAGCTGACTGCAAACGCAAGCACTCCCGCTCCGCTGGCGGCACGCAAGGAGAGCTCATTTTCCTTTAAGATAAAACTGACAAAACCCACAGTGACAAGAAGCACAGCCCGGCAGGGGACACATCCCCTGCAATGGGATCCTGCTGCTGGGGAGAACCCGGCCCCAAAGCAGCGCTGCTCCAGCCCTGCACTGGGTCACGCTCTCAAAGCACCGCAACGCTTCCTCCTGCCTGCAGAGCAGCAGTGAGGATTCTCTTCCTCTCAGTCCAACTCCCCTCGCAGCGGCAGCAGAGGGGCTGCTAGAAGGGACAGGTGCCACCCCGCAGGACATCTCCCCAGCCGGAGCCAGCCCTGCCCAGCACAGCCCCAGCCCCACACGCAAGGCACCTCGGGGTGTGCACACACGTGTGTGCCAGGGGCAACCGCTGGGCAAAAGGTGATGCTGGAGAAACGGGCGGGGAACGCTGGGATTTACTCACTATGTTTCCAGGCAGTTGTAATCCCAAAGCATTGTTCCTATGCAACTTCGGATCTTCCTGACTCTTCCCTGACGCTGAAGGATCTCCTGCACAGCCAAGGCAACTCCCTCTGCTTCCCCAGCAAACTGCTGGCGGCCCCGGTGCCAGCGGGACATCAGCTGAGCCAGCGAGGGCAGTGGAAGGAGGGAGGCAGGAGGCCACGCTGAGCACTGCTGGGCAACTTCACGTCGGGATACAGCACTGAAAGATGCTTTCTCTTTCCTTTTTTTCTTGCAGAGATGAGCAATTTCCTTCCAAAGATGTGTTCAAACAGAAAACAAAGTATTAGAAGCGGCGACGAGCCAACGGCTCACTGAGATTTCTGACCTTAGGTGTCATTCCCACACCTCGGCCATCGGGGAAGGAGAACTTGGAAACCTCAGGGATCCGCGCTACCCTTCCAATAGCAGCTTGAGAAAAGGAAGGAGAGGAAAAAAACAACAAAAAAAAACCCAAATGCACAGTGTTCTTTCACGGTAAGAGTTCTCCTTTGCTTGCGTTTGCATAGAAATCCCCGGAGGTCAGCACCAGGATGGGGCAGGGGTGGCTGTGCCAGGGGGTTCGGTGCCCGCAGGGATCTGCACGCTCAGGTCCAAAAGTGCATCACACATCCTCGACTGTCAGGGTTACCCACAGCACAGCAGCATTAATCCGAGACGTGAACGGCTGGAGATTGGTTCTCAAATGCAGCAACACTTAATGAAATGTCTTCAAGGGAGGTGACAAGAGGGTCCTTCTCAAAGGGATAACATGAACATCAGACTAGTAATACACACAGAAAGGAGTTAAACCAAAAAATTAAAGACGCATCATCTTATTTACATTAAAAAAAAAAAATCCAACATTCTTGTTAAAATATCTTAACAACACCTAAGCAAAAAAATATGTATTTTAAGAATAAAGCAGAAACTCCCAAAGCAGTATCCATTTTTGGAACCCTTATTTAGCACCTGAGGAAAGACCGTATGGAAAGCAGTTTTGCTGTCGTTTGTAAGAAAACTGTGAGTTGTATTTCTGCTCCACGCTCACATGCTCACAGGACACAAGTTTCATACCACAGAAAGAAACAAACTAATTTTTTTTTTTTTTTTTTTTTAAAGAGGCTCTACTCGTTAATAAGGCTGTAGAAAAGGGATACTGCTATCTTACAACATGGCTTTAGAGCTCTGGACGCGTCACACGAAGCTTTTCTGATTAACAGTCAGAGACCAACACAGCTCAGCAGCCCCTGCTCGCAGCACAGCGGGACCTGCGTCCCCACGCCCGCCGCCCGCAGGGCCAGGAGCCCGGCCTTACCCTGTGTGCGATACGAATTGTGCAAATTTCTAAAGCTCTGGGATCTCGGGCCGGCAGAGGAGATCGGGACCGTCCGCTGCTCCGCGCCGTGGGGGCCCTCGGCTCCACGCTGGGGATTTTTGGGGGTGGAAAGGCAGAGACCTCGCTCCTGCAGTGGCCAAAGCCAGGGCGGCTCCTTCCCCAGCCCAGCCCTCCTGGGTGAAGCTTTGTAGCAGCTTGACATGAGTTAGCCTCCTTCTCTCCCCTCCTGACCTCAACCACCTCCCTTGTAAACAGCCTCGGCAGGGAAAACCAATGCCTCCAAGCAGACAGACCGACAGCCCTCCCCGGGACGGACAGACCTGCGGGGACACGGCAGCTCCGCACACCGCTGCAACGCGCCGGGAACACCAAACCGAGAGCAAAAAGCACACACAGGAGAGCTCCTGCCTGCCAGCACCAACGCTCCGAGCAGCCCCGCTTCAGGGAAGGATGCTGCGTGCTGAGGTGATGCTCTCATTAAGGTGAAAAGCACTAATTACGTGTGCAATTTAGAGGATAACTTAAATTTCTTCCCCAAGCAGGAGCGATTTTCCCCGTGGCGTAGCCAGCCGGAGCTCCCTGCTGCTGGGCACGCTCGCAATCTGCTGGGAATTGCTTTCCTCCACGTTTCAGAGCAGCTCACAGCAGCTGGGAAAGGCAAACAGAGGCTGGGGGACACACGGGGCGATGGGTGGCGGTGGGTGAGCAACAGAAACCACGTGCTACCAACGCGACTCCAAAAATCGGCGATTTAGGATTTCACGGATAATGGAGGTGGGTTCAGAACAACAACTCCAACCAAACCCTACAGCCACAGCAGTGCTGACCCAGCAGGTAGGCCTGGAGAGGGGCACCGAGGGGCTGCAGGTCCTTGCAGTGCTGCTGGAGGAGCAGCTCAGCCTCAAAGCTCTCCCCCAGCCACCACTACAAAGCATGGGGACAACTGGTGGCACGTGCCCAAGCACCATCTGCATGAGACCTCGCCCAAGGGACACCCACAGGACCTGCTGCAGAGGCAGGGAAGGACCAAGAGCAGCACCCAGCGATGCCTACGCACTTGCACATCTCCCCATTGCTCACACAAAGAGAAACCTTGCACGGGAATCAAGGAGAAAGGGACACGTGGAGCCGACAGCGAGAACAGAGCGGGGAAGGAGCCCTGACCTGAACGAGCATCCTCACCAGCAGTGAGACCACAGGCCAGCACCTCACCCCCGGAGCCACTTCCCAACACTACGCACACAGAAGGGTTTTAACATCACTCTGCTCAGCCAACAAAAGCAATGGCACAAAGAAACACGCGCCGGCACCCGCAGCCCCGCCGGGCTGTATTTGGTTTATGCTACAGTACTCATGCTCTGAGTCCAACCAACCAACCAGGAGACTCATCAGTAACACTTTAGCATTATTTAAATGTGCTAAAATTAGTCACAGCTCGATTTCACTTTTTTTTTTCTTTTTTTTTTTTATACATTTACACAAAAATAATCAGAAAACAGATTAAATCTTAAGATATTTTTAATAAGTGCTCGGTAGAGAATTGTGTGAGGACCGCAGACGGACAGGGCGAGATACACGAAGCACAGAGGGAGCTGCCCCACGGCCCTGCCGGGCTCAGGGCAACGCCTGCCCACCCCACGGCCCTCCATCGGCAAGCGGGGCCGCAAGAACTCAAAGAGGAAATCCTGTGTGCCCAGGGCCCAGCACGCACCGCAGGGACACCCAGAGGGGTGGCTGGAGAGAGGGTGGTCAGGGATACAGCTGGGAAGGTGGAGGTGGTGGCTGTGCATTGGTACTACCAATGGCCCGGGAGAAAGAACGTCAGAAGGACCCAACCCAACCCAACCCAACCCAACCCAACCCAACCCAACGTTGGCCAGGCGCGTGCTGCTTCCCGAGCTCCCACGCAGAAGGCAGACGGGGCTGGGGCAAGGGGAGGCTCGGCCACTCGGCCACACACTTGTGTTCATCGCTAGGCTCGATGCCCCAGGGAGCAAAAACAGGTCTTGGTTTTGTGTTTTTTTTTAATGGAACCCAGCCCTTAAGGCGACAAGTGACTACACAAGGCAAATAAATACACAGCAGAGCCTTAAAGCCAGTAAAACAAACTGGAAGCTTCGCAATCAGCCTTCGACGCTTGGTTTTTCATTTTGAAATTAATAGTAATAATAATAATAAAAAAAGATTTCTTCTGCTTTAACCCTCCCTGCCCGTCGTCCAGTTTGTTCAACACTTTAAAGCTCAGGAACGCCCCGGCTCTTTCGCAGCAGAGCCGGAGGCAATTCCCACTTTTGGCAAGCAGTTGGGAGACTCAACAGAATTGGAATAGGAACAGAGGAGGACTAGATGCAGGGCACATCTGTAAACATGTTGTACATCTGCAAGTCACACGAAGGTGATACAGTTTATAGGTGAAACAAAACTATTTGCGACTGGCCAACCACAAATTTCAGAACTTGGACTGGTACAAAACGTCGCGACCATACGGTGCCATACCGGGGTATGACACCATACAGCACTTGATACATAAAATGGAGTAGGCAATCCGTAGTCAAACTTTTAAAACTAAGCATTGCAGAAAGCTAGCAGTCTTACAGAAGGTACAGAATTCAGTTCCATCATCCCACCGTGACCCTAAGCGCTTCATCCAGGAACAACCTCATTAAAAGAACGAAAACGATTAAAAAAAAAAAAACGCATGCTACATACTTGTAGTTAACAAAAACAGAGGAGGGGGAAAAAAAAAAAAAAAAAGCAGGTCAGTCTAAGCACAAGGGGTAGGCAAAAGCTTTGGGCTTCTCTGCTTCCTGTAATGCCCCAGAGGATCCAGTCCAGTTTGAGGAGAGCCCACCTGCTGCCGGCACGGAGCCGGCTCAGCCCCGCAGCTCCGGGGTCACAGCCCTGCCTGCTGCCCCCAGCATCGCCTCCAGCCCACGGGCTGCACCCTGGGCACTCTCCACCCCTACAAACCCCAGAAGCACCCAGCCCAGGGGGTCGGGACGTGCTGCCCGCTGCAGCGGGGCAGAGCGGGTTCCATGCCGGAGCCGGCGCCTGCCCAGCCTCCTGCAGCANTTAAAGAGAAAAAAAAATAATAATTCAGTAAGGGTGAGAGTTAGCAGAACTCAATTCCACTTCAGTTTTTCGATGAAAATGGGAAAAAAAATCCAGCACATTTAGTGTTAGGAGACTGACAGAGCAAATATGAAGCACCTACAGTTGAAAGCAAGAGATTTTTTTTTTTTTTTTTTTGCTCCCAGTAATACAATGGCATTAAACTGTGGGAACAGTAGTTTGTTGGTTTTTTTGTTATTTTTTTTCTTTTTTTTTTTTTTTAGCCATATTAAATGCCTAAACCAATTACTTAGTTTTCCCATGTTGTCTTTTAAAAGAAAACAACTCTTCAGTTGCAATAGTCCAACGTGTAACTGGAGCCAGGTCAGCTGTGTGACTTCCCCATGCATCCTAGAACTGCAGTATGACCATTTTTCCCCCAGAAGAACGATGCTTTAAGACAATTTTCCCAGATTAGGGCTGGCTGCTTTACTCCTGGCAAAACATGCATTTATAATTCTCTGGAAAAACATAAAAATAAAAAAAAAAAGGAAAAAAACTCTGCAAACTTCCAGGTGTTTCTCCAGCATTCAATGGAAAACGGANTAATTATTATTTTCATTCCTAAGTCCTCCATTTTTATATTTATTTTTTTTTGTAATAAAATATATTTTTATTAAGAGATAATTAGAAGCAGAGCCCGGAAATACACAGACTGCATTAAAATATAAAAGAGCATTTCCAACGGGNGGCAAAACATGCATTTATAATTCTCTGGAAAAACATAAAAATAAAAAAAAAAAGGAAAAAAACTCTGCAAACTTCCAGGTGTTTCTCCAGCATTCAATGGAAAACGGAACAGGAAAAAAAATAATAAAAAACATAAAGGGGAGCTGGAAGGGCAAGGGGAGATGAAGGATGGCGAATCCTCCTGATTTCCCTGTGGTTAGTGTGTCACTACAGTCACAGAACGAGAACCAGAGACCTTGTCAAGTGGAAATGCCTCTCCAGTGGGATGCTGCTGCCCATGCAGACGACAGCGGGAGCTTTAGAACCGGGCTTGCAAATTGAGTCTGTATTTGTTAATCACTTGCATTCACTCTTTAAACAAAAATGAAACAAAAAATAATGAAAAAAAAAAAATCTATTCAGTACCGGAGATTAAATAATCACGTGTGTAGTCTCGTTGAAATAAATTTTCAGATTCCTTAAGAAGTCTAATTACTTTCAGTCGCCATTTTTAAATAACTATATTATATATTTGTATATATTATCCTGTGATTCTAGTTATGGTTCCTCTGCTGCACTGAAGATTTAGAAGGAGCATAAAAGCCTTTTGTCCCCCACGAACAGCACAAATGCTGCAGAAAGGTTATAACAGGCAGTCTTGTCTTGCTACCTTCATTGATCCGGGTGATCCATGGCTTCGTCGTAGGTGATTATCCTTTTGGGATCTGGAAAGAAAGCAAAACCTTAAGCTTTTGACGAGCCACTTCCAGAACCTGCAGCTGAAGATGCCCACAGCAGAGCTGTGAGACCCTCAGCTGCTAACAGCCGTTTCCTTTTCCCCCAGAAAAGAGCCTGGAGAAAGGCATGGTGCTGGCTGTGAGCGGGGAGCACAGCCCCTAACACCCTCCCCACGAGCTCACACATTGGGGACATGGGGGGAGGTACCAGAATCTAAAGCTTCCTCTCGGGGGTGACACCCAGCGTAGTACACAGCAATGACAGCACGAGCACACAGAAGACTCATGAAATGTAAAGTGGTTCTGGTTTTAGCCCTTTCTCTAGGCACTCTGCATCACTCTGAGCCTCCCATCACCACCTGTCCTGGCTTTCAGGGATCCTGACACAGGCAGACCCAGATGCAAGCAGCAAGAACCAAGCCCCACGCTCCAGCCCCTCTGGGCACCAACCAGCTGCCAAGACCTGCCCCATAGGATGGAGCTGGGTTTGTGTAATCCCTCCAACATCCTTACCTTGCTTCTGCAAATTCCAAACCGCTTCCATTTCTGTGGAGACAAAAGGAGAACAGTTATTGCACACATCCCGAAGCAGCAGGCAGCCCCAAGCACCCAACGCAGCCCAGCAGGACTGGGAGGACCAGCTCCAAGGATCCACCACCAAAGGCACAGAGATGGCTGTAACGTGGTGTAAGGCATCAGATGTCCAAACTCAGCGTTAGCAAAGTCCTACAAACCACCATCCTCTGCTCCTACACACGCAGCCTAACTCCAGGGCTCACAGCTCTGACTCCAGCGCTGCTTTACCCATGACAGCCTCAACCTGCAGAGGGTTTTTACAAGCTGACACCAGAAGCCCTGGACACAGTGGGCTCCTCATGGCCCTGCTGGGGTCCCTGCAGAGACCAGCTGCAATGCTCCAAGGCTCTATGGCACACAAAGGGTGACAACCCACAGCAACCCCCAGTTCTCACTGAACAAGCACATGTCTTCGTTTACCTAAGAAATAACAAGTTAAACGTTCTCCTCGTTCACGTGAGGACACAACAGAAGGCTGTTCCATTTAAATTAAGTCCCTAAAAACACTGTCACAACGAGCCTTCAGGGACCCATTCAAAGGAAGGACAATCAGCTGCTATCGGGCTGCGTTTATGAGCTGGAATATTTCTGAAGGCACCGACTGCAGCTCGTGCTCAGGATTAGGAGATGACATTGTGGAACGAGAGCCTTCAGCAGGAGCACGAGCTGCAGGAAGCACCTCTGAGGCCTCCTCCTGCAGCAGCCAGGAGCAGAGGGCACACACAGCACCACACAAAGCAACGGGCTGCCCAGATGCAAGCACACAATAAGGCAACAGGTGAGCTGACAGCACAGGAAAGGAAGAAGGAAAAGCCCTACAGAAGTCCCAGTCTCAGCACGATGTGTGCCAGCACCAGCTCTGCCAGCATCCCTCCTCCTCCAGCGCTGCAGCCCCAAGCCCCCTGCACACAAATGAATGCAACCAGTCCTCTCTGCACAACCCAGGCTGCTGCAAGGAAGGCCCTGGCAGAATTGTACCACTCTGTTGGTTTTGCCTCATGATAATGGCAGCAGTGCTCAGCACCTTCACCAGGGAATGCCAGGTGCTCTGGGAAATGCCAGCAGCACAGCAAAGGGCTGCGGGTTCCCCAGCAGTGCAACCAATCAGCTCCTGAGATGACCTCCAGCATCAAAATTCTGTAGCCTAAGTGAAAACCAAACCCTTTTCAGACTTCAAACAATCTTCGTTTACCTCTTCAGGGAAAGGGTGCCCCGCACATCCCAAGAACTGATGATGCTGGAGATGCCCAGCCCGACCTGTGCACAAAACCAAACCCACTGCACTGTCTGTGGGGACTGTGCTATGTGTGGGGTGGAGCAGGCAGCTGTGGGAGCTGCCCCACGCCTGCTGCCAGCCCTTTCCTCGGGCCAGGGCTTCCCTCAAGCCCACTTTCCCTGGAGAAAGCATCCAGCTGAAGGGCCAACTCGTACATGGGCTCTTCCCATCACTGCCCCTGCACAAGGAAACAGGAGCTCCCACCTCAGCTCCGAACCTGCTCCTCTCAGACAGCCCCAAATGTGGTGGTGCCACACCAAAACAGAACATCAGAGCCCCAGCAACAGACACAGCCACCATCCCCAGAACACGGCACCTGCCTGGGAAGCAGCACGCTTCCTTCTCAGCAGGCTCTGCCTGCAGGAAATGCCATCCACAGCCCCTTACAGAACCAGGCTGGGCAGCCAGCCCTGCTGGGAGCCAGGGGCTGAACGAGGTCACCCCAACACCCTCTCCAACCTCTCTTTCTGCAGGGTTTGAGCAATTAGCAAGGCTCTCCCATGGCCTCTCCAGCTCGCAGAGGAAGAGCCCGGTGCGGGCAGGTGCAGCATCCACCCGGAGCTGCAGGTACAGGAGCTGCTCCTCCAGGCACCAGTGCTGGAACAAAGGGCTGCAGAGAGGGCTTTGATGTCAGGAATAGACTATGGCACTCCGGTGAATTGCAGTGAGATTCCTCACAGGCCAATAAACTTTATAGCTGAATTGGTACCTAACCTTGGAAGGGAAAGAAGACTGTGTGGTAACTCGTTAAGACAGGCACTTGTATGTACATTTCTCTTGCCAGGGAGAATGCCCTGCAAACAAAAGTCCCTGTGCTATGCCACAGTGTTAGCTCTTCGCTGTTACAGACCTGACACGCAAGCTGACAATTGTGCCTAAATGGAACAGCTTAAAAAACACTAAACAGGGACCATCCTCGTTTGAATTCTCTGTTTCTATCTGCAAGACACAACCATGAAGTTTGGGGATTCCCAGGGAACAAAGCAAAGATTAAAACATTTGATGCTGTGGAGCCTCGTCATCATAGCACTGGGCAGTAGTTGCTGCCAACTGGAAAAAAGCAGAGCCTTGAAGAATTAAATCAGCTTCTGCCCCGCAGCGCGGAAGCAATCGACTGAGACCTAACCCCTTCCCACCGAGGGTGATGGGAAGCCAGGGCTCCTTCTCCCCTCCCCGACACAAGGATGGGAACTGCTGAATTCACAGCCCTGCTGCTGCTTCTGACCCAGTTCACCATTCTGGAGACTGTCACTCCATGTGGGCCCACGCTGCCGCGCTCTATTTTCCGTGCTGCTCCTCTGCTTCTTCATGCGAGCAGAGCTGCTGGCCGAGCCAGGCAGCGACAGAACAAAGTGGTGGTGCAGGCAGGAACTCAGGGCAAGGCAGAAGAGAACAGCTGCACTCTCCTCTCTCCTCCACTTACATGGGTTTTGCTGCTGTGCAGCTGAACCAGAACAATTGCTTACCCTCCTTGGGTGGCAGCGGGGACGCTCCTGGCACAGGCTGCAGTGCGAGCCCGCTCTGAGCCAGGGATGCCCTCGGCTTGGAAGGTTGCAACTGCCCCAAACCAATGAAACCCTGGCAAGAATTGCTGCATGAAACATTTCATCCAGCTGCCTTTAAAAGGACTGAGGTGGTAGAAGACTGACTGCAGTAGAAATAAAGCTGAGCCATGCCCAGCCTCCTCATGAAGGAGAGGAGCAAACCACCTGTGAGGACCAGGTTCAGCCTCAAAGGGATGAGGATTTTGGCAACACCACTCTGAGACAAAGGTTCAGTTCTGACCTAGGGGGAAACTGAGTCTGTAAGGGACGGCACTGCACCCTCCTGGTCCCTGCAGGCTCCCAGAGGCAGCTCAGGGCCCTGTCTCCAAGCAGGCTCCGGGCCCACCGGCGCGTAACCACATCACACCCACCTCGCTAACTGGGGCACGCGGCGAGCAGCACGCGCTGCCAGCAGAGGCAGCCGCCCTGCAGGATCCCGTCCTACAGGCAGGCAGATCAGATGGCCACGGGAGGCTCTGCCCTTATGGAAAGGGAAAGCACGGAGCAGGAGCAGAGCAGAAGCAACATGAAAAGCGCTCAAGAGCACCAGCGCGCAGCAGCAGCCTGGCAAGGGCGTTCCCAGGGCCCTGCTGCAGCCCCTGCTGCTGGCACAGCTGCTGGAGCCCAGGCAGGGAGTGCTGCGCTTGCTGGGTGAAGCACACCAGGAAATACACGCTTGCTTTCCCACAGCTGATGTGCAAGCCAAGGTGAGGATCCACACTGCCTGACCACAGCCACCAGAGCACGCACAGTGCGAGCTTCCAGCAGGCAGGTTTGCAGGTCAGAGCCCTGCAGCTGCTCGTGCTGAGCCCCAGCCCTTGCTGCAAGCACCCCGAGCCTCACCCTCCCACCACGGGCAGCTCGCACAGTGTTACCTCTCCTGGAGCTCAGGGCAAGCAGTGCTCTGAGCTCAGCCCCATCCCTGCCCCATTTCCCTCTGTGTCCATCACCCCAAAGGGCAGATATGGACATGAAACTATGGAGACTTTGCTCAGAATCAAACAGATCAATGTGAAGAGGGAGGAGTTCACCCTTCTCTTGAAATCCAAAGCAAACAAAGTGAGGACAGCCACCCACACGACACCCTAACAAACCCGAGCAGGGAGGAGGGGAAGGCAGCTCATGCAAAACCAGCGTGTGAAACTGTCCCCTTCCTCCTGCAGAGGAGCTGGCTGCTGGCTGGGACCTCAGCAACACAGCCCAAGGTAAATGGGGAACAGTGTGGGAATAACCACTGCACAGCTGCACCCCAGCAACTCTGCTGGCCAAATGGTTTCCAAAATACTGCAACTGGAAGGCACCCACGTGGCTCTGACTGCAGGATCACAGCCACAAAGAGGGAGCAGGGTTTTCCCTGAGTCCAGCTCAGGGAAAGCTGCTGTTCCTCCCAGCAGCACTTAAACTCAACTCAGCCTTCGGCAAACACCAAAATGCACCGTCCAGCCTTGCTGCAGATGTCCTGACACCTAATGACCTCCTGCTTTGTGCACCGGCAACAGCACCCAGAGACCGAGGAGAAAGACAAGCTGAGCACAATTCAGAGCACCCTGTCACTGCCTAGAAACATCCAGAGAGGAAAAGGAAGAAGCAGAAAGCAGGATTTTCAGGAGCCATTTAGGTGTCCATTCTTGCCACTGAATGCAATTAGCCTGTGTTCAGAAGGGGTGAACAGAGCCAGGCTTTGAAGTTAACACCTCCTTAAGAGGACATGGGAAGGGAGTGTTCTTTATTTTCCTGTTGTTCCTATTGTTTTACTGGGGTACTTCACACAGCCAGTGAGAAAGGGAGAGCTGATGAGTCCAGCTGAGGCTGCTTTTGCACAAGAAAGTTCAGGCTGACAAAAACTGATGAGCTCAAGTGTTAGAAAAACTTGCAAGCTCGAGAGAATTTCCCTAAGACTTCCCTTCTACACCATGCTGCTCTTGCTGGTACCCCCATTTTTTGATGAGAAACTGAAATTTAGGCTTCAGAAAGACACAAGAAATGAGAACAGAAAGCTTGCACTAAAGCCAGAATAGATTGTGCAGAGCGAAGAGGAATAAGACCCAAATAAAAACTGAGTGCTACTAGAGCTTATAATGTTAGCATTGTGAGATCACAATGCCCTGGAAAAGGTTTAATTGTCATTTTTAAATGACTGGGCTTACTATTACTAAAAGAAAGCCATCTAAATGTATGTTTTTTATCCAGAGTTAACACAAGGTAACTTCACTTTGCAGTGGGTCAACGCAGCACATTTGCCAAAGCCACCAAGAGAAATACTGAACCCTCTGCAGAGGGACTGAGACATTATCCATGTATGCACGTGGANAAAAAAAAAAAAAGGAGAATTTCCTTCTTTACCCTCAGGGCAAACTGCATCCCTGCTTTTGCCAGAGGTGGACAAGTAACATCCCTTAACACCAAGCCAACACCAACGGCCACGAGCTGCCACGAGACCCCTGAGCTTCTGGGTAAAGCAGAAAGCAAGCTGTCCTGCAGGCTTTGCTCTCCCCATTCCCAGCTTTCTGGGTCTGTATCATGCTTCAGTCATTTCAGTTTAAAAGAGCTGGACTACAAAGGACTCCATGAAAGCAAGAAAATCATCTGAAAGATTCAGCCTACAAAGAGAACGAGAAAATTCAATCTGCAGCTTACAGGAGAGATGATACGCAGAGATTTGTCGTGCTGTTGCCGTAATACTTAAGAAGGATGGGGAAAAGGTGAGGGGGAGCTTAGAAAAAATAAATAAAGAAGTAAATCACACCATGAAAAGGCAGAGACGCATAGGAATAATTTTCTTTCCTTTAAAGCCATGATTTCATGGCCTGATCTGCCCCGGGGAGAAGCAGCAAGATGCTGGTGGTGGAGGTGTGAGGACACACTGAGAAGCCCTCTCAGGGACAGAGAAGCTGGGAAAGCTGGAACAGAGCAGGAGAACCTGTGCATTCAGCTCCTTCCCTTGCCAAGGAGCTCAGGGAGACCCGCTTGGTGCACAGGAATTAAAATGAAAACCACACCAGTAGCTAACCCCTATCCCCACCAACATCCCTCATGCTTGTCTGCTGGAAAAGAGAAATGAGCATCTCCCAACAGAAATGAAACAGCTGTTCAAAGAACTTTCCCAAACCATCAGATACACACAAGCAAAAAGCTTGTTTTTAAAACAAGCAGAACTGCTGTAAGAAAGAAATCACGTTATAATATTGCACTTAGGAAAAAATAAAAAAAAAGAAGAGAAGAATAGAGAGCGCCCTTAGGCAGCGAGTGGAGCCATTACCTTTAGTGTGATATTTAACAGCAGCACTCAGGTCAAAAGAACCCCAGCTATCTTTCCTTTCTAGGCCTCTCTGGTACCCCTGTTCTTTGGCGGAGGCTAACAAATTGTTCGTGGGAGAGGCCAGAGGATTCTCTACGTCATAGTCTTTTGAAAGAAACACTAAAGCACCTTGGCTACCGGTGTCTGCCTTTTGCAGGTCACCGGCGTGATGCGACTCCAGAGCTACACCACCACCCTCAACAGCAGTCCCAGGCTTAAGGAGAGAGCTGAGGATTGGAGGGCTAGTCCGTTTGTCCAGCTCGTAAGCCTTGGGAAACACAGGTTGTTCAGTTCCTGAGGGAATGATTTCAGCACACTGTGAAACCAAAGTGGCAGGATATTCCCCTTGAAATGTCACTTCCAGCAACTGATTATCCGCAGATTTCCCCACCACAGTCTCGGGGCCGGCGCTGGGCTCGTTTATGAACGACAAGCCCCACTGGTTCTGGAAGATATCTCCCAGGTTCTGTTGATTTGTCTGCGACGGGAAATCGACCTGTGCTGTACCCAGAAGCACGGTTTGCATATTTGAAGGGTAGATAAAAAGGCTGGATTTCTTTTGTTCGAGAGCCGTCGAAGCTGGACTCACGTCCTGGGGTACTGACTCCGGAGAGGCCGATGGTACAGTACTAGCAGCAGCTGTGAGCAGTGGCTGGGTCCCTGGAGAATACACATTGCCATCAGTCCCTGCTAAGATTGGCCCGTTGGAAAAGCTAGCAGAAGTGACAGATTTCATAGCAGACATGGGGACCTGGGACAGTCGACTCGATGTTTGGGCCTGAGTTTCCCCGGCAGATGACGAAGACGACGACGAAGACGACGCGGATGGGGTCTGAGCCGCTTTGTTGAGGTTTTCTTTAACTTTACTTGCATAACTTATTTTGGGAACGATTTTAGCACTGCTATTGTCCACTGGAAAAACCGGGGGTGGTTTAAACAAGGTCCATGAGTCCTCTTTAGACGTAGTTGACGAAGCGTGCTTCCCTTTGGGCCGGTCATCAAACTTCTTGCCGCTAATCCCGGGTTTGGCATCAGAGTTCTTTCGCTGTACATCCCCAAGCCCAGGCTTCCCCCGGCCTGCTCCACCGCCCCCAGCCTCATATTTCCAAACGGGCTTCGTATTCTCAATTCGGTTCCCCTTTTGTTCACTATAATCAGGCTTGAAACTCTCAAGTTCCTGTTTCAAGGTCGGCGCGTTCACCTCCTGTTGCATTATCTTGTCCTGCACCAGGTTCAAGTTCTCACAACCCTTGGCACTGTTGCGCCTGCCTTTCCTCTTTTTGGGGGTGGTGTAGCCGCTCTCAGAGCCGCTGCCATCGTTGTCGGCCCCTTTGCCTACGTAGCCATTGGTGATGTAGCTGGAACTATTGGTCACCACGCCGTTAGGAACGGACACTCCCTCTGGCTTCTCTGCGGGCTGACTTTCTCTGAGCTTGTTCTCATAGGGCTTCTCATTCTTTTTGTCCATGCTATTTTTCTGGATGAAGTTCTTGGGTTTGATTCCGGCTTTCCCCAAAGCGCCGGCCTTCACGCTCTGCTTGGGGGTCACATTAGTGTCTGCGAGCTGCTGGCTGCCATTGGGCACCCTGGATCCTGAGGTCTCATCCGAGCAGAGGCCCTTCAGCGACACTTCCCGCTCCCCTGCGCTCCCATTCAGCTCTCCGTAGCCTAGAAGAAACCAAAAAACAGCAAAGAGCAAGAATTAGAAACGTGCAATGCGAAACTGATTGCGGAAAGCTGGAATCAGCCCCAAACGTATCCCATTTCCTCAAGATGTTCTAAAATAGGAAAATGCCTGAGCTCTGACATGAAGGCACATCCTCACTCGCTGGCAGCCACGGAAAGCAGAGCTCCAGCAGCTATGGGCTCATGGACAACAAGGAGAGACAACGCTGCTGTTCAATGGACAGAACGAAATAAAGCAAAAGGAAACAGCAATGCTACGCGGGGAGAATGCACAGCGCTCGGTTCCGCTCGCAATCTGGAGAGCTGTTTCATCAGCTACCATTTCCAGGTCACGCAGAGGAAATTCCCAGGATGCTTCAAGAGGGGGATCTGCTGCCTTTGCTCCAGGATCTGCTGGGATCTGGCACACCCACCGCTCCCATCCCTGGGTCCCCTTCCACCTTCCACCCGAGCACAGCGCTCAGGGCCCCCCCAGCCCCAGGACCGGAGCGGGCAGCGCTCCAGCTTGGAAAAGAACGGTTTTGTCACTGCTGATGCTCTTGAATGAAGCTGCTCTACTAAAATTGTTCTCCTCTCATCCCGGAGTCTCAGATGCGTGGCAGATGTCACTGCTCAAGTTTTGTGCAGCCCAGGAGCACGGGAATCCATGCAGGAATCTCCATGGAGCTCCCACAGCCCAGTTTGCTGGGAGAGGTTTTGCTGCACGTCAGCACCTCCGACCACCACAGCCCCGCCGCACCGCCCGAGCGCTGAACAGGGCCACGGGGACACTGCTAGGGAGCTGGGGGCTCCCCAGCCACCGGGGAATGACACAGAGTGCTCAGCGCGGTCATGAGACCGCTGCGGAGGAGCGGAGCGCGGCGAGGAGCGCGCAGTCCGTGTGTCAGCACTTTCAAGTTCCAATTCCCAGGCGCTCCGTTGCCTCCAAACCGCCGCTGGGCACAGCCGGGCCCGGGGGGACGAGGGGCACAGAGGGGCGAGGGGAGCGGGCCGGGCGCCCGGTGCCTGCTGGGCGGTGGGAGGCGATGGGGCGGGCGTGGTGGGCCCCGGGCCCGGCGCTGGGCCCCTCGGGAGGGGATCTCGGCGCCCGCCC
>WBMW01003695.1:71519-91800 GCA_013396635.1 Penelope pileata | reverse complement strand
CCGCGCCCGCCCGGCGGAAGGGGAAGCGCCGAGCGGGCCCCGGCCCCGGGCCGGCCCCGCCGGGGTGCGGGTGCTCGGTCGGCGGGGGCGGCAGCGGTCTGATGGGCTTCCTGATGGGGTTTCGGAGCGCGCAGGCACCGCCCGGTTTGGGCCCAACACCGCCCGGTTTGGGCCGTTCCGCAGCAGCGCGGGGAAAGGGCAGAGGGGTGGGGAGAGCCCGAAGCTCCGCGTTTTGGCTGCAGAGCCCCGTGCGGGTGCTGCTCGGTCCCTCCAGGTGCTCACAGGGAGGGAGGGCGGCAAGGAAAGGTGATGGTGTAGTTAAGGACTGTCATAATATCCCCCAAAAGAATACATAGACTGTCCTGACACAGATTCCCTGGCTCCTCGGGCTTGTGCTTATAGCCTGAATACCTGCATCTAAACATTCAGTATTTGAGCGAAGTGAAAAGAAAAAGCTGCAGTGTCCAGAAAGCCCCCTCAGACTTCAGCTCTGCTGTTTGCTGTACAGCACACAGAGCCCTTCCCATTTATTTCAACATTTATTTCAACAGGACTCAGCTGAGCGTTGATGCCCCCCGCACCGCTTCCCCCTGGTGCTGTGCCCGCTTTAACGTGCACGAGGTAAAACCTTTCCTACCACAAACCCAACTTCTGCCTTCACGCCAAGGGTCCTTTTCCAGGACTGGAGGTGCCTTGCAGCAAAACCCTTCAGCCCAGGAGTCACAGCTCTCTGCCCATGACCCCATGCTGCTCAGAGGCAGCTCCTGAAGCGAGCAGCCAGGCTTTCATCCCAGCTGACATTTTATTGGTGGCTTGGAAGAGTTGGTTTTTAACAGAAGGAACTGGCTTGAAGACATAAGCTTCAAAAGACTCCGAAGAAAGCAAACAATTTGGGACAAATCATCTCTATGCACACCAGGAATCTGCACACAAAGGGCAGTGGGCTGTCTGTACATGAAGGATGAAGCAGCTGTTTTGCTTCTTAGGAGTGCCAGGATGTCAGTATTACATTAACCATCGAAAGCTGGCAAAAGCAGATGAAAAAATAAAATAAAATCCAAGATAACATAGCCCAGGGCCCCGAAGGGTTCAGGCAGGAATGAAACCCGGGGTGGGTCGCAGCCCTGTGCGGAGCAGAGGTGCTCTGGAGGGCACTACAAGTTCCAGCATGCAGTGCTGCACCTCGGCCTGAGCACGTGCCATGCTGGGACACGTAGTCCTCCGCCACCCTGCTCGCTAGGAGGGCACTTACAGACTGCTTGGGCGAGCATTTCACGTTCTGCTTTCAAGCTGACGTTAAGAGGAACCCCCAGCAGCCCCATTAGCACTGCTAACGCCCAGCAGTTGGTATGGATGCGTTCTCTGGAGCTGTGGAAAGTTCCAAGCCTCTCTGTCTGCAGTGCTTTCCTCCTTGCTGCTCAGGGAGTCTGGCAAGCCAGCAGGGTCCTCCTGCAAAGGAAAGAGGTAATTTTCCTTGGAATTCCATGCCCACTGCCAAGTATTCCCACATCTAGGCACAAAGCTGGGCAGAGCCAGCGTAATTTCGAGCTCAAAAGGTTATTTTCTACAGCTTTGAAGTGCATGGCTTTTCAGAGAACCTGCCACTTAGAGCTGCCATATGAAGGCAGCACGGGATGAATCAACCGCTGCAGAAATCATGAGAAAGTTCTCTCTCCTGGAGACCTGATTTCTGAATTTGTATGAAGATGCAGTTAAATGTCAAAGCTTATTCCAATGGTTTGTAAGAACGAATCACTTCCTCTCAAAGGCAACCCTTTTAAGACACTACATTTAATTTGCATTCCATGTTCAGGGTGAGCTGAAACTGACATTAGGAATTCCTCCACAAAAAGAAAAGGGCTGCTTTTGTAGGATTTCTTGTGTCTGCTTGTTTAAGGCTCCAAATTGGGAAACACCGAAAGGACTGTATGTGCAGATAGTGGGAAGGGCTCTTACACAAATCCTAAACCTTGCTGCGTCCAGCCCTGGAGATCCAATACACATCAGTGCAGCGTGGTCAGGATTTACCCGGTGATAGGAAAACGCTGGGGGAAGGCTCACATCCCAGAAACAGCAGCCGTTTGGTCCGGATGGATCACGGGGTGACAGTGCTCCTCGCAGCTCCTGCTGGCACAGGGTGACAGCTGTCCCCTCCCCGCTCAGCGTGCTGTCACCCGCAATGACCTCCAGGTAGGGTGGAGCCTCTCCTCCGCTCCATTTTTGTTCTCTGCTCTGTACATTATTCATAGCTACAAAGGTCTCTTTAAAGACTTCACTCTCTAGGGACAGTTTGATAGTAGGCTTTGGCATCTTAAAAGGTAACAGCAACATCAACAAAAAGCCACTTAGCCCTCAGCTGAATTGTAGGAGTGGACACTGGGGCACTTCTCTCCCCATCACCAATAATGGACACGTTTCCACCTAACAGCACACAGTGAACTAGATTTTTTTTTTTTTTCCTAAAACCTTAACTTGCAAACACCAGAAGCACACATTGTTAATCTTCCACTCTCCAAAAAAATAAGGCAGCCCAACACCAAAAATAACCATAGGGCATAGTTTTGTGAGACGGCAAAACTGAGATGAGGGCTAGCTGCTCCCAGGGGGGAAGGTCACCCCTCCCTCTGCCTGCACAGCAGCACGGGAGCTTCTCTCACCCTGGTTGAGCCCATCTGAGAAATTAAACACAAGTATTAATGCCCTTAAGAACGGGCTGTAACTACAGCAGCTCTGGAGCTGCCTTGCCCAGCCCTGCTGGAGAGATGAGCTTCTGGGAATGGGGCAGCTGGGGCTGCAACCACTTCAGCCATCTCATTTTATTTGGCTCCTATTTGAGAGCCAACCCCCTCGAGTGCCTGAAGAGGAATGGTGTGACCACCCTGCAAAGTGATTGGAGCACGCTGGCACAGAACAGCTTTAACCAGTGGGACTTCTTCTGGTGGCTACATCCTTGTCTGATAGGACTGGATCTGAGGAATGTCCCCTGTTGTAAACACACTGAAGTGTTCACACAGGCATAAGTAACATCTGCTGCCCGTATCTGCGTGAAAAATTGTTTCTGAGAGTGCAATCATACGAACAGGGGGCAGCTCCTTGGACATTTACAAGCAGCAGCAGAGGAGACGGGCTAGCCTCAACCAAGCCTCTCATCATTACTTGCTGGGGATTTCAAAGAACCCTGCCTTTGGGGTTCCAGACAGTTCTGATCTCCTCCTACTTCCTGGAATCAGCACAGAAATCAGCACAAACTTTGCACGGTGCTCCTGCAGAAGCTGCCCTGCTGTCAGCACGCTGCTCTGCTAGGACCCGAGCACACCGGCTGCCCTCCACGGGCACGGTGTCAGTCCCTGCTGCCGGGAGACTTTGACCTCTGGAAGACAAATGGAAAAAGCTCAATCCACAAATCCCAAGCACTTTTTATCTTGTTACACAACACAGCAGTCACAAGGGTGCTAGTCATTTATTTTTCATCCTCATTGCATTTGGATACCAAGCACTTATTTTGAAACAGAAACTCTTTTTTTTTTTTTTTACTTTTCTTTCTAGTGCATTGGATATGCGTGCATCTGGCATGTAGAGACTTAAATACTTGTGCCTGGACTCAAAGTCTGCAACCTAAATACGCCTGGCACTGGCAGAACACTGAATGTGCAGGGTTATTCTTTGAGTTATTACAGTTGCTGTTTCATTACGTGGTGCAGGACAACAATGGTTGACTACAAGATTAGGGACTGAGAAGAGCCCTTGTCAGAAGGAAAATTAAAAAGACTGCAACCATTCACCTCTGAGGAAGTGAATCAAAAAGTCCACAGTGAAGGTATTACAGAAGGCATAGCCCAGAGATAGCAATTTGAGAACTTTTGTTCACCTTATCTCAAATTATTGGAACACAGGAACATGAAGGGTGGGAAAATAGCAAATTAAAAGATAAGCAGCTGCTTTTTAATGCTGTGCATGAAATACACAGAGAATTCACAGACATTCCACATTGTGAAGAGCAAGGCATTATTAGCATTCTGCAAGGATGGGCATAATTCAGCTAAAAGTAAACATTAACATCTAAAAATTGAGCTTTTAGAAGGATTATTATCTACTGCTCTCCAGAGCACAAGTGAGAGTCTACCTCTTAGGATCTAAGGGGAGATTTCTGCCAGGTATCCAGCACCTGGGGAGCTCAAAAGAAGCGAGGGGCAGTATTTGTTCCTAATAAAGCCATCTACTAAGAACTCATGAATGGATATGAACAGGAGAGCTGATGGCTCTGCCTAGACAGGGAGGAACACAGGAGGCAGCAGAGCAGGGTGCTGACTTGCAAGCCCAGCAATGGTTGCTGCACAGCAGTGTTTTCCACTGAGGGTTTCTTGCCTCCTCAATGGATCCGTGCTCCAGTTTAGGAAAGTCAGGTCTTTTGGTTATTGTGTGACAACTCTACGCAAGGCACAGTAAAAAGCTCACTCTAACCTCAGCTTTTGCCCTACTTCCTTATCTTGGAATCTGGTCCACAGTGCCACACTTGTTCTCCCACATAGTTTCCTTTACTTCACTGCTTAGCTACTTGGGAGGACTGAATTACAGGACAGGGCTATTGTGCACAGCAAAGGGTTTGGGGAACAGTTATTCTGGCACAGCTCCCCAGGTGGAGATGCAGTTCATACAGGCAAAAGTACTCCCTCATCCATCTCCTTAAAAGGCAAACTGTGCCATCAGAAGAAATCATGTTTGCTTTGTGCATGCCATCATTGCTGCAGGGTTGAGTCTGGTTCGTTCCAACCTGAGTAAGTATTCTGGCAAAACCAACAGTTCCTCCACCAGGAGGACAAGATGCAGGAAACAAAGAGCTGGTATTGTTTTCTGAAGAAACCTCTTCTTTTTTTGTACTTACTGACAGAGGAGAATGCATGAGCCATGAGCAAACAATGGGATGGGAAACTGTGGCCAGCAGTCACCTGTGGGGTGGCAAATAGCAAAGAGCTGGACACAGCAACGCTGCAAGAGTTTATTACTACATGCATGGAACGAGAATATTGTGTCCTAATGAAGCTATAGCGATCCCCAAGGAAAATCTAAAGATGGAACAGGAATTACACATGGGGAGTTGAACCAGAACCCCAGATACAAGATCTCCCTTCCCTACTGAAAAGTAGCCTAGGACTTCATACACCAAGTGCAATTAATAATATTCTCCATTATAATCCTTAGACTGCAATAGACCTCAGGTCTGCCCCAGGAAAGGATGTGAGTCAATCCTTGACTAACTGTCCCTGATTCACTAAGGAACCAACAAATTAAAAAAAAAAATCACTCGAGATAAAAAAATGCTAAGGTTTGCTTCACTGATAATTTATCTAATGGCTGGAAAGATTGGAGTAATAGAAGGGAGATAGGAGAGAACAGCACTACATTGCTATGGAAACTAGAATTTTCAAAATAAATACCTTTGCAGAGCTGAGGTTGCAGATCTAAAATAGTCCATACTGTTTTCGACGTTTCCTCCCTTTGCCATGAGAGCCATCCAGGCTGACCAGCACGGGCAGCACGCTGGCCTGCACAGAGAGCAGCCTCGGTGACATCAGATATCCCATGGCTCATGTTCCCTATTCCAGGGCAGCTCTGGGCCCTGAATAGAAACCTCAGCATTTGGTCTGTTACCTGTACAATTTTGGGGGCCTTCCTTCCAGACTGGTCAGGCTCCATAAAAAATTGAGAGTTCATAACCACCTCAGAGGAAAAGTTACTTTTATCCCAGCATACTGGGATATAATCTTTTTTATTATTTCCCCCCTCTTGCAGTCTTTTTCTTAACTGAGACAACGGTATACAAAGGAAACCTTTGTTGTGAAGTTCTGATTCCCTTACTCACTAGGGAAAGCCCTTACCCACAAATGGCTCCCCTGCAGTTACCATTCAGGGTATCCCATCCTTTGCTCCCTGTTAGTCCCGTTTCAGAAAGCCAGCTGGTAACTGCCCTGATGGCATTTGGGCAAAAGGTTGCTCGTTTCAGACACACACACACCTCCCCTACCCAGTCCCATCTCACTGACTGCTGCCACAAACAAGCCTGGGCTCTAGAAGTGCTGACTCACAGTGCTAAGACCATGGAAAATATTTGGACTTGCTAAAGAAGTAGAGCCCAGCAGGTTTCCTGCCCCTCCTTATCTGTGAGCCCCCTGCCACGACAGGCTGACACGAAGGGCCCTGCTTCCTGAGAGGGGGCAAGCAGTAGGTGCTTGTTTCCTAAAGATAGCCCAGGTTCCTCTCAGCCCCCAGCTGCTAGCGAGTAACTGGGGCTGGGAGAAGAAAGCCCCCAGAGCTCACAGCCACAGGGCTACAGATGTGGAGAGTTAATGGCTCCTGGGGAGGCTCTGCTGCCTGACACAGCATCGCCACTGCAGTGCATTTCCTGGGATGCAGTCAAGTTTCTTTGGAAGGGCCCAGTCTGTGCCCTGCAGCCTTCACGGAGCTGAGGTGAGCTCTGATCCCTGCCTTCAGCATCGCTGAGTCAGTGCAGACAGGCAGAGCTCCGTGTTTGCTTTGGGAGGGTTCGCCACACATCGAGACGCAGGCAAGCAGCACTGGGTGCAAATTCAGGCTGGCTGCAGGCATGCCAGCACAGGCAGGAGAGGGACTGTGCTCACAGCGAGCTGTGGGGACAGCAGTGCAGTGTGGGGAGAGCTGAGCTACCTACCCCAGAGCCAGTCTGGGTGCATTCTGCCCATGTTAGCACACTGCTGTGCCCAAGCTAATCGGCTCTGGAGCCAATCCAAACGACAAGCTGGCTGCCCACCACATCAACAGCTTGTCCTCCCCACTGGGAAATGACCTCCTGTTTGCAAAAGGCTGAGCATTTAGGGAAACAAAGTTTGATGCCCACACTATTCACGTGGCAAATGACTTGAGAAAACCTAAGCAGCGAGGAGCCTCGATGACTGGATGGGATGGGCAGGTTGCTGAGCTGCCTCCTCCTCCCAGTACCTACGCAACTCATTTGCAAAGAGGCAGAGGCTGATGAGCTGCATTTGCAAGCTGGGCAGGGCAGGGAGCAAGGCTCCCAAATGGAAGGAGCAGCAGGGGCAGGCTGTGGTGAGAGCTGGAGTGCAGTGCTCAGAAATGACTGTGCTAAGGGTCTGCAGCATGACCTGGGGAGAGGTACTTCAGCTCCCACAACAACCCAGAAACAACCTGAGAACACAAGTTTCCTCTCCACTGCTCTCTCTTAGCTTCCTAGGCAGGTGAAGCAGGGGAGCACAATGCCAGCTCCTGGGCTGCTGTCTGGAAGAGCAAGCTAGGCTCTGGATACCTCCTCAGCTCACTTCTATCAGCTGGAACCTGATTTGGAAACGTTCCTTGGGCTGAGTTCATGCCCTTGGATTATACTAAAAAAGGCGAAGTCCTTTCTGCACCTTGAGGACACCTAGTGCTGGAGTGGAAGAATGTACCACGCAATGTGTAGCGACAGTAGAGCTGGAAAAGTGTTCAGATGAACCCAGGTACAGGGTCAGCAGGACAAAAGCCAGTATGTTTATCTGTGAGGCACGAATCAAAAGATCACATGCTATACCAAGTGTCTATAACCTCAGCTCTCAACCCCCAATTCAAACTGGTTTTGATCTAAGATACCACTTACCAATGTCCCCTAGCAGGCCCAGCACTCTGGGCTTTGCTGCACGCCTTCTCCCAGCCTCCCTGGGAGGCTGCAAGCTGGCCCAGGCAGCACACCCAGCTGTGTCACTCAGCCACCGCGTGCCCAAGCGCGTGGCTTTTACTCTCTTGTGCCTGTCTCTCTCTCCCTATCACAAATGTATTTTACAATGCAGGAAGAGCAAAGAGCTACCATAAAGCTGAGACAGCTGAAACGAGGAGCAGGCCATTCAGCTTGCAAACTGCAGCTGTTAGGAGGTGACGGCTGCACAGAGAGGGAAGGAGAGAGGAGGTCACCCCAGGACAGGTGAACTAAGAAGTTAAGGAACTATTAGGTCATGCCACACACACAGCAAGTAGCTTATCAGCGTGGGGAAGCAGTCTTTGTTTTTAAATTAATCACTTAGAGGACTCTGGCTTCCATCTTGTGCTTCCTTTTTCTCAGTGTTTTGTTTTAAGAAGCTGTAAACCTTGAAAGCTGATGCAGAGGCAGGGACACAGCTACAGAAAACTGCAGCCAGACCACCACTTCGCCTAGAGACCCAGAGGGCATAAATTGAGGCCACAGCCCAAAACAGCACTGCAGATGAAGCCAGCACAGCCTCCCACTCCCTTTGTGTGCATAAGCTGTACCTGTGCTTGATGCATCAGCTCCATGCTGCAAAGCCTGGAGAAGCCTATCAGAGTTATGATGAGCCACACCTGGCTGCCAAGCAAAGCATCCCTGGGTCAGCGGGAGCCATTTTACCCCTAGAGGCAATGGGACTTGTTTAATACCTAGAAGGATGGAGAATGCAAGGCACAGCACAGCGCAGTGCCAGTTACAGCCACAGGCAGCACCCCTGTAGTGTGCTCTTCTGCTGTTTCTCACTAGCTAGCAGATGACAGGGGCTCTAAACAGCCCTCCCCATGCCCACACTACGCACACTGTACAGGCAGAACAGGATTTCCTGGCTGCTGTAAAGCAGTGACAAAAAGTACTGGGGAAGGGGGCTTTTCTGGTTTGCCTCACTGCAGACACCCAGAGCAAAACGCACCCCACATCCACCTTGTACCAGATGCCATCCTGTTGTTGCAGCTGGAACCCTTTCCCCTGGCAAGGTGGAAGCTACCAGCTGACTGCAGCTAAGACCCCAAGTTGCAAAAAGCTGCCAGAGGGCTGCAGGGACTGCAGTGCTGGGGGATGCAGACAGCCTCCACACCCCCAGTTTGGAGGGGCCTCTGCTACAGTCAGGCAGCACTGCTGCAAAGGTTCAGGTGGCTCCAGCAGCTCCATAATAAACACCTGCTTTCAAGAACCATTGTATTAGAGCACAAAACGTGAGTGCTTGCACCCCGTTCACAGGCCTGTGGGAAATGTTAACTAATTTAATGAGAAACAGCCCTCAACTGATTAGGTGGGCAGAAAGGAAAGTTGGGGTCACTTTCTCCAGGCCTCTGCTTGATATTTATTTACTGGTTAGCAGCCCTGTTTGCATTCAGGATCACAATTACATTTGAGGAGGCTCCTGCACACTGCTGGTGCCAGGTGAATTGGCTCGACAAGTCCTGGGTGCACTGAATTGATTTTACCTGTAACCTATTCTAGCTGCAGTCTGCGTGGCCTGTAGCTTCAAAATGCACTAGAAGCACACAGCCAGGGTTGCAGAATGTTCTTTTTTATTGGCAGCTTACTTTCTCTCTCATTAGTCTGAGAGAACAGTAACTATGCTGCTTTTGCCCTGCTTATGGTGCTTACTCAAAGCAAAGCTGAGGATCTCTGTCCTCCATCTCACACAGACGCTGTTACAGCGACAGCGTGAAGGCAAGATCAGATCATAAATGCAGAACAGCTGCTTAAGCAGAACGTAAGAAAGAAGCAAGGATGTTGCTGGGCAGAGAACAGCCTCGCAAGAGCTCGCAGATAGCCTCCTTTCTCCAAAGGCACATGCGCACTGCTCTCAGTCAGTCGCATTGCTCTCGAGCTTCCTGCTAGCAGCAAGCGTGCTCTGTCACCTCTGACTGGCTACAGGGCTCTGTCCTCAGCTGGCAGGGATGACCCGGCCTCAGTTTTTCAGTTTTGTCACCTCCTTCCTCCCTTTCAGCACCATAAAATCACTAGGCATGAAACCTGCAGCACAAAGGAAATTGTAGCTAGCACAGCCTGCTGCAGCACATTTCCCCCGGCGATACGGGCGGCTGCAGGCGCAGCAAACCTCTCCTAACCTACATTGCATTCCTCTAACAGTTCACATCAGGCACTGCCAAACCTGGCTGAGACTTCACTGCCAGACCCAGTACACACAACAGAGACAAAACCTCTGAGGATCACGGTGAGCAGCTTTGCTCCTTTGGTAAAATGGAACGCTTTACAAAAATAGATAGTTCAGTCCCCCAAACAGCCTTTCTTTGGCCCAAGAACAGATACTTAAATCCCCCCAGAACAAAGGACCACCCAGATTTCTCCATGCACAAATTGCACTGTAAAAGATGGAGTCTGGCTGAATGGCTGCAGCAAGGCACACTTGACACTGCCAGGGCCCAGAGGTGATGTCATGGGCTGAAGCGTTTGCAGTCTGGAAAGGAGAAGCACGAACCATGCTGCTGCTGGCCAGCTTGCCAGCCCGGTGACACATCCTGACAGGGGCCACAGGGAGACAGAAGTGGGCAAACTGCGGCCTCTTAAACATCACAGAATAAAACCCAAAGGAGAAGTCCTGCATAAACACACGTCCTTGCTCTGCCCAGGCCTTTGATGCTTTTGTCCTTCCTTCCTGCTGCACTCCTCGGTCCTCTCCCACCACTTAGCACCTCTCTTTCCTCACAGCTGCTGAGCTAATTAAACCGCTGCTCTTCCCCTTTGCTTACCCAGTTCTACCTGCACTGAAGGGTAGCAGGAGCGCTCTCCTATGTCCCCACTACCTGTAAGAAAGAAGCTGACCTGCAAGCTATTTATAGCGACTTGGTAAAGTTGTGAAGCTATTTTGGTCCCTCTCTGTGCGGTAAGCTGCAGGACGCTGACAGGCTCTGTGTTTGCCTAGGGCAACAGGGGCTTTAACTGTGAATGAGAATGGCGTGTGACTTTGCACTAAGGCCTCTCTGCCCTTTCTGTTCCATAAGACTCTTTACACCAAGATTTTTCTTTCTAATCATTTTAGAAATAAGCAACGCATCTTCCTGAATTCTGCAGGGATGCCAGAGTCTCTGTAGAGCCTTTGCATTGTTGTTCTCCAGCCTGCATTGCTTCCAAGTCAGCAGAAGGTGCTGTTTTTTCTGTGGGCTCCCTCACTCCCATTTGCCTTACTCACCAGGAGGCTAAAGGTGCAATTATGAGTCCACCAAGATTTTATCCATCTTTTGCAACAGACCTGTGCAGGAGATCAATAGACATCAGGCCGGCACCTGCTGAGAAATCGGGCGCATGCAATTCTGTGGAGGCAGAAGGGAGGGCAGGGAGGAACCACTCACACAACAACACGCTGTTCTGGATGCACATCAATGCCTGGGGTACGTCCAGGGCATCAGGCAGAAGGTTCCTGGTCTAGACAGTTGTTTTCTCTGCAGTGCCTAAGGGTTGGTTGCCAAGTTTGCTGGGGCTATGCAGCAGGTGCAAAGCACAAGCAAAGCAGAAGCCAAAGCAACTGGATTGAACAGAATTAAATCCAGATACAAAAGGAAGCTTGAAGAATAGGAAACATGAGGTTAATGAAAAAGAGAGAAAAGAAAAAAAAAAGGAACTGTTGTGTTCAGACAGAGATGGATGAGTCAGACATATAAAGGAGGAGCAAGTGAGTAAACATGTATGTGAGTTTTTAAACAGCTGTCAGCCATCCCTCCCCAGAAAACTCCTCTTAGGACTAACGCTGTCTCCAGCTACAGTGCATCCTTTCCTAGGACTCTTCAGATAGATGCATGGCTGTTAACACCACTATCCTGTTTGCAACGAACCCCTCATACAGCAAAAGAAACCCGAATGTCCTCAACTCAGACCTCAAAGCCCATCTCTTGTTTCCACTCCCCCCAACCAACTTTCTTCTAGAGGCTCCTTAAGAGTTCTCCCACTGAAAGCTGTCCTGCTCCTCAGGTGAGCCCTTCCCTCACTGATGCAATGAGCACCTGCTTTCCTGAGTCAGCAGAACCCACATCTCTCCTCCACTGCAGGATCACCACCTGCTGAGGGTGGACTGTCCCAGACACTCACAAACTGTAAATTGACTTTTTCGGTGAATGTGTAGAAACGGCATAAGCAGAATAAGGGTGTTTAATACATTGTTATTTCGTCAAGACAGAACTGCTGCGGTTCAGCTCAGACTCTGAGATGTGTCCAGCAACTACATGCCAAGACCTGTTGGATCAAAAAGCTCAATGAAGTGCTTTGTGCTTCAGCTTCCCCCAGAGCTAGCACTAAGTGAAAACGCTTTTGTGAGATGAAATAACATAGTAACATGTTACATTCTTTCCCTGCAGGGCTCCGCAGCCTTGCCTTGGGACACTGCACAAGCAGGATAACAAACACAGCATGACAGAAATGTCGGACAGAACCAATAACCTGTCAGCTCCTGCACAGTGTGCCCATGTTCCTGCCAGCAGAGCTGTGCCTGTGTAGGGAGTTACAGCTCACCTTTCCTCACCTATGGCCTTATACTCCATGCATTTGAACCCAATTTATCTACCTTATTACTAGTATCATCACTTCTCACCAACAATTCTATGTTGCTATCTCCACAGTGCAGATATTTTATGGGTGAATATAATGAAAATGCACTTTATTCCTATGCCTGCTTTATGTTCTGGGATGGAAACAGCAGACATACAGCAACAAATCACAGCTCACCCCACAGACGTAGCCAGAGGTTGTCCACCAGTTGTGCAGTTCAGGAAGTGCACACAGTACGCTGGGGCTGACAAGTGCAATTGTCCCAGTCTCCTCTAGGGAGTGCAGTCGTAAAGGAAGAAATGAAAACTGCAGCACAAAAATCAGCTGGTGATCTGTGACTCAGGATATTCAGTCACAAATGGTGTCTGCCCATTTTCAGCTGAACATGGAGAGCAGCAATGAGGTGTGAGCTTGATGTAAGAGCAGGATGCCACTAGAACCTCAGGTCTGCTTAAATATACGAGAGAAAAGTGTTCCAAGGTGCTAAGAAAAAAAGTAATCACGATGTAAATCAAAGAACAGAACTTCAAATATTGAAAAAATCTGTTAAATCAACACACCTGCAGGTGACTGCAGCACGGACAGCACTGCTATGGGCCCTCTGTCTCTTGCCCACTACTACATCACCCTTCATCTCCACCAGACCAGCCAGGGAAGGCAGGCTCAGTCTCAAAACATCATTCAGACCTTGGCCTCCATGCAAAGAACAGCAGAGGTTCATTTCCAGAACTAGCTGTGTTTCGCATGTACGCACGCATCTCGGTACTAGAAAACGGGCAGAGACATGAACTTATTTCACTCTGGAATCACAAAACAGCTGGACAGACAGCTACGGTGTCTGGCTGATCCTGGTGGCAAGGAACCATGGAAGAAAAGATAAAAGGTTGCCCAGTTCCTCCTTACAAATCCCATGCGTGCCTCCACTCTAAGACCATCTACATCTTCCCTAAAGAAGCACCATGACATGAAACAAACGCTCTCAGAACAGAATCTGCCAAGAAAATCCACATTCCCAGTCTCGAGAAAGAAATTTAAGGAATGCAGAAATAACACTACCATCCACCTGAGGCAAAAAGCTAAGAGAAAAAACTTGCTAGGTAACAGTCTGGATAGAAAGAGCTGGGGTGCAGCAGCTCTGCATACATTCAGGCAAGTGCCAGGGTCTGTCCTTGGCTGAGGAACTCTGCCAGTGGGTAACAGCCCCTGGGAAGGAGGCAGGGACTCCTGGCTTTGTGTTCAGTCAGCAAGCACCAGCTGAAGAGAACCATCTGATTTCTGAACTGCTGCCTCCCACTTTTTGTCTCACCACCACACTACTTATCTAAGCTACACATGTAAGGCACCACAAATTAATTCACTCATCCATTCCTTTTATTTTAGGCCCTCTTGCTACTTTCTCACTTATCTCCCTCGACCAGCATACCAGAAACCCTACTTTCTCCATGTCAGTACCTAAAGCCAGTAGAAGCTGTGATAAATACAAAGGAGCCATTGGCTCTTCCCTGCCCTTACAAACAAAGGAGCTTCTCCTTCCTGACCTGTCCCATCTACTCTTACGTTTTCCTATCAGCATTGATTTCTACTGCTGTCTTGAAAAGCTACAGGTGCTTTTAATAGAGGCACAGAGGCAGACTGAGCATTTAAAGATCTTCAGAAACACACAAGGATTTTTATGGTAATTTCTGTTGAGGGCACAGC
Source organism: Penelope pileata (assembly GCA_013396635.1). Lineage (NCBI taxonomy): Eukaryota > Metazoa > Chordata > Aves > Galliformes > Cracidae > Penelope > Penelope pileata. Next base: position 77,828 of record WBMW01003695.1, on the reverse strand, counting down.
TGATTTCTAAGGAGAATGTTCATGACGCATGCGTTAGCACAGTCTCTCCACCTATTTAGGATTCCCACTCTGGATTACAACCTACCTTCACATAAGAGACGTTGAAGCTTTCAATGAGGTCACACCAGACACTGACAAGCACTGATGGGTGAGTCATGCTGCAGTAGCCAGAGATACTAGCAACAGATTTGTTAATCTGCATGCAGTCTAACCCTTTTCTGGTCTAGAATCTTGTTCGAAACAGTGTCTCAGAGACAGGTGACTGCAAAATTGTTGAGGAACAGGGCCCTATTTTCACGACAGTTTTACAGATAATGAGGAGAATCAGTTCCAGCAGGTACATTTACAACATCACAACATTTGTTGTTTTACTTGTAAAATGCAAGACCAAGACCCACGGGGTCAATGGGGGAGCCATTCATTGCAGTTCACTGGCAAAGCCGACACGCTAATTAGGAATATAAGGGTTCTCCTAGGAAAGCTCCACACACTCCTGCTTCAGCAGTTTAAATCATCACCTCCAGCAAGCTGCTCTTCTGTAGGACACTGCCCTGTAGCAGGGTCAGCAGGTGCAGAACAAACTTCTGCTGGCTCTGCCATGGGGAACCAACCTGTGGAGCAGGACTAAACCAGACACCAGCAGCATCTTAAACTGCCACAGCACAAAAAAACTTTCTAAGTATGGTAAAGAGGACACAGAAAACCATGGAAGAAGTGAGATGGGGGTGGACCATGTGCATGACAGTGGAAACAGTTTTTTCATTTTGGCTGAACTACTAGACAGAAAGAAATAGTCAGAAGGGGCAAAGTAAATCTAGAAGAAATTCTAGAAAGGCAGAATTAAAAAACAATGTGGTGTTGTAGTCTCACTGCTATGACACTAAATTAAACTTCCTAAGTAGAGAAATAATTGTTTAATGCTTCTCTTCAGAACACAGCGTGAGCAACAACTGCCAGTGGGCCAACTAACACAAGGTGTCTTCCTACAGAGAGAGAAAACCACCTGGAGATTGCATAATTATAATGAGTTTCTTCCTAGTTTCACATTATTAGTCACCTTTCACCCTTCTCTGCCAAAGGTTTCTTCTTATCCATCCATCCAAAGACCGGAACCAAGACAGAGTCTCTCCCTGTACTGTTTCTTTCCATCAGTCACTCTTCAAGGTGAAGGCCGTGACACTTACAGCCCATCCCAGCCATCCTGAAACAGCTCCAGAGTAAAAACCCCTCCAGCTTTGCTGTTGGGAAAAGGTCTGAGATACCTGAACAGACCCTCCTTATACTCAGTTATCATGGCTTGGAAACAAGATTTAGTTTTTGAACCAACAGCATTTTAAATTTTCTATGAAAAAGGCATTAAGAATATTATTAGCTACATCAGTGTTTAAGAGGCATCCCAGGACCCCACTTACCTTTAAGCATCTAATTAGATTTATCCACCTGCAACGCTTCTCATTGGGCTTTATCAATCACAGTAAGCTGCACTGGTGTTCTGGAAGTACCTCCCAGCATCAGTGTATCAAAACAGGGCAATCCTTGACAGCCACCTAAACAGCACACAGGTGTCTGATACAGAGAAGCACAAGAATATCAAGACTAGAGATGCTTCTCAGATGAGGATGCAAGGCCTCACCCTTTACCTGGTAGAAGGAGATGAACGCTGCCAACAACGCCTGGACATCAGCTGGCTCTGGGAAATGAATGCATGCATTTAACTCAAGGCAATTCTCACTTCTTGCTGTGGTGGCACTGTATAGAACAGGCCAAAGTGCCCAAACTTGTTGCTGTTTGGGCACATCTTCCTGCTACACAATTAACTTCAGAGGAACTGTCTCCCAGTTTCAGCTTCAGCCCAGATAAATGGCCCTGATCACATCTGGAGCCACAAGGCAAACCTGTGCAAGGCTACACAGGTAGCAGAGCTCCCCTCAAGGAGCAGCTTGCAGGATCCACCAAAGAATTATCTCAGAAATAAGCTCATTTGGCACATATAAGATTATTATTATTCCCTTGCAGAGAAGGGTAAAAAATTCCTGGGCACCCCTAAGAAACACAAGTTATGAAAGAAATCAAAGGAAAGTAAATCAGAGGAAACATACATCTAGCAAAAAGAGAATTTTGCCAAGTTCTGAAAATGCTCCAAAACAAAAGCATTGCAGAGATTGATCAAGAGGCCTTCTCCAACAGAAGACATGCCTGCCTAGAGTCCCATGGTAACCTGACAAAGATGCAAATGGCAAACTGGCACTTATTGGTAATTGCCCAGCGTGCCAGCTGCTGAGGAAGGAAGAGCTGGTGAATCACAGTGTAAACCACTTTTCCACTTTTGTCTGGCTGCCCAGAGGGCAGAGTGGGGCAGTCAGAAGGCTGATTCTGTTTATGCCTCTGACACTGATTTCCCATGTGACCTTGGTAACTACTTCCTCCTCTTTTGCCTTTCTTTCCCCATTTCTTAATGGACACCACTACTCCCTTGACTCATGGGACAATCGTAAGCGCACAGCAAAGAACAATTCTGTTTATTAAATAAAAGTTAAGAGAAAAGTATTATTGTTTTCTCACAATACCAATGTAGTTATGTAATACTGTCAGTATTGCTTCATTTTTGTCATTACAACAAACTATCAGGACACTGCCTGACAGGCTCAGTGAAGGTACAGAGCTGTTTAACCTAGTGATACAAAACCAGATTGTTGCAATCTGCAAGACCATCTCCTTTATTTTAACCAGTCCTTCTCTAGAACATGTTTTTCCTGTATAACCTTGTAACCCATAATAATGGACTAAGCTACTGTAGGACTGATGGCACATTTGATGAGCTAGTAAAAGCAAAACAGTTCCTCCTCACCTGTGTGTTTCAGTGTGACGTTGTGAAATGCACAACTGCTTATCTCAACAAGCAGAGAACAGAGTGAAAGCTGGTTTCTAAATCAGTACATAATAGAATCATATGAGTTCAATGAAATAATTTTTTTAAAAACATATTTGGGTAAATTACATTCTGCTTATAGGACAGCAAATTTCCTAGCACAGAAGCAGAGACAACTGCTGTTCACAACTGCAATTATAATTTATAACCAAATTTCATTGGTTCAAGTTCCATGATTTATTCTGAAATTTACATTTGCTTGCTTAAGAAAGGTCAGACTAAAGCAGCAGTGGACTGAAGGCTAAGGGAGGTATGACTGTGATTATAGCAGCTGAAACTGCCCTTAATCACACTCTTATCTTTCTTATCTACTGAGAGTATTTATATAGCAATGATTACTGAACTAGGCCCCATCGCTCCCGAGTTAGTTCTGAAGCAGCTCCTTCATGTTGTAAGAAGTTTATACTGCTAGAGGTGTTGTCATTCTGCTGAGACAGAAAGCCAAGCTTCTCATCACTTAAAGTCATTAAAAAAAATAAACTATGACACTTCTAAAGAAGTAGGGGTGTTAACCCCAATGTCCTGGCCAAATTCCCAGCTTGAGTAATTACAATGTGCCTTGAATAAATTCTTGCCACAGCTTCCGTTGGACATAGTATTGTTCTCTACTTCCTCTCCTGCTATATTATGTAGGGCTGATGCACACTCTTAAAGGTCCTGTCTGCGCTGGAATGTCGTATGGGTCTGCCCCCAGACCAGGTCTGTGATAGAACACTGGAACCATGTGTTGAAACCAGCTCTGCCTGTCAGCTGAACTGCTCTGCAATTTGTAATTTTTATTTTCTGATGTTCCAGCACCTCCTTCAGATGGTGTTAACCTTGTGTATAGCTACCCGATAGGTAAACTTGTGCAAATCCTAGCTGCAAACATACATAAACTTGTTTAGTTCTTTTTTTTTTTTTTAAAAAAAGCTAGATTTGCATCACTAGATTAGCAAACTAAGCTAAGGCAGTTTAACTTTATAGATGCCTGCCATGATTGGCTGAAAAGGCAAGAAGAACATGCCTGATAGGTCAGGCCGCGAAAACCCTGTTAAACGTGTCCAGTTCAGCTGGCAACTACAAACATTGCCATTTTTATAGTGCCTGTTGCTAACAATTTCAGTAGAATTCCTCTTAAGTGGTGGGCCCCAGATGATACTGTTTACTTTTGAAGCAGTCACTGAATACTTATCAAATGTATATCTAGGATGTTAAATAAACTACTTGACAGTTAATAGTGAACCATTATTCACATTTTTTCCAGCAGCCACCATTAGACTCTTTCTACCTAGAGATATCATTATCTTTTTATGCGTTTAATAAGGAGAGCTGAGGCCCAGACTCTCTGCTGGTGTTTGCTAGGGTCACTCTATGTACCTCACTAACCAGAGCTTTTACTCTCATCATTCATGAACTTGGAAGGCACCTTGGCTGCAGGAAGAAGTTCAAGAATCAGAATAACCTAATTCTTAATTCCACCATACAACCCCATGGGCAGATCACTTCTTACTGCTCCATTTAGTTCTCCCATCTGCAAACACCAAATGATGCCTGCTAATTTGACAGAACAAGTAAAAGAAAAATGTTTACAGACCACACTGAACAGATTCATGTTAAATACTATTGTTCTAACATTTGAAAACACAAATATTTATGTTTCCTGATGCATCCTTACTTCCCCAGAAGCATGCCTCCAAACCCACGGTATTTTTAAAAGACGGAAACTATAGTTTCAGAAAGTAGATGGTTTTATTTTTGTGCCATTACAAAAATGCCTTTTTACTTGTCAAACGATACGCTACAAATATATTTGGCAGATGAATAAAACCAAGTTTCCTATCATAACTGCCAACTTCAAGGTTGAGACAATCAGATGAACCTTTAGTTTGCCTTTCCCAATACTTACAACAACATATGTTTGAAGTGATCCACATTTGTCCTACTTTTCCTACTGGGATTTGAAAAGGCAAAGTATCAGACCATGATGTGACACACTTGTAAAACAGGAGATGAGGTCCACAACTGTTACAAACTAAACTTCTGTTCTCAGCATTCCTCAGGTTTCCCCTACCCCAAGGTAAACAATCCCCTGCAGATCTGTCTGCTTCTTTAGAAATAAAAGTGAAGTTGAGCTAGTCTCCAGTACCATCTTCAACACCTGGATATAAAGCCTTCTTATGGTACAAAATACCCATTGCTTTATGGGAAAATAGGAAGTTTCTTTTGCTTGATTTTAGCAGTAATAGGGTGCTTATAGAATTGTATTATTTCATACTGGGGACACCTCAAAACTTAATGTTTGTAGGGCACCTTATAACCTGAGAACACTTCATATATAACCCTGAATTTAAGAGTGAAAGCAACACCCAAAAGTACATCTTCTACAAGTTGTGTGTGCTGTGTAATTGTTTTTATTAATTTATTATCAGGATGTCAGTATAAATTGCTGTTTTGATGATTCTTTGCTCCTATGCTTCTGAAAGGGAAAGCAGCTATAAACACAAGGGAGACTGACCTCAGTGACTTCCTCTGTTCAGACAGGAGCACAATGCACTTAAACACCATGACAAGGAGACTCGGATTGTTTAGAATTCCTCCAGCTGTAATCTATAGCAAAAACAAATAAACAAATATGTGACTACGAGACATGATAATTAATCCCTGCACGAAGCCAACTGTTATCTCTAGTTCATCCATGGAGATACCAAAGCATACCAAGGTTCAACACCCAGCCAAGTTCAAAACCCACCACTGAGGGCCAAGAGCACAGCTCCGGAGGCCATCTGCTCAGCCTGAGGGACCTTTCCCCCTCTTTAAACGGGACATGGCTGGGCAGAGGGCAGTCTGAAGCACTCAGCCAGGCCAGCTGCACCACAGCGACTAAGAGCAGACACCGACCACCTCCATACCCAGCGAGCAGGGCAGCTCTGAGAGCTTCGCTCCTGGCAGCCCATCCCACAGCCTCCTGCTGCCCCACGCCTCCATTCCTCCCCTGCTCTCACTCTTTATCACCTCACCCGCCCCCAGGCCCCACCTTCCATGTCCCCAACCCTCCTTCTTCCCACAGCCCTCCAAGAAGCTCCGTTTCCCCCTTCCCTTCAAAGGGCCATTACACTGTGACACCCCCACCCAAAGCAGCACCATTTCCCCTCAGGCCGCTCATCGGCCTCAGTATGGTGACAGGGGGCCTCGTGCCCCACAGGGCGCTCCCCAGCCCCTATCCTCACCCCACAGCTCCCTCCTGCCCTCCCACCTCCCCTCATTGCCCTCCATTCCTCCCCTCAGTGCCCCCCAAGTCGCCCCACGAAGCTGTGACGCCCCCGGCCCGAAGCAGAGCCCTCCCCAGTCCCCTCAGAACCCTCATCCACCTCAGAACGAGGACACGAGGCCTCCCGCCC
>WBMW01003695.1:6228-70925 GCA_013396635.1 Penelope pileata | reverse complement strand
TTCCTCCCCTGCCTCTCGCGGTGGGTTCGGGGGGCAAATCCCATTTTGTGCGGCGCTGCCGTGGGATCGGGAGGAAAGTGACCTATTTTAAAGACCTTTTCGTCGCTTCCCCCCCTCCCCCCCTCTCCTCCCGATCCACGCGTGGGTTCCGTTAGCGCATAACGTTCCCCGACCATTTTAATGGGGAACATCGCACCGATCCGCCGCGGAACCGAGCATCTCTGGGGCGTTGGGTTCACCTTTGTCACCGAGGAAAGGGGGAAAAAAAAAAAAAAAAAACCATCAATCCCGGAGCGACGGTGCGGGCGCAGCATTGTGCTGGGCGCGGTGTTAAGATGGTTGTTGTCAGCCCGGGGCTGTGCGTGGCGCGGGGAAATGACAGCGCGGCGTTGGCCTGGAGGATTTGCCTTTATTTTCGTGGGTTCCTGGTGGTCGTGTCTCTCTGCCCGGCTCCTTTTGGTGGCTGGGTTGGTTGGATCGCGGCGGTGGTAACAAGTTGAGCAAATCGTGTCCTTCACCTTTGCCTATTGCGTTTGGAGAGCCCTTCCAGCAGTGTGCCCATGCATGCCAAGGGCAGGTTGGGAAGATGCTACCTGAAGGTTTGGCTGCTATTGATTCCTTACTACCAATGCTATTTATAGAGCGGGTGACATGGCTCTTGGTTTATGTATTTGGATAAAGGTTATCGGCTTTGGAATGCTTCAAATGAAATGTTTCCAAAATACCATCCCTGACGTTACCTACAGGGCTGAATGGTGCAGCTCAGATCTCCACTGCCTGAGAAAGAGCTTTGGTGGTAGCATGCCATGATGCTGAAAATACTGTGGAAATCCTGATGTGTGTTGACACCGGTTAAGGTTTGTTTTTGTGTTTCAGGATTACAAAATAACAACTTTTGTTGCAATAAATAGGATTTTAGATACTTGTTTCTTGGAACTGCTTTGAGCCTGCATTTTTGTTTCTGTTGCCCCTTAGAAGTGTGTTGGTTTTTGCTGCTCCTGTCCAAGGACAAACCTAATCAGCTGTTGGCTTGGGCCTTCCCATTGCATTCCCCACAACACTGGCCTGGTTCTGGCTGTCCCTTTGCCATTTTTAGGATTCCTCTTCCTTTTATCTGTTGACTCAAATGCATTGATAAACTTGAGCCTCAATTTATCCTTTGAACTTGAGAGATGTTTTTCTCCTCTGTTAAGGACATGTTGCTAAAGAGAAAGCGGTGCTGGTAGAACAGCTTAAGTTAAATTTAATCTTGTTGAAAAACTATCTGAAGTAAAAGATCTGTGGCTAGTTTGATGATGATGATTTTGCCTTCAGCTAGGCTAATAGTAAGTGCTGCCTGTAGAGGACCAGATGTTGGAGTCACAGTTATGTACAGAGGAGGTGACATAGGCCTCAAGTTGGACTATTGGAAGAAGTTATCTATCATGTCCTTCCATTAAATGCTGCTGTAGGCTGGGTTGGAGAATGTTAAATGTTTACTTCCATGTAAATAATGTTTCCATTTGTGCAACTTTTGTCTTTGCCTTATCCATTGCAAGTCATCAGGTTGTGTCACTGGAGTAAGGGATTTTTAGTGGGTTGTAAGACAGCCTCCATTTTTATGCTTGGCGAAATGTATCAGAAGCAGATATCACACTAATAATTACATCTTCAGATGTATCCTAGTAGTGAGTTTCCTGTAATGAGGATGTTTTGTGGAGAACAATAGATATGGCCAAGAATTCAGAGATTCCTTTTAAAGATGTTGGAGGTAGCGGACTGCAGTAGGGTTCTGCATGGCCACAGCTCTGTGCTCTCAGCTTCCACCAGGTGGGTCCAGGTACGTCGTCTTCTCTTTCCTCTGTCTAGTGAGGAAATGCTGGATGTGCTGCTGCTGCTCTCCCTCTTCTGCAAGGATATACCTCTAACTTTATAGAGACTGCGGAATATTTGCAAAATGTTCCTCATATAACTTATCTAACAGTGTGGTTTGTCCAATAAGAAGATGTTTGGGGTTGGTCTGGGTCTCTGTGAACCAGGAAGTGGTAAAGAAGCTGTGATAAGTATCACTTCTCCTCTTCCATTCTCAATGTGTCTTGGATAACTCTTCTAAGATACGATCTTATTAATTATGCAAACGTTTTCTGTTCGTATTAAAATCACATTAACAACAAACGTAACGTGTTGAAGTCACACCAGAAGCCATGAAGATCCCTGGCTGTTGGTGCTGCCAGCGGTGACCCGGGCTCTTTGCCTTCTGAATGATGACGGTTATGGGTGGCCAGTACCCATCTCCTGTTCAAGCATGCCATGGAGTCTGAAGGTTTTTGCCTGGTCAAAGGGGAAAGCTTCACTTCAGCTCTGCACTAGAGGCACATCTGCACTGCCCCGTTATCCTGTGCCTGGCAGCAGGGCTCGGTTACGGATAACTGTGGTGTCCTCCCTCTGCTCACCTTTGCTGTAGCAATATGGAGAGGGATGGCTGGATACCTTTTGAGGTTGTTGGCTGTCTGTTCTGTTAGAACTTGTGAATGTGTCCTGCTCCTTCCGCAAAGCGCTTGCTCTTGACTGATGCGACGCAGAACGAATCCCTGATCTGTGCAGTGCTGCGCTCCTCGGTGGGCTCCTGATGCCAGAAGTCCATTTGGCTCCATCCTCCATCTGCTTTTCCGTGCGTGTCACCCCAGTGACTCTGGTCTTTGTCTGACCCTGCAATGAGCCACTTCAGCCACGCCAGCAGAAAGCTAACCCAAGGAAAAATGTAAATCGTTTTGTGCCAGCATGGTGAGCTGCAACGGGTCGGTGTGCTGCTGAGAGAGAACCCCAGGGGCTGGGCTGCGCCGTGCTGGCCAGCAGCGATGGGGTTGTACAGCCATGGAGCCACAGCTCGACCAGAGAAACGTTTGGAGACAACTGGCTGATGGCACTTTTCCCAAAATATCTGGTAGCTAGGTTTGGGGATTCTTTGTTCTTGTTGTTCTTTAATGGGCTGAGGAGATGCTCGTTGTACATTGATTTCTTTGTGGAGAAGAGACTGGAAAAAATTCAATGGATAAAGGGTCAGAAAACCACTAATCCCCTTGTGTGAAGTTCCAGAGGGAGCTCAGCTGTGCAAAGCTGCAACACAAAGAGCGAAAACAGAACTTAAAATGTAAGAACATGAAATTAGAGGTGAAGTGCAACGTGTCTGAGGGGAAAAAGAGTGCACGAAACAGGAGGAAAGGATGGAGGGCTGCTTAAAGCACAGTTTGCTTTTAAGCACTGTACTCCTTCCTCCTTATCTAAGTGCTCTTTTACAGTACAAAACATGGAGGAAGAAATACTTTGTGAAGGTCCTTCAGCATGCAGGAGGCATTAGGCAGCGCAGTGGGTGCTCCAAACGTGGTTTCTTGAAGGATTTTTTTTAACAAATAATTTGATGGTCAGTGGAATGACAGTTTTTTGTTCTTTTTTTTTTTTTTTTGAATACTAAAGGGAAACCATTGAGAACTTTTAATTAGGAATTATTGCACTGGTCGCCCTTGACATTTTTATTTTTCTTTTTAACATCCTGCTAAATCTCCCTGGTTTCTTTGGCAGAAGAAAAGGCAAGGTAGCCACTGTAAGCACAGCATGAAACCACCAAAGCAGCACTAAGTTTTCTCTATGCAGAAAAATCTCCCTGGTTCACTCAGCTTGCTGAGCCCAGCTTGCAGAGCTGGTTGGTACCTGCTGGCTTGGAGGGGATGTTTCCCTTCTCTGGGGGTGTGGTGAGGACGGCAGGCTCTCTCAGTTTGAGGTGATGGCTTCTTAATGTGAGTGGACAGCAGGTGAGAGTTCTGCCTGTTGTATTGCTTGGCTAGAAAGAGTTTTGATTTTCTCCAGAGGTCAGGATGGGGTGACAGCATGAGATTTACATGCTAGATGTTGTCCTTTGAGAGGGAAAGGCTGGAAATGTTTTGTTTTGCGAAAAACTTAGATCTTGAGGAAAGAAGTAAAAACTCACAGAACTTGAAAGCTGGCAGCCACGCAGTTCTCTGTGCCTGTGATCTTCTGCTGACCCTCCTTACAGCCCTGGCTACAGCCATGCTCATGCTTTCCTTCCAGTGAGATGTACTGGCATACAGAGTTTTCTGCACTCGTGGAGTTCACAGGGCAGCCTTCTGTCGGTGCGGTGGGCGCTGTCTGTGGGTTTGGTTGAAGCTTTTGCTGCACATGTGGGATGTCAAGTCGTATTTGGAAAGTAAATTCTGCTATTTCTTGTCAATCTCAGAGATTCTTGCTTATAGCTTTCACACTGGAAGCCAGTGCATACTCCACTTGACTTCTTAAAACACAAATAAAGTTGTGTTCAGCCTTTCTCTTCAGCTAAGCCTAAACCCCACTTTTTCTTCCCATTAGCGCAGTGCTGCTCTCTGAGCACCAGCAGTGTTTGAGCAGCTGGGCCCCTCGGGACGAGCACCTCTCCTTGCCTTGCTGGCCTGCCTACAGCTCATCCTGCTCTGGGCCAATTTCTAACCTGAGGAAAGCCTTGGGACCCAGGAGCATGGGAAAGGGGAGCATGTGAATCCAAGCGTGCTCAAAGGACAGGGAACATTTCTTCTAACGGCTTTTGGCTTGTTCCCCGTCCATGTGTTCGGTCTGTTTTCCAAGCATCCAGAAATCCTGCCTCTTCCCTGACATACCACTACTCCAAGGCAGTAACAGACGCACGAGCCCGTTCCCAGAGAGCTGTTGCAATGGGATTTCTTGGAAGGAATCGCACACGGTACTGCACATGTTGGTTATTTTTGTTTCCCTCCTTAATATGCAATTGTTCCTTCCTGCCCTGGTCCCCTTGTCATGGTTGGCTCCTTCCCTCCCCCAGCCAAGGAGATGAGAGGAGAGGTTATTTTTGCTAATGCTGCTCCTCAAATAGGCCACGAGCATACAGTAAGTAGTGCAGTAACTTTCTCCATGGGAAACCATCAGTTATTAGGATTTCTCAAGCTGTGTCCCAGTGGCAGCGCAACATGTTTCCGTAGCTCTCGCCTGCAGTTGTCACTGGTGTCAGCTCCTCCCAGTTCCCGCTTCCTTGTAACCCAATCTGAAGGAAGATCATGGGATGTGAGCGTGCCTTGCTTGTCTCTGGTGCTGGCAGTGTTTGGGTTGTCTCTGTGCTCTTTGCAGGGCAAACCGTGAGCTGCAATCCTCATTTTTTTGGCTTTGCCTGTTCCAAAAAGCAGTTGACAGTTGTTAAAATCGGTTCTGGGCCAGGCATGATTTGATGCAATTAAACTGTGTTAAATGCGTTCCAGAACTGTTTCTTGGCCTAGATAGCAAACTAGTTAAACTCTGGGTTTGGAATCTATTTATGTATGGTTTGACCCTGCACCCCTAGGTAAGCTCTCAGCCTTTTTAGATCTCAGATACAGCACAGGGTCTGCTGCCTTCAGTTCCACAGCCCTCCCTCGTCTCTTTGGGCTTTTTCGTTACTCTTTGCTTAGCTAAGCCTTGTCTTGAGAGCCACGCGCTGGATCACTGTAGTAATCTTGTTCCACCGCCCGTAAAGACTAAATGTGTCGCAGGGACAGGATTTTCCCTGGCATCAGCTGAGCTGGTACAAACCCCGCTGCATTCCTGCTCAGGAACAGAGGCAGGCTCTGAGCTTGGGGTTTTTGTGAAGGTTTGCCATTTTAATTAAACAAGAAGGTAGCCCAGGCCTAGACAAAATTCCATGCTGGCTTCTAGAAGTGCCTATCAAAGCTGGGGAGGAAATAATGATCTGTTTTGGAGGCAGTGCCTTGCTGAGAACACCGAGCTCCTTTTTTCTTGTAGGTTAATTGCCATATAGGCAAACCCTGAACTCTTACCTGGGTTTTTGGCTTAATTTTCCTTCTTCCCATTCCACATGAACCCCCCTCTAACTCACGCTTTGAAGTATTTAAAACTAGGTTAGTCTCTGGCTGGAGGTGTGTGGTAGAACCTCGTGTTAATTCTTGCTGGGACCTGCCCGTTTTGCAGCAAGAATGCAGGCAAACCCATCTGAATGCTGATCATCTGGCCTTTGTGGAGGACGGGAGATGTTTTGCTTTCAGTTAACGCAACCCAGGGCAGGTGAAGCCCGGAGCATCGCCGTTCCGGCAGCCGTGCAGGTACCCGGAGGTGGACAGGCAGGAGGTGGGGAGGGCTCTGCGGGGATGTTGGGGTCTGACTTGTGTGATGGCCACTGGAGACGCTTCCATCTCCCCATAGCAGAAGGTGTTGCTGTAAGCTGCTGGCTGGGAAGCTCCCTCCAGGTCAGTTCCTTTGCAGAAGGCCTCCAAGCAGCTCTGGGCTCAGCAGTCTGCAGAATGTCACTTTCTTGCTGGTTGGGAAGACAGAGCTCGGGATCCCAAACACTGGAATGACCTGAACTTAAGAAAATATCACTATGTGTGCTTCTTATCCAGCATAAAATAAGTTGTGGAAACAGCAAATCCTTGTCCTTACTGCTGCTTTTGTTTTCATTGCAATACACGTGTTTTAAATTTGTTTGCACAACCAAGATTGGACAAAAGATTTGCTCCTGATTTGACAATAACAAGCAGAGCACTCTGGATACCAAACTAGTGTGAAAGCAGTTTGCTTACAAAGAACATGATTTATGGTCACTGGGTTGTAATTAGTCAGAAAGACATAAAGAACATTGAGAGAATTATTTGTAGTTTATTTTAAAAAGTTTGACATTGAGCTTTTGGCACGCATATCTGTGCATTTCAAAAACATTTTTCCAAATATTTTATTTATATGGTAGGTGTTTTTTCTTAAATAACCCCCACCTCCAAAAATCACGTGTGAATTGATATTTCCAGGTGTTTCAGGTCTTGTGTTTGCAGGGCTGTGGGCAGTGCAGGCAGCCCAGCGTGGCCTCGTCTCAGCGCTGTCAGGGCCTTCCCATTGCTCCCTGAGACCTGAGAACTGTGGTGGCTGTAAATTGGTGTAATCACGGGGCGTGCTGTAGGGATTACAAATATTGTTTTGTTTAAATGGAAATAGATGTCATTAATATTAATACTGCGAGAAATGAAATATTAATACACAAATAGAAATTTAAGTAACCTGTAACGCAGAAAGATTGGCTTCGTTGTGTGATGCTTTTGTGCTTTCTCTGAGCTGGCACGTTGGTCATGGTAGTTCCCAAGTCTTAATTTCATCCCTAAATCTCCAGGTATTTGAAATGGGTGATGAATGTGCATTTATTTTTCTCATTATAAGGTGGGGATACGGAGGAACAGGTGGGGGAAGGAGTGACTCGCTGACACTGCTGGTGGCAGAGGCAGAAGGATTGGCCTGGTGGCTGCCAGCTGCCATCTGAGCGCTTTTTAAGCATAGATCTGGAAGGGGCCTTCAGTGTGCCGTGGATCAGGCCTTCAACCTGGTGGACAACAAGCTCAGTCTTTTCATTTTGGGAGCTGGGCACACCCAGGAATAACTGGGGGGACTGCTCACCTCAGTGAAAGTGTTCTTGGGTGGATGGAGTTGCAGAATTGGAGAGTGGGCATCTTTATGGAGCTCTGTGGAGGCGGTGAGTCCTCACGTCCTGTTTGTGCAGTCCCTACCCCAGCTGAATCTCCAGTCTTCCTGAGGGCCTAGTTGTTGTGTGATGGAAATACGTACCTGTGTTCCTCTAAAAAGCTGAAAGCATCCTCAGCTGGTGCGCTGGGAGGGAGGAGGAGCTCTGATCCCTGGTACCTGTCAGCGTGCTGGGCTGAGCCAGGCAGTGCTGGGCTCCTCACCACCTCCCATCTGTTCTAAAATCTACTTTAACCCTGTCCACAGAGAAGTTTACCGTGTTGGTTTTGTGTAGAGCGTATCTACACAGTCAAACTGCTGTGACTTATTTGGAAATAACCCAGCTAAGGATTACGTTGTTTCAGTTCTAATATTTTTAAACGTGAATAACCAAAACAGCATAAAACCCGTGACATTTGAGCCCAAGTTTTCCATATCTGGGACCTTGGTTTTTGGAGGGATTTTTGTTTGGTTTTGCCTCAGCCGTAGAGTGTGCAATTTGACAAGTTTTTTTCCAAGATTTGCTTTCAGCCTTGGAATTAATGCCACCTGTGCTAGTTTGCCATGGTTCATACCTGCTCAGCTGTCTTCCAGTTTAGATGGGTGTTGGAGAAGCACGGCTGATACGGAGCAGCCCGAGTGGAAGGAGCGCGGTGTGAGCTGTGGTTCTACTCGTCTGCTCATTTTCTGGTTTGGAGGCACCGAGCACCTGCTGATTTAGGGGTTTTCTCTCTGTGATTTCATGCCTGTGATTAGCATTTCTAAGGACGTGACACATAAGGTCTCACCACTAAGGTATGTTCTGCAAGTACATAAACAGAATTACGGCGGTGGTCATTGTCAGTCTGTCCTGACTCGTTTCCAGAGGTAACCCAACAGGACACGGCACGCGTCGCTGGCCTGTGTGATATAACAGCTCTCAGCCTTCAACTTCTGAGCAAAATCCCTGAATGCAGCTCCCACCTCCTTTTGGTGCTTCCTTACTGGCAGCTGTCTGTCTCTTTTTAATTATTGGGGCAGGATATTGATGTGTTGAGATGGTAAGGCACTGGAATACCATTGTATTTCTTAATGCCAAACTCTACGGAAAACTTCAGCTGCTTTGCAGAAATCTGCAGTTGCATTTCACCCCGCTGTGCCAGGATTTCTCGGGGTAGAAGATGAATAGTAAGAATGGGACTTGTGAGTTCTGGGGAGGTCTGAGAGGTCTGGGATGGTGGCATCTTCAGAAAAGCTTTTTCTAGGCACAGTCTCAGAGTGGTACCTGGTTACTGGTGTCACCACTGCAGCATTGTCCCTCGGTTAATAGCGAGGCCGGGTTTGTTTGGCTGTTTTGAGGAACTATTAGTATTCTGTGTGAATGGGGCAGGCTGCTAACGCTGATTAGCTTGTGCATAAGGTGGAGATAGCAATCTCATTAATTTTGTATTTAATTACCAAAGAAATCAAAGAGCTTTGGAATGATTTGTAACCATCGTGCTGCTCTGGAGCTGCCAGTGGAACCACTGGATGTTGAGTGCACCTTCCCCTTCTGTGATTTTCCTGCTTCTTTTTGCTTTGCTGTTTTTTTTTTTCTGTGTGTAAGTCATGAATTGTCAGGAGCAAGGGAAATGGTGGTGCAGCATCTCGTTCGGGGTCTTGGATCTCCAGGAAGCATCCTGGAGCCTTTCTTCAAGGTTCTGCAGACATTCCTCGCGCACAGCCTGCTATTTCTGAGCTCCCAGCGATGTCGATCTGCTGAGTTCAGGTATTACTGGAAGGATAAATCTGCTTGTGACGTGGGGCAGCCGGCTCACGTGCTCCTCTCCCGAGCTTTGACAGACACAGACGCGGTACGAACGCCTCTCGCTGCGGGAACCTGGGCTTCCAGCTGCAGATGTGACTTTCTGCATGCATGCACATCTCAGAATCCCTCTGTCTCTGCTGTAGTGCACAGTACTTGCTCTGCAAGAAAGGTGCTTCGTGGAATGCGTGCTTCACGTGGAAAAAATAATTGTGTAAAGCCTTTCAGTAAGAGCAATTTCAAATTTGCAGGGACTCTGACACGCTGTGCTGTGCTTTGTTCCATCGGGGTAGAAGCCACTTGCCTATATAATTTGAAAATAATAATAAAAAAAGCATAAAGAAGCATAAACCCAAGGTGGTGTTCAAGGTATCTGCATAGGCCCACAGTGGCTCAGCACCTTTTAACTCTGTTCCTCCTAATCTGGCAGGCATTGTAGCCTTCCCCCTTCAGAACTGCTCTCCTGGGCCTCAGCTCCAAAGGGAAAATTCTCTTAAAAATTCTCTCAGCCATGGACGTGTTGAGCTCTGAGTTGTCCGAGCGCTGACAGCCTGGAGTTGGGGCTGGTGTTCCCGGAGAGCTCCTCGCTGCCGTTGGGGCTTGGCTTTTTTTGCAGGCGTGATGTCATCATTCTGCGAGGTCTGTGCTTCGGCGTCCTCCAGGAACACAAAACCGGGGGACGAGACCAGAATTTCAAATGCAAAAAAACAAGCAGATCTGATTCTTCCTCTCCTCCCTCCCCCTTTTTCTTTGAAAGGAGCTTTCAAGCTGACTTTTTACAGCAGGAATTAGTTTAGTAGAATAAAAGGGCGCGAGAGAAGCAGTTACTTCTTTTCAGTTCTTACTGTTCTCAAAAATAAACTTCTCTTCCTGCCTCGTACGCTGTAGGTAGCAAAGGATGTGATGCATGTTATGTGCCAGATGCAAATGTATGGCTAGTTTATAAATATCTAAGTCCCCTTCCCTCAGGGACCTTCCTTCTTTTAGCGTAACCTTTCCGTGTTTTTGCTGTTTTGCAGACATTCACAGGAGCCCTGCTCAGGGCCTTGCTGTGTGCTGGTGTTGGCTCCAGAGAACCAGCCCAGGCAGTAGGGCCCAGGCAGACAGCGACAGGTTTGTTCTTTTTCAGGCCAGAGCTTTAGATGTTCCCTTGGTCACAGTGACTTTGCAAAATAATCTGCAGATGGGCGTTTTTAGGTAATTGGAGGATATAAGCTCTGGGTAGGGGTCCTTAGAGGACAGGTTGGTGGTCTCCAAGAAGCTGTCTGGATGCAGTAAGAGCTCCTGGAGCTGATACTCTTGGCCCTGTTGTGTTTAGGAACCTCGATTGGTTCTTGGTTGCTCTCTAGCTCGCATCCAAAAAGTGAATGCAGTTCTCTGGCCTGGCGTGTGGGGCGCGCAGTAGCTCCTGTCCAGCTGGGCTGGGGGCTGACCTGCATGCGTGATGAGGGAGCAGTCCTCCCTTGCTGCGGGCGGTTGTTGGGTATCAGGGGGTTGTCCTACTTTCCCTGCTCAAAATACAAGATCCTTAGACTTTGTAGAATGGACACCTGACTTTCCCTTTGTTTATTAGCCAGCAAGAGCAGTCAGCAAATAGATCTTCCTTTTAATAAAGGAAATGTTGCTTGAAACTTGACTGTGGTTTTCTTTCTTATTTGTCTGTTCCTACTGACAAACAAAAGGCATAATCCATTATTCCAAGCTGCTGAAAAAGAGGCTTCAAATTGCCAGGTATGAAATTATGCTGCTTGCTCAGTTACCAGTAGGAAGCGGTGTATGAGATGTTTTAGAACCTACAAAGAAGAAAGTTCTTTGTATGTGTGAATTTAGTATTCACAAAAGGTGTCAGATTGACAGCCTGGGAGATTGTGGAGATTGGAATGTTATTTATCCCTAGAATAGGTGCAGTGCAGGCTGCAATAGTGCACAGATTTCTTATGTTCTTCTGCTGTTACACCCTCCTGGTGCCCTTCACAGGCAGCCTCTAGGGGGAAGGAACACTTTCTCTGTGCCTGTTTAGATTGTTGGCTGCTTTGATGAAGCTGCCAAAAGGATGTGAGGTTTTTTGGCTTTGGGCTTTTTTTTTTTTGTGATGAGGGTGCTTGTCTCCTGAGATCTGTATGGATGTGAAAGGAATTTGGTGATGCCTACCTCTGAACAGCTCCTGCTTCAGAGGCAGCCTTCAGTGCTGCGTTCTGGCTGTGTGCAGGCTGCCAGTCCAAAGTCCAAAGATGCTGGCCATCCTCATTCTGCCCTTCAGCCAGTTAATCCATTCTTCTGCAAAGCTGCAGCACAAAATCAGGTAAATAGTACTGCTCCTTGTTTTAACAAGCTGGGCACTGGGTGAAACTTAGTAAAAAAGAGAAAACGAAAAAATGCAAAACAAAAACCCAGACCCTGATCATGTAATGGTTGGCATTAGAAACTGATGTCAGACCTTTCTGTCCTTGCTGTGAACTTCTGTGAGCTTAGGTCACCTCTTACTCGTGTAGTTTCCGTGTTGCTTGTAAGCTAAGAGTGCTTAGTGCAGCTCTGCTAAGTACACAGCCAATATCAGGTGCTTCTAAAGCATCTATAATGAACGTCTGGGTCGGATGTTCTGCCAGCTGAACAACAGCTTCTTAGGAAAAAGTACTGAAAAAAAAAAAAGGAGCTGGAGCATGCTTTTCCAGCCCCAGTGTAAGACTTGATAAATGCCCAAGAACCTGTGAGTAGAGATCCCATAGGTGTGGTCCTTTGTGCTGCATTGACACGGTTGGTTGATGTTAGTCATTCAGAGCTGTCTTCCTCATTCTGCAGGCTGGGAAACAATGGGGCTGAGCTGTGACCAGCTTTCTGCAATCTGTGTTGGCAGTGTTTGGGTACCATTGTCTGATAACATTTCAGCTTCAGAAAGAGTTGTCTTTATTTCAGAGATGTGACTTTATTGTACTTTGAACCAACAAAACAAAAGAAGAAGAAAGAATACGAAGACCTGTTTCTAGGAAAACAGCGACAAAACCAAAGCCCAACAAAACCCAACCACAACAGGTGGTGTCTTTTTGAAAATTTCCAACATCCCCCAGCAAGATCTCTCCTGCTGCTCTCGTTGGACTGTTCTGTGTGTGCCCTCGGTCTCGGCTGCTTTATTTCTTCCACCGTTTGACAGAACCAGGCCTCTGTGGTGTCTGTGTGCAGGCAGCCCCAAGGAAGCCCTTCAGACCGTACTGTTTAGTTGCACTCAAGCTGCACAACATGGTTACAGCTCTGGGCAGCAGCTCTTTTACCATCTGCAGCCTTCATGCTCCATGTGGTGACGTATTTGTGTCTCTGGGTAGCATGGTCCAGCCTTGCTCAAGTCACCGATTGCCTTTGGACCAAAGGCTCTTCACGAGAGCAACTGCTGCCAGCCAGCAAAGCGCGGGCTTCGAGCTCAATCCTTGCCAGTACTGAGTGCTTAAGGAGGGGTATGAGATTATTTTAATTGGCTTTTTCTTTGCAGTGCTATTCCTTTAGTGCATCTCTCAAAGGTCAGCGTCAGAAAAGTCACCTGTTGGCAGCTCCCTGCTCATGCAAAAGCTGAGGCCAGAGTGCTTGGATCAGGTAGGACAACCTTGCTCTCAGAGAGCCGAAGGGAGAACAGGGTCCCCTGTATCTCAATTAACCTCTTCTTTAAAGGCTCAGAATACAGTCTCATCCATCGACCAAAGCAATCAAACTATTGTTCACCTCAGCTGAAGGGTAGCAGCGGAGGTGGTCGCTGATCCATTTTGTTCATTCATTTGCTTTTGTGAATGATTACTGAGAACAGCTGGATTAAGCAGCTCTGTGCGTGAGCACACCAAGAACCTGTGAAATACAAAAGCATTTGGATCTGTGATACTGGAATAGACCAATTCCTGATTACAGCTTTCCATCAAATTTAGGATGGATGTGTTCTTGCTGTAGCTGAAATTGCCTTTTCAGCTTTAAAATACTTTAATGCTTACTAGGTACATTCAGGCGACTTAAGCACTTTCCTCCTCAAGCTTTCCTTCCTCAGCTGGAAGAAAGTGCAGGATTGCTTGCTGGGGAGCAGAGGAACTGGCAGGTAGGGGAAATGGCTTTGAAGGTCCTTCCAGTCAGAGCCAACCCACGCAGAATGGACTGTGGGTGTTAAAACCTACTCTGTGGACCTTGTTTCTGAGTTGTTCCCAGTATTTCCTTCAGGTGCAAAAGTTCACCTTCCTCTTTCATGCTCATATTCAGGACAATTAGTAATATTGCCAAAACTCAAAAGGGGCCAGCTAGCTTTTTAAAGCAGGCTTTTGGAGAAAGGCTGTACCATTTACCTTCTGCGTGCACAGTGAGCGAACCTGTCTCTTGAGCAGCAGGGTTCCTAAGTCCATGATTTGATGGACATTTTGGTAAACCTGTGAGGAGAGTTCTGACATGTTCACTGGATGTATTCTGCTGAAAGTAATTCCACTTTTCAGTTTTATCGTGCCTGCAGGTGCTGGTATTGAAAGAACCCACAGTGCTTGAGCACTCCATCGAAGCATTTTCCCCCCAGTGATGTACAGAGATCACAGTGATATAGGCCAGTTGTAACATCCAGGTTAGTTTTTTTATGTAAGCCCATCAGGATGGTGACTTTTTGTATTTGCGAAACAGCTTCTGCTTGGTGGGGCCCCTGGGGTTTGCTTCCAGGGATGTGCAGTGGCACGATGGAGTGAAGCAGCACTGCATGGTGTTTTGCAGCTGCACTGCTGCCCAGGCAGCTCCCTGCAGAGCAGCTCGAGGTGCCCCAGCCCTGGGCTGCGGGAGGACAGGTCCTGCAGCAGAGCTTTGGGTTCCTGGACTGTCTCCGTCCTGTGTGCAGTGAATCATTGCTGGACAGCACCCAGGAGAACACCTGGTGTGAATGCAGGAGGTTGAAATATCAGAGGAGAGCTAAGAAAGCATGGTGAGGCTGGGCTGCAGAGGGACCAGAGAGACTGGAGCTGGAGCTGATGGAGGGATGGAGCTGGAGGTGTGCAGGAGGGGGACCCAGCAGCCCGGGGTGGGGAGGGAGGCAGCGAGCAGAGATGGCTGGCAGGGGAGCTGGCAGCCTGAGTTCTGACACTTTCTAATTTTGGAGTGCTTGCCTTTGTAACCTTAATAATTTTGTTCCAATACACTAGATACAAAAATCACGTTATATGTTCTGAGGAATTTGGTTACTATGGTAATGGGTATATAAGTACATAGGAGATAAGATGTCAGCAATCAGAACAGCTGTAATGTGGCACACAGACCTGTGGTTGCCTGGATGTGGGGAAGCAGGCCGTTACAGACCTCTGCTTCAATCTCCTCTTTTACTCCCAGAATGCCTGATCCTGTGTGAAAGCGACGTCAGAGCTTCTACAATAAATCTTTCAGTTTTATGGAATTTCAGCAGACATGCCCGAAATTTCTGGGTAAACAGAGCACATACCTCCCTCTGTGCCAGGGGAGGGAGGTCTCTGTGTTCCCACCCAGCCTCTGGGTGCACACCCAGCATTTCTCAGGCCTGGGGACAGAGCTCACAAGGGGGGACTGTGCTGGCCAGGACAAAGCTGGGAGGCTCCATTGGAAGGGCTGAGCAGGAGGATTTGCTGTAATGGGAACATGGATGGGACCGTACAAGTGCGTGGCTGTGCAGTAACAGAGATCCTGCATACAGCTGTGGTTTATCAGTTAGAAATGGGAGGATGTGAGAAAAGTGGAGTATATCCATTGATAAAATGGTGATGGTAAAACTGCTGCATGGGCAAGAAATACGCAGGTGTGGGCAATCCTGATCAGGGAGGTTTTAAAAAAAATAAAACAAAACTTAGTTTGGGACGGATGCGTGGAAGGGATGGATGGTGCAGGAAGTGCCCTGTGCTGTAAGGGAGGCCCAGCACAGCTCTGTGCTGGTGCTTGTCCTGCAGCATGGGGAAGGGAAGGGAACTGTTCTGACTTTCCAAGACAGTGCAGGAAATCAATAAATCAGTGTAAACTGGCAAATAATAAACACAAACTGTAAACCAGTCTTGATCAGTTCTTAAATTGGTTCCTAATCCAAACAGGAGCAGGGTTCTGGAGCAGCCCTGTGATCAGAGTGGTGGCTTTAAGAAGTCCTCGGGGAGCTGGCCATTGTTGGTGTCTGGATTCTATTATATAGCTGCTTAAAATAGCAGTGCAGGGCTTAACAGGACCTTCAGTCCTATCATAGCTGTCCAACTGAGACAGACTCTGTGCCTGGACCACCGCTACCTCCATTGGTTTGTGTATGACTTGAAATACGCATTTTCCCCGTGAAACCAAATAATGTAACATTAAAAGGGTGTATTGTTATCTTAACACTGCAAACCACTTTTTGTTGCAAGTGGAAGGCACAGAGAGAAGGAATGCAGGCCTTGCAGAGCTCGCAGGAGAAGCAATTCCTCACCTAGGTAAAATAGTGAAAGAGATGTTCTTTGCTGTTGTTTTATTTTATTTGGTTTTTTTTTTTTTTTTGGTTGTTTGACTAATCCTCTTGCTGTGTGCTATTTAAAAAGTTTTTTTCTGCTCAGTCATGTGAGGACAGGAAGAATAAATACTTAGCTTGAGCTGGAGGGGACCAATCGCTGTCGCTTTGGGGAGTTGCAGCAGGAGAGGAGGTGCCGCGGGGCTCCGGTGCAGGCAGTGGCTGCACAGCAGAGCTCCTCCCCGTGCAGGAGCACAGGACCTGGCAGAACACATTGCACGGCTGCAGACAACTCCGGTGCTGAAATGTGCTCTCCCTTTTTGACCCTGCTTTAAGTTGCAAACCTAGGAAAGAAGCTTATACATGTGGATGTGTGTCCCTATACACCCGTCCTTGCTGAGCTCCCGATGCCCCACGTGTGCTCTGCTAGGGTGTCACTCTTTCAGACAGAGCAGAATAACCTTTCCCTGTAAGCTGTTTTTAAACAGCTTTTCAGCGTTTACCC
This sequence comes from Penelope pileata, assembly GCA_013396635.1. NCBI lineage: Eukaryota > Metazoa > Chordata > Aves > Galliformes > Cracidae > Penelope > Penelope pileata. The sequence goes on along the minus strand of WBMW01003695.1, from coordinate 54,716 downwards.
AGCAATGAAGATCCATCACGTGAGTGCGTGTTACGTGAACACAGTAAGATGCTTCCTCATCTCTGTGCAGCCTTTGGATAGACCTTTTTCCTGTAGGTGATAGGAGTTTGTAAAAGATACTGTGTTCTACAAAATTGTCCTTTTTCATAACGAAGTGTGTATAGGTGAAATGTCTGTTTGGCCCTAGAAGAATAGCATGGAAAATGCTGTGCAGGATGCACACGGTGTGTGCCCACTCCTGGCAGTGGGTAGCAAAGAGGTGCCAGGAGCAGCCAGAAGAGCCTTACCTGACCCATGTGTGGATGTTCCTCCTGTAAATGTCGGCTTTAAAAGCAATCTTTATGTCTCTTGGACTCAGTGCCTTTGGAGTAATTTCTGCAGGTTAATTTTGCTCTTTATATATAGCTGGGTTGGTTAATTCCTTCTCTCTGTTACAAATATTCTGCTCTTTCGTTTTATGGACTGTTCTCTTGTTCTTGGGGTGGGAGCACTTTACATGGCTTTCTTATGCATCATCTTTAACTCTTACACCTTTTCTGCTGGAGTTTTGTCTTGTTGGACGTTTATGACCTCTGAGCCTGATGGTACTGTGCTTTCATTTTATTGCTCCTGGATGTGAATGGAGAGCAACAGCCAGGGGCAGAGCATGGCAGAGATTTCCTTAATATTTATTCAGAAATTCTGTATTATTTTTCTAATTGATTATCTCTCTCTTTTTTTTTTTTGATTTGACATCATCTTCACACCACAGTGCAGTTATTTCCATGGAGCTGTCTGCCCAGGGCTCATCTCGTGGGAGTTGTGCTTAGTTTAGGGGCAGGGCTGGGATTGATGGCTCGCTACTTTTTGAACTTTCATCTCCTGTTTTGTTGCTTGTTCACATTATTTATTAAGGTTCCAGTGTAATTTTTTGGTATTGTCAACTGCCCTAAGGAAAACTTGTCATGTTCTTTTCCCTATTTGAGATCCCACATGGAAATACCACGCAGGTTCTGCCCAGTATCTGTGGGCACTCGGGGGCTGCAGGGGCCTTTTCCCTGGAGGTGTTTGTGTCTGATCTCCTGCTTCTTTCAGTTTTGTGTCAGTATTTCAGCCCTCGGTTCAGAGGTGGCTTGGCTTCTACCTATGACTAACACACATACACAGACTTTTATACATCAGACTTTGCCTGGTACTTCTTGAAAACCCTTCCCAGCCGTCAGCCTGGGGTTGCTTCCCACGGCTGGGGCAGCTGCTTGCTCCTCTTCGGAGCTCTTCGTAGTTCAATTTCCAGGCTTACAGCAGGCCCAGCCTTGCTGGATGCCCTGTGATAGATACCTGGTCCTTTCACAGAGCAAAGCCATCATGTTTCTGCTGACAGCTCAGCTGCCTTGCTGCCTCCAGCACAGCCTTCCAAGACCATTCCCGCAGAATCCTCCAGTTCTCCTTTGGATTTTGCAGTTCCGTGGTACTTCCTGCCCTAGGTGCTTGCTGCTGCCTTCAGCTCCTCCAGGTTTCTGCTTGCTCCAGGGCTGTGTCTGTGCCCCTGGGAGCTCCCCTCCATCCTCCTGCACCCGCTGAACCCGGTGCACTCACAATTTAAATGTTTGCATTTTCTTACGAACTGGCCAGAAAGACTTCAAACTGCCTCCTTTCAGGCCTCCTTCCTGAAACAGTGGGTGATCCTGCTACTTTTTAATTACTTCTTTTCTCAAGGGTAATTACCTATATTGTGGGCTTTAGCAGCTTCTTTCCGAGTCCTGGGTTATTTGTGCTGAAGCCAGAACAGCTCATTGCTTTGTTTGTGGCCGTGTCCTGGGCACTGTGCTGCCTGCCCCGAGCTCCTGCACCGGGGCCGGGAACGCCTGGGCTCTGCGGGCCCTGCAGTGTCACGGGGGGGCACAGCCCCAGAGCTGTCCTGAGCTGTCCAGGCCCAGAGTGTGGGTGAGTGCGGTGATGCCTCATGAGCACAGGCACATAGCTGGCAGCCGCTGCGAACTTAATGAATTGCTGAAGAAGGCGGGCAGAAGATTTCATTTTTTCCAGTTGTCTTCCTCATAGCTTTGCTAGCCTAAGGAACTACTAAATTTAGAGCTGACCTTCATAATAAATATACCAGAACTCTCACAAGCAAAGGGATTCAGGAGATGTTAGTGCTGGGGATGTCAGGGTGCTTCCTGAGCGCTCACAAGAGGCGAGCACTGGCTGTTCTGCAGGTCCAGCTTCTGATCCAGTGGGATGTTTTGCTTTAATAAAGAGAAAAAATATAGGATGCTTTTTGACGTTAATGTTTCTTTCAATTGCATCAGTAACGTCCTTTTTTTGTGTTATCTAAGTGGTAAGGTCTGGGGTAGATTCTATGTGTCTCAGGTGAGTGGTGGTGCAGAAGTTGCCCGTTAACAAAAGGAATATTTTCAAGAGCATTGATCATGGTAGGTGTGTTCATGTTTGTTTGTAACTGCTGTATGCAACTGTTGTGTAAATAGATGCAGTTTCTTCAGAGCATCTGTCTTTAACACAGGAACAGCCTTACCTGGTTGGTCATCTTTTCTGCTGCTTAGAAATAGAAATACAGGACAAAATGGGAAGCATGGGATGGCTGTTGGCTTTGCAGCTGGTGCAGATCATCCTAACAACTGCTTGCACCCAACCCAGAAGCACGGACCCCGGGCTTGTCAATGGAGCGATGGGAAACTTTGCTTCCTGACCCTTTGGCTGTGACATTCCTGGAGAGTAAACATCCGAGCAGGGCAGCCCAGCGGGATCAGCAGGAGTGCTGGGCTGCGTGGTTCAGGGAGCTGCTGACGGGTGTTTCAGTGTCAGAATCTTGAGAGGAAATCTAAGTGAGCTGCACAGTGAACTAGTGCATGTAGGAGAGAAATGCAAGCAGTGTTCTAAGATAAAAGTGTCTTCCTGAGGCTGTTCTGTGAAGAAGTGTAATACAAGCTGAAAAATGCAGGTAGCAAAGGAGAGAAGGAAAGAAAAACAATCTGCAAAGAGGCTTTTGCAGGAGAGAACCATTCCTCAAAAATCTTTTTTAAAGTTGAAAAAGGAATCTTGCTGGAATGATGGGCTTGCTTTGTCAGAAGAAGAAAAATTTACCGTGTTGGGGAAGAAGAGTGCTTGGACATGGATGCTCCCACAGACAAAAAGCTGCCAGAGGTCAGCACAATATCCAGGTACAAACTCTTCTCATCCTTCTGACCTCTTCGCTCTGCACATACCTACAGAAGGGAACGTGAGAAATAAAGGGAACAGCATTTCATGACAGTTCTTTGCTGTAAATTCCTGCTGCAGAGGAGGAACCTGGTTCCTGCTCCATGCGCACTGCTCCTGTTACACAGCTGCTCTGGGGCTGTGGGCCTTCATGCAGTGCTCGGGGCTGTCGTGATGCAAACACTGGAAGAGGCCAGTGTGGCTGTCAGAGCTCACCTGCCCCAGCCTTTGACAGCAGAAGGGGTTCCCTTTTCTCCTGAATATTAGTTTCCTAACGGTCTTTGGTAGAATGCCATTCATCTGCACCTCCATTTTCTTTCATAGCAGCCACTCCTGGTGAATCCAATGTGGAGAGCAAGTGTACCAAAAAGAGCAACATTGCGATAGTAAAGAAGGGCAAGTTCATGACTTTGTCAGCATATTTCATTGGAGCCAGAGCTCTCTGCTAAATGGCAGAAGGCAGCAGGACCCCGAGGAAGATGCTCCTCAGTGCCTCTTGCCCCTCATACAGGGCATGGGAGGAGCAAAACACCGCTTGCTGCATCTCCAGGTTTTTCTTGTTTCGTTTCTGGGATTATTTTTTTTTTCCCTAATTACCACTCTAGGAAGGTTTCCAAATTGCAGAACTGGAAGGGGAAGCATGTAGTTAGCTTGCTGGGAGAGGCTTACCCGCGTGCGCAAGTAGTCTGCGGTGTGCGGTCTCACGTGAGCCCAGTGACCAAAATCACAGCTTGGAGATGCTGGTGGACTTCCCACCATGAGAGTCACCTAGAGCATGGCTGGTTGGATGCCATCTGCCGTGGTGTGACTGAGCACGGGCAGGAAGCTGATTTTTAGCTGCTCGAGGAAATGGCCTTTTCTGCTGTGAGCAGGGAGCAGCTTGTTTTCCATGTGTGCCCTCCGTGTTGGAGGGCTGGAGAGTCCACTTGAGAGTTTCTCTGCTTTTATCAGAACAGGAAAAAAGTGTAGGCTGGGTGGGCCAGAGCCTGTGTTGAGAAATGTTTTAAGGAACATCCACAGCAGCACGAAGGGTCATATTTTTCTCTCTGCTCAGACACTACATATGCCATTCATCACATTGTCTTCTCTTTCCATACGCTGAGTGTTCTGCTATCAGTCTTCCAACGTTTGAGCTCAGCCTCCTGTGCTTGGGGTTGTGATGCTGTGCCCGGGCTGCCTGGTTGTGCTGGGGGAGCCTCGCTGCCATCTCGGATGCTGTTGGAGAAGCAGCTTCCCCTGTCTGCTGGGCAGTGGGGCTCCAGCTGGGATTTGCCTTCATGCTGTATGGCCACACAGCTCCTACGAGCTGATACATCTGCTCTGGTTGCTTTATCGTTTTTAGTTAGGAAATTGTCTGAAAATGCACAAAGTAGTGACTGCTTCACGTGTTGTGTACAAGCAGCAACTTACTTTCTGTGATTAGCTTTTTTTTTTTTTTATCTTACATGTTTCTATTCAGAATCTATTAAAAGAAAAAGTGATTTGTCTGTTACTTTAAAAAATACAAAATACTAGGCTTGTAGGTCAGGCTTTCAATGCTATGCTGGAAATGAGCAGAAATTTCTAAGTATTTTGAGCAGTCTTCCCGTCTAACTCTTGCTTTAGGCATAATTGTAAGTAAAAGAAAAAATATTTTGAAGTCAATTCTTTCAGTAGTTCCAGTTCACCATATTTATGGTGGTGGTGGAAATTTTTGGTGTCAGCTGGAAGCCATTCAGGAAAGTTTTAATAGTGTGTTGAGAGGCAAATTTAATCTCAGCCTCATACACTCCCTGGATCTGACCCATATGCAAGTGAGAGAAAATCCCTTTTCCCTCCTTTGACAGTTGCATGATGACACTTGTTCCCTTCTAGTTGGTGCAAGAGAAAGAGGATGCAAGCAGGGGAAATTACTCTAAAGTTTAGCAACTCTTTGTGCTGCGTGCAATGTAGATGCTTAAAAAAATAAAATAAAAAAAAGTAAAATCTAAATACCAGTTTTCAAATGGTGGTGATGATGGTTTGTGTTTTGTTGTCGTTTGTTCCTCCAGTCCCTCAACTTTGCGTAGGAGGAATTTCCAAGGCCCAGTGTTTGCCTGTGTTGGATATTCTCTGTGTTGTCCTCGCCATCAGGGAATGCAGCCCTAAAGATGACAACTACTGTGATCTCCTGCACAGAACTTTGTGTGATGTACATTGTAGTAAGGAGCAATATCTGATGTACCCACATTTGATCCTGAAGATAAGTTTCTGTTAGTTTTACTGTATTAAGTGTATCATTTCGCAGGTGACCACAACATGAAGCAAGCTTTACCATTCAAACAGCAAATGATTGCCTGTTTGTAATTCACTAATGGGAGGCAGCATTCCTGTTCTCGTTAGCCATCACAGGAGTCCTTGCAGCATGCCTCGTGGTACCCAGTGAAATGCAGGGAGAGACAGGATGGTGGGCAGCTTCACAGGGCACACATCTGCTGGTTGCTTCCATTTTGTGCTCCTGAGATGGATGTTTAGCTCTGGCTGCAATATCCCTGCTTCCAGAAGCTGAAGGATGTTGGATGTGTTGATTCTCTGAAACTTCATTTGTATGGACGGTGTGTGCTGCTTTTTCATGCTAATAATCTCCGAGCCTGTATGCTAATTGTCACGTTTTGGTTTCTACAAACTTCTGAACCATCTTAAGGAGCTACAGAGGCTTTGATGCACTCGTGCTTTGCGTAGCCCTGTGGGCTCTACTCATCGTCATTCTCATCGCTTGGGCTGGATACAAAGCTGAGAAAGAGTGTGGCAGAGAAGTGGAGGTCTCAGTGAGTAGCTTGCTTCTCATCTGCAGGGCAGGCCAAGTGCATTCTCTTCCCTGCATCTTGGGAAGAGAAGTCTCCATAACATGAGGTTTAAATACACGCTCAACCGTGGCCACTGACCGCGTTGGACTTGGCTTGCGCTTCTCTGCGGGATCCCAGGGGATCTTAGTCATGGGGCTGGGCACGGGGTGACACGGGCAGGGAGCTCCGAGAGAACAGGTCCTACCCCTTCCTCACCTCCCAGCTTCCTCGTGGCAGTGGTTCCAGGTGTGCCTGTGCACATTGACTGCAGCTCTGATTACAGGGAGCGCGACGTCTTAGCTATTCATAGACCTTTGTGGATGCGTGCGTGCAGTTTCTGCTAATTGACAGTTGTTCAGATGAAAGTAATTTGATAAAAACATTTCGGCCTGTAATCAGTGCCATTTACACTAGCGATGGTTGCCACTTAGTTCAGCCTAATATGTGAGAATAGAGTTGGTTCAGTCTTGTGCTTTGGTCAATCCCTGCTTTACTGAGACTTTTTCAGCTCCCACAACATCCTCTTGGATTGTAGAACTGATGGAAGTCCCCTTGTTGTGTAGTATACAGCACAATACTTTTGTTTTGTATGGATGACCTCTGGAATTTATTTTACCTGAGCTGGGCAGCCTGCAGGGAGCCATGGCCCCATGGCAGGGTGCCACATCAAGTACCCATTGCACGGCCCTGGTGAGGCCACCAGCCCTGAGCCATCCGATGGGAGATGTTAGGTCCCATCCCCTGGGAGCAGCTGTGCTTCACGAGGTCACTGCACTGATCCGAAACCTGCAGCAAGGAGATTGGGTGGAAGAACGTGGAACATGGAGTTGCGAGTTGACCGTGATTTAGAAAACCAGCTGCTTGCTGATCTGTAATTTAATTTTTGGTGCAGTTTAGTTGCAGATTTATTTTATTTTATTTTTCCTTAAGACTCACCTGAATTTTTAACACATTCAGAGCAATGTGATAACCACAGTGCTTGCCGCTTCTCATTCCATTGCCCCAAAGCATTCGGGTGTCGTTGCAGAAAAGGGGCAGAGCCCTTCAGCCCCTGGAGCTGGTGTTCTTTGGCAAGCTGTGTGTGTGCTGTCTGGGTGAAAACACAACTGGGGGCATTTGCTATCCCAGCACCCTTAAAAAACGGGAGCACTTTGTTAAGCCAGACAGCATCGAGTTTTCTTACAGCCACAACTTACATTGACGCGTTCCATTGTTCCACCTAGGCGGGTAGAAGGCCAAGCACCATCCACATTTGTGAGTGTTCTGCTGAAGTTTTTCAGCCTTCATGTTTTTATTCTCGTGTCCCACGGTGAGAAGCGCTGCCTGGCGATGGCATTTTGGGGACGTGCCGGCAGCCCGTGCCGGGAGCGGTCCCAGCTGTGCCGGGTTCCCTGCCCGCGTCCCCGCACGCGCTGCTCCCAGGGCCGTGTGACTCGGGGCCATGTTAGCAGGTTTACCCAAGCCTAGCCCCTCCGACTAACAGATGTAGGCAAAAGGGCATGCTGGGATTGCAGCAGTTGCTTTGGAACAACAATGTCCTTTTTGTGAGAATCTGATGCTTCTTAAAAGATGGAACATGACATCATTACGGCCGGTCCAAGAAGCATTCCTTCAATAATACTGAGTGTGCTCTGGTTATCAGCTCCCTGCCCCCCGCTCCTTTCTTTCCCTTTTCTGACTGATGCTTTTTGTCTATTGTTTCATTCAGGGCTGTAAATGTGAAACAGTTGTCTTTCAGTGCTATGTGCTTGTTAGAGCTGGAATCAAGTGGAATACTGTTGGCTTATTTGAAAGAAAGAAAGAAAAATAACAAAAAAAGCTTTTCTTCCCGTCTTCATAAATGTAGCAGGCTTCAGGTAGGGGCTGGCTTGGAGCTCGTTATTTCCCTTCCCACGCCGTGTTCGTTACGGGCAGCACAGCCCTGGTCCCGTGCCTCCAGCACCGCTCCATTGGCGCTGGGATGTGCCATGTGCTGATGGGTGTTGGTTCAGAGACTGCACGATCCACACCGACGCCGAGTGTCCCCACTGCAGTACAGCAGGACTGCGAGCAGCTGCGTGTTTCCTGCGTGGATTTCATGCTTGGGCCACCACTGGGATTTCAGCGTTGGTTTTTCCATAGCCGCTGAGATTGGGCTATCGTGGAAGCGCGCTTTGGGTGACGCTATAAATCTTGTTGAACCCTGACTGCTTGGAAGAAAGCTTGAAAAGTGCTGGATTTCACTTCCCTGCTCTGACTTCTCTCTCCCACGTGTGTCTTCAGCAGGAAAGCTGGGGAATCTTGCAGGCTTCCCGGCGAGGTATGTCGTGGCTGTCTCCCACCATCGTGCTCTCCTTGCAGCGCTGCTGGCGGTTACTGGAACTAACACGGAGCCGGCAGCTTTGGTGCTTTCACATGCTGCAGCCGTCTGGGGAGGAGTGGAATGCTGAGCAGAAGCAGCCAGGAGCATGTCTCTTTCCATCCTTGCTGGAATTGCTCCGTTGACGGTCTAGGGCTTGGAGAAAGGTGGAGTTTGTAGTGTCCAGAAAAGGAGGAAAAATGGACTGGGATAGGGCGTTCTGAAGGGTTGATGAAACTCAGATTTATTGTCGTCTTTTTTTTTTTTCCCATTGTAAAGATGTTAAACATAAAAGGCAAACTTGAGATATAACATAGGAATCAAAAAGTTCGAGCCTTGATCAGACGAGGGTTTTATGAGGGAGATGAGCTGCGTGGTTAGCTGTTTGCTGGTGACACTGTTATTTCACTAGAGATGATTTTTTGGGAGCTAAGAGGAAATCCCAGTACCCAGGCTGTTCCCTTGGACAAAACCCCATGTGTTCCGCTTGCGATGGCCACACCTGGTGTTAAGGGACAGGAGGACTTCAGCACAACCACTTTTGTTAGGAAGTGGATAGATGCCAAGACACATCTCCAGTAAATGAAAGCAAACGCACAGTGTAAACAGAAAAGGTTCCGTGCATTCCTGGTGGGAGTGAACATGCAGCTACGTGCTCCACTTTCGAAAGTCCGGCCAATGGCCTGAGATGTGGCATGTGTAACTCTGCAGGGAGAGGCTCTGGAAGTAATCTGGGCTTGCTGGTGACAAGCTGGTTGTCACTGGGGGTCAGAGCCGCTCTGTTGACCTCCCTGCAGGTAACTGAGCAGATGCTAGAGTGAAGAATGCGTCTCATTTTGTGTTTTTGTCTCAAATTGTGTTCCATAGAAATGCTTGACTGCTGTCTCAGTGGGACTTTGACATCCCAGCAGATAGGTTGCATCGCTCCGCGGAGCGGGGCTGTGTGCTTGGGAAGGAGTGGAAGCTGCTCCTCCGCTGCTTTATTTGTGGGTCTTTGAGCAGAGGATAATCAGTGAAGGATTGCCATCTTTTTCTTGCAGTAATCCATGCTGAAGAGGCCCCATTCATACAGATGAACCAAGGGTTGAGGCAGCACTTTAAACCCAGATAGTCGGTCGGCTAACTGCCCAGCAGGATGCCATCAACCAGCCGAGCGGGCAGCCTGAAGGACCCCGAAATTGCAGAGCTCTTCTTCAAAGAAGATCCAGAAAAGCTCTTCACAGATCTCCGAGAGATTGGCCATGGAAGCTTCGGAGCAGTTTATTTTGTAAGTAGCCTCGTGGCTTGTGGGTTTTAGCTGTGTTTTGTTTTGTTTTTAAACTGGACACAGACTTCTTTGAAAATATTGAGGAAAAGAAACTACTGTGAGTCTTTGTGTGATGTTTGGGGCAGTGTTTCCCTGTGTATCCGTACAGTCTCAGGCTGTTTGCAGACTGATGGTATCTGTAAGGTGTTTGCATACAAACCAAAAGGAAAAAACTGGAAATGTGGCCCTTGCCCCGGTGCTTCCAGGTGCACTGTTACACTGCAAGCAGGGATTTTTCTGCAGATTAAAACATGTATCTCACCTCCATCAATTCTGATTGGCAATGCAATCCTTTTGGTCTGCTTGTCTCCTTATCATCTCCTGTCCCTTGAGAGGAGTTCTCCCCTTGGTGCATACCCCACAGGCTCCCTTAAGGCCATTCTTTGTGTTTGACACCTGGATGTTGGTGCTTTTGTTATCAGTTGGCCTGGCACATCCTTCCCTCCTGCAGGCAAGAATCCCGGAGTTCATCTGTGTAAAACTCACTGACAGGAGCATCTGGCCAGCCCTTCTTCCCAGGCTGCGTGTGCAGCTCGGCTGGAGGAGGATATTGCAGGGCAGCCTCATTTGCAGGTTGCTGTATGCTAACTGAAGTGCATACTGTGAGACCTTCATTAAAAAACCATTTTCCTCAGAAAACCTTTTCACATTTATAATTATAGGAGGTGTGGCCAAACCTGCCAATTTTCCTTCAGAAAGCCATTTGTGTCAGTATTTTATGAGATGCCTATTCATTGTTAATAATTGCAGCAGACCATGTTGGGAACCTTCCAGCAGAAATTCAATGCAGCACAAATGAACTAATTAGGAAAAGCTTCTTAATTTTATTCCCTGCTTAAAACTATGGGCTGCCGCTGTCTGGGAGCAGATCTGGAGGAGGAAGTGCTTTCTAATGCAGCAGTGCTCACCTGCAGCCAGTACTTCCTATCCCTTACTCACTTGGCTTAAAGCATGGGCATAGAAGGAGAGAACAGAACATCTGGATTCCTGCTAAGTGGAAATGTTACTGAAGTCTTTTAGAAATATTCTACCTTATGGAGGAGAGCATGAGCCACGTGAGTATGCAAAAGCAGCGCTCAGCTGGGGATAACCTGCAAAGTAATGGCATTCCCAGACATCAGCAAGATGCTGCCATCGTGGCATCTGCAGACTCTGAGCTCCGTAGCAGTGGTGAGAGGTAAGGGTGATTGCCCACTGCCAGCTCCTTCTGCAAGGAAGTAAGAGGTCACTCATGTATAGATCCATTTCTCTCTCTCTCTCTCTTTTTTTTTTTTAACCACCATTTTAGACTGCCAGTTCATTATGCCACAAAGTAAAGTTTTGACCTACGCTTTTTGTATTATGATATCTTTTTACTGATAGTAGACCTAAGATCTTCAATCTGAAAATGTTCTGTGTTGTGATGCTTGGTATCTCAAGCAGAAACCCAAAAGATGGGAAGGGCAGCATGAGGGGAGAAATTTAGTTTAGGTGAAATAAGCATCAAGAACTACGGTAGGAAAGTGTGTGTTTTGGGTCCTTTGTTCTTCTGTAAAGCTGGAGAGAAAAAGAAATCAAGCTTCTTTAGCAAGATTTTGATTCTGCTGATGTAAGCTATTCACCTTTCTCTGATCAATGTGCTGTTGGGATGGAGGTAATAACTGCCTCAACGCATCTTGCCAAAGCTGCTGGCATACTCCCACTTGTCTTTGCTCATGCCTGCTTGTGTCACTGCTGCTGTCACCCAAGGCACCCAATGTTGATCCTCTGTATGGAATTTTCATAGGAAAACAAGACACGTGTATAAACGTCTGCCCTGAACAAAGCCCGGTTGGTTTGGATCGAGTCACCTGGCCTTCTGGTGCCTTCATGGCTTTTTTTTGCCTTTTCCTCATGATCCCAAAAAGGGATCATGTTTATCTTGTATCATGTATGTTTATCTTGTGTGATAACTGACCAAGAATGGTCACTGCTCTTTCTTTGTGTCTGTCACATCAGACATCCTGCAATGGCAAAAAAAGTTTCTTACTCTTATATAATTGACATGAATTTTTCTGATTTACCTCACGGTTTAGTTTCTTAGAAATTGCAAGTCTGGCACCTCTGAATCATTTTGGTATTATCCTTACCCTACTCCATGTTCTGCAATGTAATAATAGCTTTCATTTGACACAGGAAACCTACTGCACTGGGATGCTGCAGATGGAGCTGAAGGATAACCCACTCTCTTTTGTTAGCACTGCTCCTTCTGTCTGCTGTAGTATTTTGCTGCCTGCTTTACTGCAGCTCTTCAGTGACTTGGATGTTACAGAGATTGCCTTTAATTAGAGGCAAAGATCTACGAGATAAATAAAAACAGACCCCTGCCAGAAAAAAAATAAAAATCCACTTACAGGTATTGTAATATCAGCAAGGCAGGAGGGAGTGTCCTCTTAAACAGAAAGAAAACTGGAATGGGTATTGGTTGTCATAGCTGGTTGAGACAGGGACTGGCAGGGAATTCTGGGAATCTCTTTTTGATGAATGACAGAATTAAAATATGACTGAAAAACATTTTTACAAAAGGCGGAGTCCTGGCACTTCATGAATCCACATTCTGATTGGCTGTGCTTGGTGGTGTAAATCCGTTGTCAGCATTTTCATCAGCCATCAGGGGCTGTGGTTTGTATCGTTTGGCTGTGAACCCAAACTGATGGTGCTTCAGGGAGGGATTCCCCCACCCCTGTGCCACTGCAGTCCCTGGCAGAGGCCGGGCTGGGGCTCATTGGAGCCATTGGCCCCGCTAGGTGAAGGTGCACGGTCTGTAAGGACGCAGGGGCTACTGCTTTGGGGCTAATTTAAACAAAATTTGTCTTATCGTGGATGGTGACTGTCTGAAGTCAGGAAGTCTGGCTTTGAAGCAGGAAAAAGCACGTGTGCTTGTTTTGTAGTATAATCAATCATGTTATCAGACTGCAGAAATGGAGGTCTGAGCTGGCACCTGAAGGTGTGCTCAGCTCTGTGTGATCTCCCTGCCCTAAGACACAACAGCTCCTGCGGGGGAGCACTGGGAAGAAAGCGGCCGCTGCTGGAGCAGTATCTCCTGCCCGCCCATGGCATCTGTGCTTACACTTGGGATGGAATCAGGGGGCTGGGCCTTGCTTCTGTTTTGTCTGCAACGTACCAGGGATGGGAGAGAAGTTGATTTAGAGAAAATCCGCTCTACTTGAATCAGAGCTGCTTTGACAGGCTGTGATTCCTGGTTTGGGAGCGATGGCATTCAGCTCCTGCAGGGACTTGCTGAACAGAAGATTGTTGCACCTTATCTCACAGATTTCTGAGAGGTGCAGCTGTCACACCCCTTGGAAGATGGTTTAGTTTCCACTAAATGAACCAATGGCTAAAGGTTTCTCGTTGCTTCTTCCAGAGTTAAGTCCTTGTGTGTGTGTTTGGTTTGCACCTCATGGGAAGTCATGACCTGAAGGAGCTGATGCATCACATTTTTGTTTACAGGCACGTGATGTGCGCACCAACGAAGTGGTGGCCATCAAGAAGATGTCATATAGTGGGAAGCAGTCCAATGAGGTATGTGGAATATCTCACATATTAAATTTTGACCACTGTGAATGTTTGTTGTGTGGGATGCCTGTAATTAGCCTGGGCTACAGCAAGAGAGATCTACCCTGTAACTGTGAAGGTGAATGAGGATGCTGTGTAAACAAAACAAAATTGGTTACTGTTTACAGTGTGTATCTGGCTTATCTTCTCCTGGAAAAGACCAGTGGGACTCTGCAGGCATGAAGTGCAATTTATGGAGCAACATAATACTTAGAAATAAAGAAATAAAATTTAAAATAATGTTTGTATTCAATCTTAAAAAACATTTGTCTTTTTGCCCTGAAACATTCAATTCTAAATTCCTTCTAAAGGAACCATTTTGCTTACTGGACAAAGACATGGCCAGAATAATAGCAATGGATGCAGCAGTGGAGGGTTCAGAGAGAATCATACCTTACACCAGGTAGTAGGGCAGAATGCATCCTTCCCTGGGAGGACTCTGAGGAGGAACTAAAAGAAAGGCAAAACAACAGCAGTGAATGGATAGATGTGAAAATCTGAAAGCAGTGCAATTAGGGGAGAACTGTGAGAGCTGGGGATTAAGGTGTTCTTTGCAGAGATCTGTGAAAGTGGGCCCCTGAGATTTCAATGTTAAATGTTTTCTTGGCCACCCCAGATGTGTGTTTTTCCCTAAGACGCTTCACAGAGATCATTGATTTTATACTTGAAGTGTTTAAGTGCTAATACAGATTCTTGAAAAGCCCAACAAGACACGGACAGCTGGTGTGGTATTGTTACTGGTTTTGTTACTACCAAATTATGGCATCGTCTTTTCAACAGAAGTATTTATTGTTTATTTATTTATTGTAAACGTATTGTTCGAGGCATTGATGGCTTCCTCCCTCCCTTCTCTATATCCCAGTCCTCCAGGCTTCTTCTGATGGGTTTCACTCACAGCTCCTTGCTTTCTGTGCTGCCCTTTGTATTGATCATCTGCAGTACCGGGAGCTGAAGCGTTGCTTCCTTTTGTGTGCATGCATGTGTGGAGGAGGTAGAGGTGGCAACGTCTCTCCAGCAATCCTAAGTTCTACCTTCAGAGTTAGATTTGCTATGCGTGCTTCTATTTTGTCACTGCAGTGACTTGTTTAACTGTGTACTGATGAAAGAATAATTTGTACTTACTACTTGTCCTACTGTTTTAATTACTGTGAGCTATAAATACTCTATTCACATGAATGAAACAAACTGTGCATGCTTCAGAAATAACTTCTGTTTGTCTTCAATGCATATGTTTCTTTTCTGAAGGAAGTAACAAGGCAAGGATTGAAACACTTGATATTTACTTCTATATTTGTTTTGTTCAGAAGTTTCCTGGAGTTATGATGTAACCTATGTAAAGAGAATTAACAGCACTGATGTATTTTATATTTACTTTGTTTTCTTAAGATTTTATAATCAGTGGGATAAATCACTCTTTAAGAACATAAGTTATTTTTAAAATTAGTTTTAAACCTTTGAAATATGTAGTTCTGTGCTCCTAATGTGATCTCAGAGCTTTTTTTACTCAGGAGATCATGAATAAGCCTTGACTAATGCATTGCCTCTCACCCAGTGTAGAAGCAGCTCAGAGTGGTGCTTCCTTACTTTGACTTCCATTGCTTCGTACCTTGCAGGCAGCCACATCTTTCTTCTGCTGTGCCACTGAGGTAGTTTATATTGGTATAGCCACCCTAAAGTTACTCTCATAAAACTTGTGATGTTGAGAGATGCTTGGTCAGCAAGTTGCCTTGAGTGTGGCTGCCACGTGCCCTGGTTTCCTTTGTCTCTCCAGCCTTAGTGTTTTTATTGAGGAGGATTTGGGTTTTGTAGGTGTTTTCCAAAGGCTCTGGGTGCTTGGACCCTCCATCCATCCACGACTCCTGCCCGCACCCAGCCTGAGGGAGTGAGCTGGGCCTCAGAGCTTAACAGGGCCTGGCAGAGCACTTTTGAACCTTTTGGTGGTGGATGAGCTCTCTGCTTCTGATTAACTTCAGAACTGATTCTTTTTCTGGGAAACATTTTCAGTGTCAACACTGTCATGTTGACATCTGCATACTTACATGGTTTCAGCTACTGCATTTGTTGTTGAACATCGTTTCCAGTAGTTCTAGTTTTGCCATCGGGTTTCCCAGCTGCTGCCTTGCTTGCTTGAGGCCGGCTGGATGAGCAGGAAACTGAAGGACTTGCTGATTTTCTCCAAGGGAGCAATGAAAGTGCCTAGGCACACGTTAGAAAATGACATTGTGGCCTCTTTTGTATTTCACAATTGCACTGGCAGTGTTTCTCTTATTATAAATCTGGATTTTGTTCTTTTATTCCTGTAGAACCATTCCCCCACCTGGTAGGTAACTCATGTTAAGTTGTTCCCTGTAAGGACTAAACTAGGAGTGGAGAAGTGTTACCAAAACCATAGATAGGTGGCAGCTGATAAATCACCAGGAGTGCTGTAGTTGCTAGCAGGGAGAGGTCTGTATGTCTACAAGAGTTGAAGGAGAGATGGCTGATCCTGCCTAGGGACACCTGCCCACATCTCTTTCAGGCTGGGGTGTGTGTCTGATTTGACAGCAGGAATGGTATCCCTTAAGAGAATTGCTTCTTTTAGAGAATTTCCTCAGGCATCAAGTGTTTACCAGTGTATCCTATGCATACTTATAAATATAAAGCATTACAGTGATGAGAGATCCTTCCCAGAGTTTAACCGATCAGCTTGTTTTGTAGGTCACTTGAGGAGTTAAGTAGTGAACATCATGGTGTTGGTGGAAACTTTTTTTGATTTGGAACTTAAGGGTGATTTCTACCTTTTCAAATAAATAAATGACATACTAACTTAGCCAAGAAAAATCAGCCAACAGTTTCATGAAGTCTTTCTATTCCTTTTTTTCTACAGAAATGGCAGGATATTATTAAGGAAGTCAAGTTCCTCCAAAGAATAAAACACCCTAACAGTATAGAATACAAAGGCTGCTATTTGCGGGAGCATACAGCATGGGTAAGCATCTGCTGCACTCTGCACTTCTCTTGCCTTGGTTAAGGGTGCTTTAAGATATCTCCAGCTGGCTCTCAAGAGGCACCTGAACGTTTACATTGCACAGACTCAGATAAGTACAGCCAAGGACCTTACAGATGCTCAGCAAAACTGAGTGTTGTTTTTGAAAACAAGATTTAGGGAAATTTTCCCTTCAATTTTCAGAGTAAGGTGCTTGTGCTGTTACTCTGATGTGCTTAGCTTGATGGACTGAGTATTTAAAATAAATAAGGACTGGGGAAAAAAAAAATCTCTGCCGCTTTGCTTGCTTTAAGGAAAAGTGAAAATTTCGTTGTACTGCCTGGGAGACGAGTCTGGCAGCTTCACTGGATACTTGCAGAGCACTGAACAGAGCACCTGGTGTGGCACTGGGTGTAAGGGCTCAGTGCTTCACAGGTTGACTTAATGTGTTCCACAAGTAAGTGTTCCGTTGTGTTTCAGTGGAATAGGTTAGAATCCCTACTGATAACTGTAAACAAGGTATGGCTTCAATTGTTAGCATTTCTACTACTGAACTCAATTCTTCTGTTGTATCTTGTTTACTTGTGATGTTTTGTTGTTGTTAGTGGTGGGGTTTTTTGCATGTGTTTAAGTGACAGAACCAACTAGCTTGTTTTCTCTGTCTGTCCTCTCCTAACCGATTTCAGACATTTGATTTAAACAAACAAAAATCCAAACCCCCAAACTGAACTTGGTTTATTTGAGTCTGTTTACACAAAAATGTGTGTCTAGGAATAGATGCATTTGCTTATGCAGAGGAAGCACCTTGTCAAACTAAATGTGATTTAGCACCTTTCATTGACAAGGTCTTTGTACTATTATATACTAAATAAATCACATAGCTGAAGCAATAATTGAAATTCTAAGTAGTGTTCCTGTATCAGCTTCAATAAATCTGTAGGACAAAGTTTTAGGTTTTTGGTTTTTTTTTTAATTTTAATTTAACTGGAACAAAATTGTAAGCAAATCCCTAAGTAGCCCCTTAATACTCTGATAAGCTTGTAAAGTGTGATTTAACATTCATGTTGGGTACGTGCATATAAAATAAGATCTGTAATACAAGGCATAACTGGCTGTGAAAATGCTCTTGCCTTCCTTAGAAGTGTTGTTGCTTGGGATCTTACACAAGAAGGCTGTGCTAATTCCAGAGAGAGCTGCCCTTGTGTGAGGGGTCAGTGCTCGGATGGGGCTGATGCTGTCAGACACACTTGTATTGGGATAGCTCAGCACTGTTGATTTCCAGCTAAGTTTAGCATACAATCTGCACTAGGATTTTTGCTGGTCACTCTAAATGCCATTTTATTGTTGTTTATTATAGGTTTGTTTTGCAGAACAGTAATTTGCTGCTTCTAGTGGATAGAATATATTCTGGAATATTTTTCTTCCTCCTTCTTTTCTTACATAAAAGCTATGTATCTAAACGTATGGAGCTTATTAAAGGGCATTCTGTTTTTATAAAATGCCAAGTTGAGGATGAAGTCCTGCTCCTCCTCCTCCTCCTAGCTGGACAAGGGGCAAGCTGACAGTCTAGGCTGCTCTGTATGCACCAGTGGTTATTTCTGTCTCTATCAGAGATTTTCTAACAACTGTTCTGGTTTCTTTCCATGCAGCTTGTTATGGAATATTGTTTAGGATCAGCATCAGACTTACTAGAAGGTATGTCACACATGCTTATTTGCTTGAAAATCACAGGTATAGTACAGAGATAGGATGGCACAGAATCACAGAATTGTCAAAAGTACACACAGAAGAGTATGTGTAGACAATTTTTGAAATCCCTAGGTGAACATAGGGGTTTTCTGTAGAAAATCAGCTTTCCTGGGTGTTCCTAGTTCATCTTTAGTTTGTATTATTTTGAAATAAGTTGTTCTTTTGAGTTTGAGGTTCTCCTGTCACAGCAATTGCAGATTTATTCCTGAACACCCTTGCTGTTGGTTCTAATACTTACTAACAGCTGTAGGCCTATTGACTGAGTCAGAACTGCAGTATTAGGTTTTACTTGATGAGATCTTGTGTTAAATGGTCACTTTCCTATCAGGCTTCTTGAGGTGAACTTTCTTTGAAGATATGAGTGTCCAGTAAGTTGTTCATCTCCTTGCTTTGCCAGAAACATTTCAAGACAACAGGCTGAGCTGTCTGGAAGTCACCTGCATTGCTCCAGTTTATTTATTAGTGTGGGAATCACCATAAGCTAAATCCCATGCCCTAGAACTTTAATTGTTGGAAAATTGAATATTGAGTTTCAAATAGATATTTGTGAGAGTGGTCACAGAATGGACAGGAACGTAGTTTTGTTGCAAAGTAGTCTCTTGATAGAATATAGCTGTTGTTTTACAGTGGAAGATTACATCTGATTATAGAATATACTTTGTGCTGTGAACTATTTTTAAATTGCACATTTGCTTCTCATGCTGGACCTAGCAAAATTAAGTTTTAGTGTTTTCTCTGTTTACATTGTTAACAGTACTCACTTTCATGATGCAAACTACATTTGTTTTCTTTAATATTGAATTTCAAATAAATTCTTTCCTGAAGTTCATAAAAAGCCATTGCAAGAAGTGGAAATAGCAGCAATTACCCATGGTGCTCTCCAGGGATTAGCATACTTGCATTCTCACAATATGATCCATAGGTAAGTGGTGATACTTCCGCTGTCTCGTGGACTTGTGGATAATTTATCTCATTGATTCCATCCTCTTTGTCCCAAATTTAATATTTGTAAGCAGGGATTTTCTTTTTACAGTGACCATATGCCCTCAAGCTAGTAATTTATAACAAGAAGATATTAGTGAGCTATGTAGCTCCATATTCACTGTCTCTGGTGTTCATGATTTCTGTGCAAGTGCTTTGAATCTGCTAAGCTTTTCAGTGCTTGATGAGGTGTTGGTTGGTCCCTGAAGCAGTGAATAGCAAGGCAGAGTGAGTTCACCTAAACAGCTTGCAGCATCTTCAGTACAGAGATTGTTGGGGTGGAGAGAATGCTAATATTTAAAATAAATTTGTGGTTTTACACGAACAATTGTGCTATTTGGACTTTCTGAAAAACATTTATAGAGGTTGGATCAAAAGTTTTTGCTGAACTGTGTATGAGACTTATCTAGGTGTGCCATTAGATGTAGCTGAAATTTTAAGTTGATTTTTAAGACAAGCTAGATTCAAAGATGCAGAGTCTCTTAGCCCAAAGATTAAAGATTTTGTCTTTGGAGGAAATTTGGGTGTTTTGCAGATTATACATGTGAATACTTGTGTTCTGTGGTCTGTCTGTAGAAGATTTTCTTTTTTGGAGAGGAATAATGCTGACATTTGTATTTTCTATAACCAGAGATATCAAGGCAGGAAACATCCTGCTGACAGAGCCAGGACAGGTGAAACTTGCTGACTTTGGATCTGCTTCCATAGCATCTCCTGCCAACTCATTTGTGGGGACGCCATATTGGTAAGCCAAGTGTTCTGAGCATTCCTGGCTTTGTGAAGTAAAAGGATTGTTTATTGGGTATTTAATATATTTGGACTTTATTGGAGCTAGCTTTGTAATCTTCTCGCTGCGGTGGTGATAAAATGTACTTTGCAAAAGAGATTAAGCGGTAATTAGGTTTTAACTTCAAGAAATTGCAATTCCTTGTATTTGTAGTTCACAAAAAATAATAAAAATATTTTGTTGTTCTACTCCTACCCTGACTTTCAGTGTTGGGGGTGGGATTTAATCATCTGTAATATATTTTAATCACTCCCCCCAGAGGCTTTAACAATCATACGTTCTTACCACGTCTGGCTGTTGGAATAACCGAAGTGTTTTTTCTTTCATAGGCAAGGCCAGGTTCATTGAACAAAACCCTTTGCAGATCCCTTATATGCTTTTGATCTCTTACACCCAATCTATGGTGTTTACGCAACTGCATGCTCTAATTATTTCACCAGAGCTGGCCAGCCAGCTGAACTGTTGGAGATGTGGAAGGGCAAGGTGGTGGTGATGCTCAGCCATGGAGAGTTGGGCAAAGCACAAGCAAACACCGTGCAGCCTCCTGAGAGCCTTGCACTAGTGTGGGTGCCCAGCTGAGAGGTGCTCCAGCCTCCAGCCACATACCAACCAGTCCTTGTTCCCAGTATCCCATGCTCATGCCTGATGCCCTGGGAATGATTTGGTTTTGGTAGCTGAGATCAGTGAAGCAGTCTGTTTCGTTGAAATGCTGCTGCTGTGTTCTATTGCATGGGATTTTCTGAGCAATGATTTCCTTTTTTAGGATGGCCCCAGAAGTGATTTTAGCCATGGATGAAGGGCAGTATGATGGCAAAGTAGATGTTTGGTCTCTTGGAATTACCTGTATTGAGTTAGGTAAGTTTGAAAAAATTATAAGGAGTTATTTGACACCCAGAACTTATTCAGCTGAATTACAGTGCAAAAGAGCTTGCTTCCTTCTCTGGGTTTCTTTGGGGCTTGAATTTCAGAGAAAAGAACTCAATATGCTTTACAGAATTCCAGACCAAGTCTCCAATTTGATATTAACTGAGGCGATG
The DNA here is from genome assembly GCA_013396635.1 of Penelope pileata. Lineage (NCBI taxonomy): Eukaryota > Metazoa > Chordata > Aves > Galliformes > Cracidae > Penelope > Penelope pileata. Next base: position 33,978 of record WBMW01003695.1, on the reverse strand, counting down.
TTTCCATCACCCAAAGAATAAGAGTTACATAAACAAAGAGAATAGCTGAGCTCTGTCACTGGAGGTGTTCACATTCTGTGGGAAAGGCTGTTAACTTTTGAACAGAAAAGCAGTCTGCTTGCTGAACGGGTTTAGAATTGGACCACTGAAAGTATCAATGTGAAAATGTGCTTAGTGGTATAAGTGAATATTATTTGTATGAAATTTTGGGATATATTAATGAGTCCTGCAATAGTGGGAAATTTGGGGTAAGTGATAAGTGAAAGCTGTGTTCAGTGTACGTTGTCATTTGTGAATAGATTTGGCTACAAAATTCCTAAAGTGGAGTGTCAGTTTAACAGGGCTATGTTAGCGTGGCATTCTGTTTGAACTCAGTGCAGGGTGTTATCTTGGAACAGAACTGCACTCACGGCGGCACACCGCAGCGCACAGCACTTCCCAGCTCGTGGGATCTCAGGAAGCCCCTTGCTGGAAGTTGCTGGGATGGGGAGGCTGACTCTGCTCAACCTGAGGCTGCCCTAGCAGCCTTGTCACATCGCGTTGCTCATACTCCAGAGCCCTCGGCGGAGGAGCAGCCTGGCTGGGCAGCGGGAGCTCTCAGGAACACACTAATCCATGTGAACTGCACAGTTTAGCAGAAAATGCTGTCTGGCATTCCCAACTGTCAACTTCATTTTCTTACAGGACGTGAAATAGATTCTTTCTTCAGAGCAGAGATTTTTTTGTTTTTGTTGCCAATATAAAGCAAGTTGGAGGGGTGTGACTGTCATGACAGAATCCTGCTCCGAGTGGACTGAGGAGATTTGGCTGGCTGCAGTGCTCCAGGAATGCACTTAGCTCATGGCCACCACACCCCCGGGTGCCGTACTGCACGCTGCATTTTTGCAGTATGAAGCTTTGTGTACGGCTTCTGGCTTGGTGGGAGGTGAGGCTAGGTCACGACGGTGGAGTTTTGGAGGCTGGCTTGGTGTGGTTATCTCAGTTTGTGTTGCTTTGAGTAAGCATGGCAAGAAGGCAGGAAAAATAAGCCATCTAATAATCTTCTCAAACTGTTGCTTAAGTCTTAGAAATGGCCCTCGCTGAGGGCTCAGTTTCGCTGTTTCCTGAAGATTTATACTTTATTCAGGCAAGTTAAGAGGAAAAAAATTAGGGAAAACAGTCAGAATAATTTAATGGGTGATCAGTTTGATCCTGAGGAGAGATGACCAGTTATCTGACAGCTTAGGGAAGGTGAACTGCCACATTTGAGGCTTAACCCCTCCGTTTAGCAGTTGTCAGGAGTTTGTAGGGCTCAGCCTGTCTGACAGCGATGGATTAACAGAGAGCTCTGCTACGTGGGTTACTGCTACTATTCGACTCCATATTGAAAAGCAGAATAAAAAACTATTTTTTCCTTTTTTTTTTTTTTTTTTTTTTTTGGGGGGAAAATTTTTTTTTTTTTTTTTTTTTTTTTTTTCAGGAAGGAAAGTTTTCTGTTGCATTTTCACTGATGTAGGAATGTCCTCACGGCCTGACCAGCTTCTCTGGAATGTTTATAGTGAAGCTGAGCTTTATAGGTTTACCCTATAAACATTCTGATGAAGCTTCAATTTTGTTGTTACAGTGAGATCATCTCCTTCCTCATTAAGCTTTCATGCTGTGTCAGTCTATAAGAGTAACACAAGCTTGAAAGAGGGAAGAGCCAAAGAGAATGCAACTCTCAAAATAGTATAGGAGTGAGCCTGGTGCTGACTTCCTGCCCGCTGCTTAGTCAGATGAGTGTGATTTGATGGCTGTTGTAACCAGCTTTTTCTTCATCTCTGTGATGTCCTGCTAGAATGAGACATTTGTTGGCTTTTTTAGCAGCTGTAGTGTTTTGTTTTTTAAATAATAGTGATACAAAAAAAAAGCAGGGTGAGCGACACCGACCCAGGAATGTTAATGGCTGAACACTGAGTATAGATCTCACTGTTAGGTTCCTCCTATTTTAGAACATTAAAATGAGTCAGAGAACAATGATAAACCACGTAATTTGGAAACTTGAGAGGACAAGGCATTTGATCTTCAAAGTGCTTTCATCTTCTGCAGTGGAGAAACCAATGGCACAGGACACAGGCCAACATATCTGTCTGATTGCAGGGTAGGGTTGGTCTGGGGCTCCGTGTTCAGGCAATGGTGATTCTGCTGATGTGGTTTTCTTGCTAAAGGGATGTCAGCTGAAAAATATAAAAGGGGCGAAACGTGAGACTATCTCCCTATATAACAATTATTTTCTCTTGCGTGCAGCGGAAAGGAAGCCTCCTTTGTTTAACATGAACGCAATGAGTGCCTTATATCACATAGCGCAGAATGAATCCCCTACACTCCAGTCTAATGAATGGTGAGTATTGCTGAGGGAGGAATGCTGGAGGGAACTGCTCTAAATGGAGCGCTTTGTCGTGCTGAGGTCTTGAAATGGCTGGGTTCCTATTGGGAAGATGGGAGCTGAAGGACTTAGGAGATTCACTGTACACCCTATATACAGAATCGACCAATTACTAAATATCCATCTTAGACTGAAGAAAGCAGTAGAAACAGGACGAGCTGCTGGAAGAACATAAGATCCTGTCATCAATTCAATTCATGGGCCAGTAAACTTTTGAAGCTCAGAGGCTAGCCAAAAATGTGGTTTTTTAGTGTTTTTTTTTTTATTTTAAATCACAAACCACACTGTCAGTTCCTAAGTCTTGTTTTGTTGAAGTTTTGCTCTGCAACATGAAGACACTGCTTGTATGTGGCAAGTGCCTGCTGCATAAACTTCAGAAGAATGAATCACAGTAGCAACAAGTTGTGCCTCCCAGCCTCAGCAACTCTTTTTTGAAACAGCAAACACAGTAAACTTACCTGAAAAGTTAAAAACTTCCTAATTCTGTTTCTCCAAGCTGTAGTCCCAGGCCTCTAGCAGAATATATTGTTCCATATTTTTTAGATTTTTTTTCTACTTCAGAGATTTTCTGCTTAGGCTGTTTCACACCCCGGTGCTTGACAAAACATTCAGCTCATTTTATGCGTTTTTGTGACCAAAAAATGCAAGAATTTAATTTACTGAAAAATAGCAGTAGCAGAAGTCCACATTACATGATGGAGGATGGGGTGGAAGGAGGAAAGAAAGACAACCTGTACAACCAGTGTATGCTGTCCTCAATGCGTTGTCATACCCTGCTGAAAACTTGTGTTCAGAGAAAGAAGAGGCAAAATTTTAGCTCATGGGGGAGAGGTGGTGTTACCAAACAGTGACCTTAAGGCTTACAGATTGCACTGCAGGGTGGAAGCTGTGTCTGAAGGCGTTTGGGGAATGGTGTGTGGATACAGTCAGAGGACAAAACACCTGCACGTGGTCAGAGCAGGGCAGGGGCTCCCCTTAGGCCTTGTGGAGTTGGTGCAGTATGGAATCTGACAGGGGTGATGCTCACACAGAAATAAGTGGGGGTCTGCTTTTACACAGAACTTCATAGCTCATGAATTGCCCCATGTTTTTACATTCTTAAGCTGAAGCATTCCCAGGCAGCTGAGCTTACAGGAATGTGCCACTGGTAGCTGTGGGCTTTGACTGCATTAGGGATGTCAGAGGCTGTTGTGTGAAGGTATGGGTCTGTGGGATTTATCCCCACTCTCCTACAGCACCCAGATGTGAATATATGCCTTAATGAGCTTTTAAATTCAGCTAGGTAGTTAACTCGGATGTTTTTTTTTCCCTTTTCCTTCTCACAGGTCTGATTATTTTCGAAACTTCGTTGATTCTTGCCTCCAGAAGATTCCTCAAGACAGGCCTACATCAGAGGAGCTTCTGAAGGTTGGCTGGCTTGTCCTCTTTGTTTTCCCTAGGATGTTAGAAAGGTGCCATGCCCTGTGACATTCTTCTGTCTCACCTGCAGCACTAGGTTACACCTCGCAATGCTCTGATATCCCCAGTCCTTTTGAGCTAACAGGTGCTGGTGTTCCTAGCTCTGCTGTCCCTTTGCAGCATGTTGGGCAGTTCCCCAGCCCTGTTCTCAGCATAAGGGAACACTGGCAAGTGACACTGGCTGACCATCACCTTGTCGGGGGTGTCAGTTTCTTAAGCTCAGTCTATCCTTCCAGTGATGATAATTAATCCTGACAGAGCTGCCATGCATTAGTTAACAAATACCTTTCCTTACTTCCCTCTTTATTCTATGCTATATATACCTCTAAAGGCTTTTTATCCTCTCCCATCACCTATGTGCTTTACATGTGGAACTGAAATCTGCTGTTCTAATGGTTATCTCTGGGAGAAAGGGGGGGCAGAGGAAAGCAGGTTTTCCTCCCTATGTTTTCCCTTGACATGAAAATGCCTCAACCATCTACAGATTTCCTCTTGCTTTATTTCTCTGCTTTGTTTCCCTTCGTTTTTCCTCTTGTATGCCACGGATACTTGATTTTCCTTGCTCCTGTCTAGAATCAGTCAGTGTGATAGATGGTTGCAAAAAGCTGTGGTGTTCCCTAAGCGAATGCAACTCACTTAGAGCTTTGGTGTCACAGCTGCTTTCTTACAAGTGTGACTTTGATGGATTTCCTTAGTGGCATCAGGTGGCATTCAGAATTTTGCTCACTTGCCATTCTCTTCACAGTGTTCGTGAAATTGTTTTTGGGGATTTGTATCCCAGCCATGTTTCTGCTCAAGAGCAGTTTTTCCAAAATTTTGCATTAACTGCAAATGGATGCTATTTTTGAAGGTTCTGTCATCACCTTTTTACATGTTTTTACTTAAATGGTTCTGAGGACTTTTGCCTCTTTAAAAATGGCGTGTTCAGAAAGTAAAATGCAATTACCCTGTAAAGGCTTTGGTGTGGGAGTACAGTCCTGCCATTTCAGAATTCTGCAGATTGGTTTTATTTTGAGCAGTGCACTGCAATTAAAGAGAACATTGATGGAAATTAAACGTTTGTGAATGTATTCCTTCCATGTCTATAGTCTGAAACAGCTGCATGCCACTTTAGAGGGACAGGTAGGAAATGTGACATGTTGGAAATGGCAATACAGTCCTCCAAGGAACAAAATGAAACTAGTGGTGGTGTTAATAATGACTCATGCTTGCACAGCACATTTCATCTGGAGACTGGAGAAGCTGCATCTGACATACATAGGGAAGGCTTGTCTCCCTGTTGGCAAAATGTAGCTACCTTTGCAGTGAAATGCAGGGAATATCTGGGAGAACAAAAAGGCATAATACAGGTAACGGGTTTAGAGCATGCAGGTTCACAGCCTGTTCTATGACTCAGAGCTGTGTGCTGAATATTTGATTCTCAAGCTTTACCTAAACAAGGAATAGGGTTTTACATGGAGAGTTAGCTGACATGTTATTTAGCATTTGGTTAGAGATATTAACTCAGCCCAGACTTTGAGCGTTTTTGCATTATTTGCTGCTCATCCCTCACTGAAACATAGCTAGGTAAGGTCTCCAAATACACCAACACCCAAAGAAGTCTAATTTTAAACAGCTTATTTTCATAGCATGTGAAATGCCATTTCTGTTTGTTTGTTGTTTGGTTTTTTAGTTATTATTTTTTGGTGGTTGTCTCCCACCAGAAAACAATCATTCTGAAATCTGTCTGGAACATGAAGTCTCAGTACAGTGCCAATGTAAACTGTGAAGGTATTCTCCTCCTGTGCAGAATAGAGAACTAATAAACCCAGCTAGAGTTGATAATTGTTGAATCCTCAGAGCATGTGCACTGGAGGCATGGGAGGTCACTCACCTGTCTGTGTGTTCTGCAGCACATGTTTGTTCTTCGGGAGCGGCCTGAAACAGTGTTAATAGACTTGATTCAGAGAACAAAGGATGCAGTGAGAGAACTGGACAACCTGCAGTATCGTAAAATGAAGAAGCTCCTTTTCCAGGAGGCACACAATGGCCCTGCAGTTGAAACACAGGAGGAGGAAGAGGTGAGAGAAGGTTTGGATGTCATCACTGCACCGGGGAAAGATGATGTCATTTAAACAGCCATAACTCAGATATTGCTAAAATGAATGGAGGCTGTTTACATACCTGGCTATAAACTGCCTTCCTGCCTCTGCTTGGAATAAAGCCTACCTCAAGGCACACACAAGGACAGAGTAGGTGCCTCATGCTGGCAAGAAGCTGTGCTGTTTGTCCATGCTTGAGCAGTTAACTTCCAGTTGTGCAAATCTCACCTTTTTTTGACTGTTTATAAGGCTTTGTGAGGATTCTTCAGTGACCATAATTAGCCCATATTTTGACTGTGTGCAAAAGGCTTTTGGTAATCTTTTGAGTACATCTAGAGGATGTTTCTCAGAGTTTTAAGACTGGGAAATTTGTACTTGCTTTACAAAAAAAATGTGCAGGGATTCATTTTTGTCCTTTTGGGTCGCATGGTGCAGTCACCACGTGGAAATGGAGACTGTGAATTGCAGAGTTTGGTTCTCTCATCTACAGAAAGGAACTATGTGACGTGCAGGGTCCCCAGCTGAACGCTCACTGAGATGATGCTGGTGTCAGAACAGTTTCTGGTGACACACTGGTGCTGATTTGTGATAGAGTTCAGCTTGTTAACAGGCCTGCAGTTGAAAAGAATCTGACATCAGCCAGTTAATCTTGACAAGGGTGATTCTTCTTCTCCCCAGCATCCCACAAGAAAAATGCTTCATGACAATGCCTGGAGGGTGGGAACTGCCATGACATGGCAGGTAGATGTGTATATAAAGGAACAGAATGAACATGTAATTTGGTAATGGCCACAGACAGAGCTGTAATGGCTTTGGGATTTTCTTGATTTTTTTTTTTATTTTGTTTTGTTTTTTAATTTTTTTTATTAATTCCTTTCTGCTAGGAACAAGATCATGGCGTCGGCAGGACAGGAACAGTGAATAGTGTCGGAAGTAATCAGTCCATCCCCAGTATGTCTATCAGTGCCAGTAGCCAAAGCAGTAGTGTTAACAGTCTTCCAGATGCCTCGGATGATAAGAGCGAGCTGGATATGATGGAGGGGGACCACACGGTGATGTCAAACAGCTCTGTCATTCACTTAAAGCCGGTAAGCACTTGGTTTTTGGCTGGATAACTGTGAAAATATAAAAAGGGGGAGTGGGTTTGGTTGGTGCAGTGATAAAAAGCCTTTGAGTATTTCTTATTCTGAATCACTATGTGCAGTTCCTGATATTGTGTCACAAATACATTAATTAGCTTTGGAAACTTTGGAAGATCGCTATAAAAATCATTTATTTCTGTTAATTCAGTAACAATTACTTTACTAATTGAAAGGTTTCGGAATTGCTTCATTGCTCATGAGGACTCGGAATGGCAGGTTGTGAACAGGTGGATTTAGTGAGTGCCCTTACGTTGCAGAGTGCTGCTTCAAGGAACACAAAGATGCCAGTTTCCCATTTTCCCTCCCAGTTACTGAATTCTTAAATACAAGACCCACAGTGGTGGCTGAAATCTGTTCCCGAAGCACCCAGCTTCCCAGCACTCAGTTTGAATATTTGGTTAATGAGCAAAGATGCACAGAAAAAGGAATGTAGCTCTGTGGCCGTGGCAAGCTATGAAGCCACTCTGACTGCCATAGCTCTGCATGAGGAGGGATGAACTGCAGCGTGTCGCTGGGAGCCGTGCTGCTCCTGCAGCACAGGGGTTATCACACATTTTCTCAAGCCAGTAACGTTTCCCTTGCTAATGATAGGTGTGGTTGGAATGTTTTGTTCTTTACCCAGATAGGCAACAAAGATGCAGGTATTTCCTTGGGGAGTTAATTAGTATATCATATCTAACTACTAATCGCTCCGTGATGAATGACAAACTCGCAATGAGAATGTGGAATACACCGTGACAAATTTTAAAATGTGCTTTGAGGTGTTTCTGTAGTGGGTGTAATGAAAATCATCCTCTGTCTTTCAAGGTTGCAAAGATGTTGTTTTTGTCTCTCTGACTCGATACAATCTGCTTTATAGCTTTTATGTTTTGTTGAAGTAAACTCTTGTGCTCAGTTTTCAGTTTTCCATTTATTTTTCTCATTTACAGCAGTAATTAGTAATTTTCCTCCTAGTAATAAAATTGCACAATGAAATTTCCAAGTCTAAGATCCTAGATTGTCACTTCCATTGCAGTATATTCCTTTGTCCAGCCTGATGGCAGAGGGTCCTGCAGAGCTGCTGGGTGTAAAGTGGGCTTACTTTCTTCTCTTTTAAATGTCTTTTGAACCAAACCAAAAATAAAAATCTTTATTAACAAGGATTCTCTTTATTCTGTCACGTTAATGTTTGCTGATAAGGAGGAAGAAAACTACAGAGAGGAGTCAGATCCTCGAACAAGGGCATCAGAACCCCAGTCTCCTCCCCAGGTGTCCCGCCACAAGTCTCATTATCGCAATCGAGAGCACTTTGCTACTATACGCACAGCATCGCTGGTATGTCGCCTTCCTTCTTTTGCTGAAGTTGTGTAGGAAGGGATGCCTTTAGACATGGCTCTATGAAACTGCTGAGAGCTTTTGGGGTTTCATCAGAATATGAGCTGTATCCATTGGCTGAGGTGTTATCACTGGAATAGTTTAATGCAAGTTGATAAAAGCTTAAATGTGATACCTGGGCAAAGGTATCTTGTGTGTATTAGATACTTACAGAACTGATAGGCTTGGTAGAGTGCAGGGAACAGTTTATAATAACCAGTTGGCTTTTAGTTTTGTGTGTATATTGTGTACATTTGTGTGTGTTTGTATGTGCATATGCACACTCATTGCAGCGGGCTGTGGAGGCATTATCTAGTACTAGCCTCATAACAATTGTACAGTTTTTCTGCTGGAGCCCATGTGAGCTTATCTTCTACAGCAGAATTCATTTTTCAGTCTGCTCTACTGCCGTTAGGAGGTGTGCTCTTCTTTACCCACATTTCTTTACTGATAGTTTTCTTTTGTGGTATGCAGACTGCTGAAAAGCAGGTGAAGAAGCATTAACTTACTTTGTCCCAATGTGGTTGTCTTCCTAGGTGACAAGGCAAATGCAGGAACATGAACAGGACTCTGAACTCCGAGAGCAGATGTCTGGCTATAAGCGTATGAGACGGCAACACCAGAAGCAACTGATGGCATTAGAGAATAAACTGAAGGCAGAGATGGACGAGCATCGCCTCAGGTTGGACAAAGATCTTGAAACTCAGCGTAACAATTTTGCTGCAGAAATGGAAAAGCTAATTAAAAAGCACCAAGCAGCCATGGAAAAAGAGGTAGGAGATTACAGTTTAGCAAACTAGTCTCTATTTGTTAATTACATTGAATTGTCCACTTCCCCTCACTGATGAACAGATGACATTGTAGTCTCTTACATGTCTGTTTTCAGGAGCCAAGCAAATTGCTAATTAGAAAAAGGCTAATACATCACCTCCTTACACTAAGGGGTTTATGTAACTAGAGGAAAGGTATGTCCTTCATCGCAGTGCGTTGTACTAAATGTTAGCATACTGACCCCAGAAAAAATACTGTAAGGGTTTTCCTTGCTTTTGCATTGTATATGCTGTCAGTAACTGACTGCCATCAAGTGTTATGGAGGCAGATGTGCCTGCAGAGAAATGTGCCAGCTGTGCTTAAAGGTTCACTGTCTAGTTGCTTATAGATATGGGGGGTTTTATGCTTTTAAGTAATTGATAATGAAGTGGTGCTGCCTACAGAGATTATTATTGATTATTTGTTCATCTTAGATCTCTTGGTGGAGGGCTAAGGATATAGTTGGTCATAAGGAGTTGACTGTGTTAGGTAAGGGTAGCTGAACAATAGGATTGAGAAAATGCACTGAAAAAGGATGCCTGGTGGTACATTGATGGGGGCGTTGGGTGAGAAGAGATTGAGGGCAGGCTCCTGAGACTCGTGCTTTTTTCAGAGTGTGGTGAGTATTGTAGTCACTGTACTGTGAGTTCCAGGTCTTGGGGCTAAAATGGAACATGAGCTGTAATTGATCAGGCCTCAGAAACTGATCTGCTTCTGGATTTGATGTAGGCTAAAGTGATGGCCAACGAAGAAAAGAAGTTTCAACAGCATATTCAGGCCCAACAGAAAAAAGAATTGAATAGTTTCCTGGAGTCCCAGAAGAGAGAATATAAACTGCGTAAGGAGCAGCTGAAAGAGGTAACTCATCTGTAATGAGAAATGGGAACCAAGAGTACAGTGTACAGTGCAGTTCAAGAGTGGTGGATGCTCAGAAATGAGTGCCACTGTCAGCGAGAAATCCTTTGGTGGGCTGCAGCAAGTTCTGCATTTCATGAAGAGAATCTTGTATGTACTGTGTTGTTTCATATATTTGACCTTGGAGTAAGAGGGTTGGAAAAATACAGTTTAAGAAAGATTGAGTGTTTTTCTCATACCTTGTTGCTGCAGACACTGAACATGCAGTGCAGCAGCTAGTGAAGTTTCTCATCACTTAAATGATACTTCTGCAGCATTGAAAAAAAAACAAAGAACAGAGCAGTAAAGGTGATCTATAGATGATTTTTAAAGGAAAAGATCTGTAAAAGTACTTACTAATTTTAATGGAGAAAACAGGCTAATCGCTCAGTAATCACTGTATTGTAGTGAAAATCATGACCTTTGTGAAATGCAGAGAAACAGTAGAATCAAACTTCCTGGTTCTTTTTATGGAGTGGCTGAAAGTATAAGCACTATAAATAATTTTTTTGAAAGAACCATTTAGTGCTCAACCATCAGCTTGTGTGACGCAGCTTTGGAACTTTCTCCAAAGGGGAATATTCCCAAACATAGACATTTCCTGGGAGAAAAAGGCTGAAGATCAGCAGAGCCAAGAAAGATCTAGCAGAAGCTGTAGCAGCATGGGCTTTTTGTAATAACACAGAATCTTCTTCTAGAGAGGCAGTAGATCACAGTGCAGCAAAACCCACTGATATACAGAGGAGTTCTGTCTCACACTTAAGCTGAAATGTATCACAACAAACCTAGTTACTGTATGAGCATCCCCAGCATGCAGTTCAAGCAAGCAAATTCTTTCATGAAGGATGCCTGAAGCCATATATTGAATTTAATACAAATGTGGAAATGGTGGCCTTAAGTTTCACCTGTGTGTTGTTTTTGTAAGTTATGAAATCTCAGCGAGTAGCTCTGCCATGAGGAGTAGCTTATAAAATTTATACTTGTTCTGACTGAGGAAGATGCAAAAATTTTCTGACGTGCTTCATGTGACAGGAGTTTTGTGTGAGCAGTGTTTGTGAATGCGATAGGGGGACAGGGCTTTCCTCCTCATCTCGCTCCCTTGGGACCCTGTAGAAACATTTGTCAGGCTCTGTGGCAGGACCTCCAAGTGCCATTATTTTCAATGGCAAACCATCATTTTTTATGTTTTGATCTAACACATTTGTCTGGAAACTGTGGATGTGAACCAGCATTTTGATTGGTTAAAATGGCCAATGCAAAAAGAAAAAACAAACATATAGTGTGATACGATGCATTTTACAGAAACTTAGTTCCTAATATGAGAAAACTGCGTGGAATGGCTTTGTCTGATGCACAATTTATTAGGCAGGTCCCCCCTGTTGTTCCAGGCCAGGGAGCTCAATGCGACTCTTCCACAATTAATTACCTTACTCTTATCAGGAGCTGAACGAAAACCAGAGCACTCCAAAGAAGGAGAAGCAGGAGTGGCTCTCCAAGCAGAAGGAGAACATCCAGCATTTCCAGGCAGAGGAAGAAGCCAACTTACTGCGGCGTCAGAGGCAGTACCTGGAGCTGGAGTGTCGCCGCTTCAAGAGACGGATGCTCCTGGGCCGCCATAACCTGGAGCAGGACCTGGTTCGGGAGGTAAGAGAGCAGGCAGGGATGAGACCCAGGAGCCATCTGTGCAAAGTGCATCTCACAGGGCACCTGCAATCTGACTCCAATCTCAATGAAGTGTTAATTACCAAGTCTGATTTTTTTTTTTTAGTAAAGTAATGGGTTTGTATTTTTTGCAATAATTTAGGGTTAAATGTTCGAATTGGTGCCCTATTTCAAGAGAGTTGTTAGGTCCAAAAAGTCAGCAGATGCAACAATTAGTTCTTTCCAGAAAATGCTGACTGTGAATCCACCTAGAACAGGAAGAAGAAAAGTGAAATGAGGAAGGAAAAATCCGCGGTGGCAGGGCTGCCTCCAGCTGATGAGGTGTAGGGGCTCTGTGCTCTGTCCTCACGTGCCTCGGAAAGAGAGAAATGCCCTTGTGAGCTAAGCAAAATGTCACATTGTGAATGCAAATCCAAGAAAGTAGGAAGAATCTGACCATTCCCTCTGTCGTCCTGTTAGGAGTTAAACAAAAGGCAGACCCAGAAGGACCTGGAGCACGCCATGCTGCTGCGCCAGCACGAGTCCATGCAGGAGCTGGAGTTCCGCCATCTCAGCACCATCCAGAAGATGCGCTGCGAGCTGATCCGGCTCCAGCACCAGACCGAGCTCACCAACCAGCTGGAGTACAACAAGCGCCGGGAGCGGGAGCTGAGGCGTAAGCACGTCATGGAGGTGCGGCAGCAGCCCAAGAGCCTGAAGGTACTGCGTGGTGCGGGAGCGCCGGGCGCGCTGCAGGAGCGGGCTGCTGCTGCTGCTGCTGCCGCTGGTGGGAAGTGGTACATTGCAGCCCAGCTCTCCTTTGCAGTGTGTGCAGGTCCAAGGGATTTTGAAGCTCGTTGGTTTGGAGAGGTGTCTTAGTTCTGTGTGAAGGGCTTGTTGTGGCTGTGTCGTGTGTGTCGGGCCGTGTAACCGCGCCGTGTGCCTGCACACGCCATTCGTGTGGGCCATAGCGGTGGTGATTGGGGTTGTGCTGTGTTGTGGGCTGGAACAGCACTGTTCCTTCGTTTGGGTTGGAAAGCTGTTATTCTCAGCAATGTGCCTTTCTTTCTGTGGTAGTTGAAAATGTATTTCATCTTTGCGGTGCCCTTTTTCCCCCCCATCATCCTCCTACACTGTGTTTTCATCCCCTTCTCCTCACATATACAAGAAGAGACTCTACTTTTCTGTAATAAAGCAGTGTCATTAAAAAAGGAAAAAATAGTAGAGTGAAATGCACTACCAGTCTTGGCTAGCCTACCTGGCTATTGGTTTTTATATGAGGCTGGTGTATTAGCAAGCATGAGGAAGTGAGAAGGACAGCAGCCAACTGCAGTGTCCTCAGGAAGCTCCCAGCACTGACCTTTGCCATGATGTGCTCCCATGGGCTTCTTCCACTGCCCTTGGAGCTGCACAGCTGGCCAGAGCTGTCAGGCTTCTGTGCTTGAGGTCCTTACTGCTTTCCCTGTCAGCCCTCACTTCATCCAAAGAAGCCCAGGTGTCTCAGAATGGGGTGTGAGGTTTCTCACATAGCTGCCTGGTCCGTGTCCTGTGAGGAGGCAGACTTCTCTCCACCCAGTGTTCAGCTGTGCCAGCAACAAAATGAGTGTATGGCATTCTGAGCATGGGGTGTCTTTGTTGTTCTAGGTCTTCCTGTTCATCATGTTTCACATCTGACTTAACCTGCAGTTGGTGCAAACTGTCTTGCAGACAAAAAAAAAAACCTTGAAAATAGAATAGCAAGAAAAAACCCATGATTGAATAATATTAAATAGTGAAAACCTAGCTTGTGAGTACAGGGGACCATCTATCTGATCACTGTTGAGAATCTCCAAGGATATGGTGTATAAATAGCTGATGACTTCACAGGGAAGCTGTGCTGCACTCTGAGCTGAATAAAACTGAAGCAGCTGCATTAGGTTGATCCTTCTGAGATTAGCATGAATGAGTTCTGCCTCCCCAAGGTGATGCAGTGCAAACACCAGTGGGCAGCGGGTCTTTGTGGCTCCCTGCAGGCAGCAGGGCCAGCAGCATCCCAGCTCTGTGCTGCAGAGGCTCAGCTGCCCCCTGCCCTCTGCAGAGCATCCAACCCTGTCCCTTTTCCAGCGAGGACAGGGCCGGGCGTTTTGGCAGGGAGCGTGGAAAGCTTGCACAGTGCCTTGCATGGCTGTTGTGCAATTAGTGAAGGATTTCAGCCTGAGCTGGCAGGCCAGCACCTTGCCTAGCAGGGCAGTTTGGAGTGCAGTCCCCTAGCTGTTGGGGCCGTCCCTGCTGTTAGCTCCTCCTCTTGCTCCTAACGCAGGGAAGTGTTCCGATTTGCCTGGGCAATTTGACTGTTTGTTCAGCTCCTCTCTCCAGCAATGCTTTCCCTAGAGGGCACATCTCAGGCTTTCCCTTTGTTATTTAGCAAAGCCCTTTGTCCTGAAAACAGTTTTTTAACGGCTGATGTCTGTTGCTGCGCTTACAGCACCAGAAGGACCCATAACTAGAATGCAGTCAAAAATGCTCTGTTATTTTGAGCATTTAAATTGTGATGAAAATACCCTCTCACTGGTGTTTCACAATACTAGGTCAAAATGATCTTGTCAGAAGTCTGACTGGAAATCTTACCCCTCCCTTCTGTTTCCTGTTGTTAAAGCCTTCGGGCTGGAAGGCTGTAAACAGCCTGGTGTCCAAGTGAAACCTCACAGAAAGGGAGGACAAAACAGATCGCTGGTGTTTGGCTGTGACTGAGTCCTTTAGGGAACGTGGAACCTGCAGACACTTCCCTGTGGGGCAGGGAGAGACCACCTGAAAGCTTTGAGGAGGGAAATAACTGGCTGTCAATTTAGAGAGGCTAAAAGTGATCTTTTCCTCTCCATGCCATGTTTTGTTTGAATGAAACCTGTCTCTGTCCTGTTTTCTGCATCACTTTGGCAAGATGGGGTTGTTGGTTTATACAACAAAACCTGCTGATGTCTGAGCTGGGCTGGGTGTGCTGTCTGGTCCTGCTGGGTCCTGCTAGGTAGCTCCAAGTGCTGTGCTTATCACCTTCCCTGCTGAGCCCTGAGTCAGTGCCAGGAGCAGTCCGTGGAGGGACAGGCAGGAGACGTGCACGTGTGTCTGCAGTGCTGCTTCAGACCCCAGAGCTCCTCCAGCTTACTGAGGGGACAGAAATCTGCTCCTGTGCTCTGTTCCTGCTCCAAGTGCTTCGGGGTTTGACTGTGGTGGCTGGGGTGTGAATGGCCCAGGCTGTACACTGGCTGGTTGGTTTGGTTTGATGTGTTTGTTTGTTTCTGTGTTTTGCTTTGTTTGTCTTACCATGGGGAACTCCACTGTCTGTCAGTTAACCTCCATCACTCATCACTTCTGAATTTGCTTTGGTTCAGTTAGAGGTACTCCTGCCAGCCCTCCTGTAGGAGGGTGCAGGGCACTCCAGGACCCCTTCCTTATCAGGGCCTCCTTGCACTTGGCAGATGTTATCCCCTGCAAGCTGCTCTGGAGGCAGGTGGGGCAGGTGAAAGGAGGACAGAAAGAATTTATCCAAGGTCATACAGCTAAGTCAAGTCCAGATGCTTTGTCCTAGATTGATGTCTCCCAGCCCCACATGCAATAACAAAGTTTCATCTCTGCACAGTACTGAGCTGCAGCAGGTGAAGAGGAAAGCTCAGTTTCCAGTAAGCCTCCATTAGGACTGGGGAATTGTTTTGTTTGCTGGACTAGCACAGTGCCAGTGTTGCTTGTGGTATATAACTTCAAGTGTCTAATCTTTCCCAGCCAGTTTTGAGTATCTTTATGAAAACCAGACTTTTAATATCAAGAGTTAGAACACATCTTCATCAAACGCTCAATGGAAAAAGCATTGTTCTTTTTCCCTGTCCCTTCCCATGCACCAGATCTGCTTCTTTTCATAACATTAAGTGCTGTTCATATACATGTGCCATACAAGCACTGTCATGTGTAAGTATGGCTTTTGGTGCTAATTAATATTAGTCCTGTCCCTCAAGAATTTTTCTTGAAAAGCAACAGCCAGGACTGGATCCCGTCCAGTGACAAATGTGAGGCTCTTTGTGCAGAGACAGCTGTATTTAGGCTGGAGCTTTGTTAGAAAAGTGTCTCTATTGTAATTGTTTTGCACAGTGGCAGTGTCAAAGCAGCTGCAGCAGTAGTCATTGCCTCTTGTATATTTTGCTTCCCTCCTTGCACTGTAGATGTTATTATACATTTGTGGATTCTTGAACTCATATCCTTAATGTAATCCTAAATATCCATTTGAATGGATATTTCTCCCATTTGAAACATGCTGTTTTTTTCTTTGTTTGTGTCCCCTCCATCTTTCCAGTCAAAAGAACTACAGATAAAGAAGCAGTTTCAGGATACATGCAAGATCCAAACCAGACAGTACAAAGCACTGAGAAACCATCTGCTGGAGACCACGCCAAAGAGTGAACATAAAGCTGTCCTCAAACGGCTCAAGGAGGAGCAGACCCGGAAGCTGGCTATCCTGGCTGAGCAGTATGATCACAGCATTAATGAAATGCTCTCTACACAAGCTGTGAGTCGCCTCCGAGGGACCCAGGGTTCCTCAGCCAAATAGGGATGTTTGCATTTTAACCAGTCTGTATCCTGACAGCAGGCTATCTGCTTCCTTGCTACACACACCGTCCCCAGCACAGTCATTCCTCTGTATTTATAAAGCTGCATTCAAATACAGAGGAAAGAGAGATTACTCCCATCAGGCAGGTTGAAGCTGAAGCTTTTGTTAAAGGGATGCAAAGCGATGCATCTGTGTGGCTGAAGGACTGCTTTTGCATGAAGTCTGACAGCATGAATGTCCCTGGTAGAGCATCATTAAATGATATGCAACTTGCTATCTTAAGTCATTTAGGTTTTGATTTATCAGTGATACCAACCAAAGCATGTCCCACTGGGGGAAAGTGCTCAGTGAGTCATGGAGGGGTTCAGAGGTTTGACTGTAAATCTGAAATAATGTTAAAAGTGCTGTGAAAGTTCTGTGAGCCCTCCTTCAAGGAATGACCACGTGAGCAATGCTTTGAGTCCTTGGTACAACTGAATGTGCAGTTTTCTTTGCACTTCATGCATATTGTGTCCTGCTTATCACTCTGCACAGATTTGACACTGACACAGCAGGGTAGTTGGCCTAATTTATGTACGGAAAGTTAAAAATTCAGTATTGAATTGCTTTTAGGTTTATGTCATTTTTTTTTGCCCTATGTCCTGCGTTGGCAGGGATGCGAACTTAAGTCTCCTGCACACAGGAAATTGGTTAATCCATTTGGACAGAGCAGGAGATCTTTTCTTTGCCTCTAGGAAAAAGGAGAGCTGGGAATATTAGCACCTCCAGCAGTCTGTTCTCTGCAGTATGGATCGTGGTTCCTGAGGCACCACTGCTCATCAGCGTCACTTGCATCAGCACTGTGGGCTCACTGTCACCAGTCTTTGTCACTATAGGTTCTCTGTTTGGTGAAACTAAGTACAATAGAGACCAATTGTATTGCTAAGAAAACAAAAGTCCCATCCCATTCTCTCCCTCTCCCTGCAGTTCTCCCCCAGAGTGTCATGAGTGGTTACCCCACAGTGAAACATCTCTATTGTCTGCCTTTCCCAGCTGCGTTTGGATGAAGCACAGGAAGCAGAGTGCCAGGTTTTGAAGATGCAGCTGCAGCAAGAATTGGAGCTGCTGAATGCATATCAGAGTAAAATCAAGATGCAGGCAGAAGCCCAGCATGATCGGGAGCTGCGTGATCTTGAACAGAGGGTATCCCTCCGTCGGGCCCTCCTTGAGCAGAAGGTAAAATGAGCATCATTAGCACACTCCATCTTTCAGATCTTAAATTGCACTGTACCTGTCAGTATAGAGATAAATTGCTTTAACTTGCTGTGCATAATAACACAGATCGTTTGGATATTTGCCTCTCTGGGATAATAGCTCAGTGACACAGGCTAAACTTTCTGCCAGCTCAGCCATCCTATGTGAGCAGATTCTGGCTTTCTGGCTGGGGTGGAGCTGCTTGAAGCATGCCAGAGCCAGAGGGAGTTGTGCCTCTCTGGGCAGAAGGGAAAGCAAACGGTTCTTTCTGTCTCTGAGCTGCAAATCATCATCCTCAGTTCATAAGAGAACGGACATAACCTAAAGCAGAGGCGCTTGGTTTTTTTGAAGGTTGCATGGTACCAACAGTAGGTATCTTTGGGGGAAAAAAGGTGGGGTACAAAATGAAAACATGTTAGATTAACTTGTGATGTGAGACCCTGTGCTTTATGGTAATGTGTTTATTTTACTGCAGCTCTGCTCCATTTGTCAGTGTGGAGACCAAGCTGCAGTTTCCCTATGAAATGCCACATGTTATGGAAATGCTGCTGTCAGCAGCGCTGCCCTTAGCAAATCACAGTAGCCAAGACCCACAAGCATGGGCAACCTGCGGCTCCCTAGATTTCAACTTGAGTTGGCTCTTACATGTGTTAAGGGGCTCCTTACAGAAGCACAGTTTGCTTTACTATGCAGTGCCAGACACTTGGTGTTTACAGGAATGCATGCAAGGGGCCTGCACAAACCAGAGGAAGGGTAAGACACCTGTCAGTGAAAGGAAGTGTACAGTCAGCATTCCTCCTGCAAATTTTTGTCCCTTTTGGTTTACTCAGAGGGTGCCAGCCATCACCATTCACACAGCAGTGCCAAACTTCAATACTGATCAGCGATTACTAAATTACAGCAATCACTCTGTGGCCTCGAGGTTCTTTGCACTTAAATTTTCCCAGAGGCTCACAGATGGGTGCTTCGCTGGTAGAGGGCCCTCGTTGGAATAAAGCTACTCCACCTCATGGTCAGCAGAGGAACATCTCCAAGAAGGGAGCACAGTCCCACTGTGCTTTGGTCTCCTGCAAGTAGCTGGATCTCTGGAAGTAACTGGATTTATGGAAACAGAGTTCCTATGTGGCAGCCACGTGTGGGATAGCTGTCTGTAAATCCCATCACAAGTTCTGCTCCCATCCAGCTGCCGTCCCAGCCCTGCATTTAAGTATATAGCTGGGCTGGGTGTGCATTGCCCTCTGGTGGTGCGAGCTGATGGGCTCTGGGAAGATGCTCCTGGCATTGCTCCTTGTGTGCAGGATTGGCACTGCGCAGTGTTACTCTGCAAGCTGAACCCAGAAAACTCGCATCAACCTTAATAATGTTGTATAAGCCTTTCAGTGCGGATGAGGATCAAAGTCTGTGCATAGAAGGCCCATGCAAATCGTTTGCATCAGTAATAGTGATAAGAAGCTTAGCAGTGCTGTGGTGTAGAGGAGAAAAGGAAGCAATAACAACAAGGCCTAGCACATTTTTTTCTTTTTTGTGCCCTGTATACCTTAGAATAGCAAAAACAATTGGATGGTCCTTCAACTTCCATAGGTGGGAGCTTTTATTTAGCAATGTATGGAATTCTAGTGCATTGATACCGACAAAGTCATGGACCAGTGGTGAGACTGTTGCTGGGATTACAGCTACTTAGTGACAGCTGAAGGGAAAACACTGAGTGCACCCTCCTTTTGCAAGGATATTCTTTACAGAGAGGAGTGTTCTGACTTTGTAGGAGTTTAGAGCTGTGAGTGCTCTGGTGCAGGCTGCTCAGCGACGTCACCTGGCATTTGTGTGCGTGTGCGAACTGAAGCTGTCTGGCAGCCAGAGGAAGGGCAGGTATGTGCACAGGATGAATGTCTGAATTTGTGTGCACAAATACATACACAGCCTGTGGCAAAGTCAGTCCCTGGCATTCAACAATAAACTGAAGTTAGCAGAAGTTAGCATGTGCTTGAATTCTGCTTCCTTCTCAGCACAGTGCTCTTTATTTTTGATGGTGCCCATCACCATAGTAACTCAGCAGAGCACACACGTCTGACTTGGGCTCAGGAGGGAGCAGCCAGCCCCATCCATGTGCAGTCTTTAAGTGCCAGAGACTGAGGCTCTGTGCAAGTTACACCCTGGTGCTGTGTTGTTTGTATTGCACCAGTAAGGAGCGTGTCCCAGGAGTGTCTTTAAAGGACTTTAGATTTACTCATTTCCTTCACATGTGCCTCAAACACCTCATCTTCAGAGTCTTGCATCCTGAGGTCGTTTCTAAGTGATGTCAGCACAATGCAGTGTGTTAGGCTCAGCTGCACAAAGTCCTGTTTGTTCTGCTGTCATGAAGACTGACAGCTGTGTGCAGCCAGACATGCTGGAGATGCTGTAGTTTTGAAAGAAAAGAGGATTCCACTTAGTAGTACTGGAAAATACAATTGCAGCATTTTAAAGAGCATTTTAAAGAGGCATCTTCTTCCTCTCCTGCCATTTGCAAGCCAGCTGACTGCTGCATGGCTTTCAGCAGGAGCAGGCAAGGCTGCTCCGTGCAGAGCTTTGGTGCCACTCACCTAGCAGTGAGAAGCAGGCAGTGGATAAGGCTGCTTCTGAAAGCCTGAAATGGCTCAGGAGATGACTCACACGGGAGCAGATTGTTTCCTAAATTCCAGATGAAATCACTTTGCATATTCCCTGACTAAGGCAGGAGAGTGCTTACAAGTACTAAGCTCTGCCCAGTGCCCTCAGCACAGACCAAGATATCGCCTCTGGGCTGCGTCGCTGCTGACCGCGGAGGAGATGCCAGTGAGCTGTGCTGAAGTCTTTGCTGCTGCTTTTTACCCTTTTGGACTTTTCCACTGAGGCCACAAGTAGCTTTTTCAGTGCTGGCAAAGAAGATAATGGAGTGATTCTTTGGTTCTCCACCTGAGTGCAAAGGCTTCAATAAGAAAGGCTCTCATCCCTGCCTGCTGGGTGTTGGGAGGCCACAGCCCCATGTTACCTGCACTTAGAGAGCTGGTCCCACTGCCCCTACCAAAGTACCACTGGAAACTGATTTGGAAGAGTGTTGCAGGAAAGAAACTGGAGTTGCCAGCTTGTGTATCACCTAGCTAGTAATCTGCCACACAGCACAAACATCACTGCTTTCTTCAGCCATACACACTGGAGAAAGAAGCAGGGTAACACAACCTGTTTAGGAAATGGATAGATAAGAGGTGGTAAACATGAGCTATGAAAATCTGGCCGGTGAACATTGGAGAGCGAACTGGATGCAGGCTAATACATTGATTCCTGGAGAAAAGAGCAAATGTCACCACCAGATTCAGCTACGAGCAGTGGAGGTCCCAGTGAGCAGTGCTGGCAGGTATTTGTGTAGGTGCTGTGCTTGGCTGTATCTGAAGGTGCTTTCCCAGTGGGTTTCTATGGAAGCTGTAGTCTTAAAAGATTTGTCTGTGTCAAGTTGTTGGTATCATTGCAACTTGGGATTCACATCCCTGAAAAGCTCTGTATTCATGAGGGAACAGGCACCAAGACGCTCTCGATAGTGTTCTCTGAGCTTTGCCATGCACAGGTCTGTGGGGCTGATCCTTCTGCATTCACAGGTTTGTTGGTGGACTTCTGGATCCCATCTCCTGCAGAAGTACAGGGAGAAGATTTTGCATTAGCTTGGTGTTAAGAGTCCTTCAGAGGCTTGAGGCCGTGGCCGTGAAGGAGCCCTGCTGCTACAGACTCTCTTCTTTTTTTCTTCCCAGATTGAGGAGGAGATGCTGGCGTTGCAGAACGAGCGTACCGAGCGGATACGAAGCCTGCTGGAGCGTCAAGCTCGCGAGATCGAAGCCTTTGACTCAGAAAGCATGAGGCTAGGTTTTAGTAATATGGTTCTTTCTAATCTCTCCCCCGAGGCGTTCAGCCACAGCTACCCGGGAGCTTCTGGCTGGTCCCACAATCCTACTGGGGGTGCAGGACCTCACTGGGGTCATCCCATGGGTGGCCCACCACAAGCTTGGGGCCATCCAATGCAAGGTGGACCCCAGCCATGGGGTCACCCCTCGGGGCCCATGCAGGGGGTACCTCGAGGTAGTGCTATAGGGGTCCGCAACAGCCCCCAGGCTCTGAGGCGGACAGCTTCTGGGGGACGGACGGAACAGGGCATGAGCAGGAGCACAAGTGTTACTTCACAAATATCCAATGGTTCACACATGTCTTATACATAACTTAAACAATAACTGAGGGTGGCAATTCCACTGGAGCTGTCTGCCAACAGAAACTGCCTACAGACACCAGCCCAGCAGCCTCCTCAGTGCGGTGCTGACGTGTGGAAGCTGGGTGCACATGGAATATTGTATTCATTTTGTAAAGCATTACGTTTTGTGTTTACTAACTGGGATGTCATAGTATTTGGCTGCAGGGTTTGGGGGGGTGGTTTTTTGTTGTTTTGTTTTTTTTTTTTACTTTTTGGAGGGGTCTTGGGAGGGCGTCTGAGAAATATATGCAATTAGTCAGAAGAGTTGGCTGGTGGTCATCACACTGACAGGACAGAAGGGCCTCAGACTGCCCCCGTCACACCATCCATAGGAAGTCTGAGGGAGAGTGGAGACCTCCTCCCATGTCCGTAAATTTCGAACTGCCACCCTGCAAAAACCAGGCAAGCTGCCTTTTAAACCAACATCCAGGGGAGGAACAGCTGGATCTTCTGTTCCGTTTTTATTTGTCATTAAAGTGGAAACATTTCTAGGGTATTGCCTCTGCCAGGAGGCGTTTTCAAAGACTTGTAGGTGAGGAAGAAGGGTCAGAAGAGAGGCCAGGAGACACCGGGGCTCAGCAGGGCCCTTCTACCCAAGTGCCCGCTCCGTGTTGTGAAAGAAGTGAAGTTCTCTCTGAAGGCACTGGTCAGCTTCCCAAGAACTCTGTAGGTAAAGCTGTTTGGAGGGAACAGGCTAGAAATGTTAATAATTGTATTCCTGCTTTAGCACTCCCTGACTGTGCTGCTGGTAGCTCAGATGAGGTTGGGCAGAGGAGCGTAAGTAATGCACTTGTACAGCTAATACTGTGACATCTCATTTTAGCTAAGCATCAGAATAATTCTTGGAGCCCAGCGTAGTCCTTTTTGCTCCATTCAGAAATGTTAGATTTTTCAGCCAATCAGTCTCAAATGCCAGAGGTATTTTGAAGGATGCCATAGTCACAAAATGCCATTGATCGGGTTTTTCATTATTATACTACATCCACCAATTTATTACCTTTTTGGCTTGTTGCAATTTCCTGTTTACATGTAGAGTGTAGCCAACTGTTTAAATGTTTAGTTGCCACAGTGTACCAGGAGGAGCTGAGCCAATGACTCTTCCCAGCTGATGACTAACCCACATCACCACTGTAGATCTTGCTGCATGTGAGGCTCCTTTTTATTATTTTTGTTGCTGCAATACTTTACAACTTTTACAGTCCCTTGAGATGCTGTGATTGTTTGGCAGCATATCACACC
Organism: Penelope pileata; assembly: GCA_013396635.1. Classification (NCBI taxonomy): domain Eukaryota; kingdom Metazoa; phylum Chordata; class Aves; order Galliformes; family Cracidae; genus Penelope; species Penelope pileata. Next base: position 10,901 of record WBMW01003695.1, on the reverse strand, counting down.
ATGCAAGAAGGCACTACTTCCAGAGGCTCGTTGGAGCTGCTGTACTACTGAAAGGAAGCGAAGGAGGTCGTGAAATCAATACAGTGATAAAAGGTCAGGGAGTCTAATTAAGCAAGGGACTTTGTGGCATAGTGTCATCCCTTAGTGCTGGGAACTGGAGATGCCGCCGTGCTCTTGTGTCAGTGCCCGAGCAGTCTGGGTCAGCCAGCACTGTGGGGTTAGGAGAAGTGCAGGTAGATGAAGTTTGGCTTGAGGCAAAGATTTCCGTCTTGGGGACTGACCAGCCAGGGTTCTTTGTAAATGTTTTTCCTTGCACACTAATCATCTTGAAGTAAACACTAGCTGCTAACTCTAGGATTTGCCTTTAATATGTTTATAGGGCTCAAAAGCAAGGTTTTCCGAATGTGTTTGTCCACGTGACATATTTATATAGTGAATTCTCTAGTGTCTCGCTGCTGTTCAGTACTCTCAACAGGGCGACGTTCTTTCGTTAGCGAAATTAACATCCACTCCCAACCCTTAACACTCTGCCAGAGTCCAGTGAATCCGACTGGGATCTTTAGCATCTTGACGTAGCATATCACTCGGATGAAATATGGAAACTCTACCAAAATTTGTTTGGGCAGCCCCTTAGTAAGGAGCTTTGTAGTCCTCGCAGTTCACGCGAGCTTGGGTTGAGGCAGTGGTCCCAAGGAGGTGACTGGTTGGCCCCTGTGGACAGTGGTGGCTATGAATTGTCCTGTCCTTTCCTCTGCTACGTTTTTATGTAGAATTGGATGTTTTGGGGTCACTCTTTTGCATTGCAATACCGTTAAAATGCAGCAAAACAGATTTAGGAAAGGTACCTGTATTTTCCTGGGTTTAGAAAGAAAGGAGGGGAAAAAAAATTTTTTAAAACAGAATTGAAAGGCCAAACCCCCCAGACTATATTGGCATTTACCACGTGAGTGTGGAGTGTGTGTCCAGAGCATGGTGCTAACACAAGGTTCTGAGTTCAGCTCCTCTATCGCAAGCAGCAGCAGCAGTGGGGACAGGCTGTACCCGCACGTTGCGCGGGTTCCTTCTTTTGCTTCTGTTATGGTTTGAATTTGGTCAAAGTCTCTGGCTTAAGTTGAGCTACTTCAACAGAATTCTCTCAACCCATCTCTTTGTGTGATGTCGAGCATGACTGAATGCTGAATCCAAATGATGGCTATCCCATATTGGCTTTTTTGTATTCAAAAAGAATTGTGTAGTAACCATTTTTACATGTATATCATGTGCAGACCTGGACTATTCCAACAAGTTAATATTTTAATTAAAATAGTTTGCAAAAACTGATTCAGATCAACTGGTCTACATGTGTGTGTCCCTGTGTGTGCCTGGGGGAAGGAAGGAGCCCTAAAGGAGCCCGAGCTGGAGAGCAGCGCTGTGCAGCGTAGGGTCAGGTTGTGCACTGGAGAGGCGTGAGGAGGTCGTTGGTGTTGAGGATTTTAATGCATCTCAGGTGTATTTCTGAGATACACGAACAGCTTTAAAATGCTCTAGAGAGACGCAAACAATCTCTGAATCAGTTTGCAAACTCTGTTTTTAAAAGTCAGATCGATTGTTCCCTCGTTGCAGTCGTGCCCTAACGTTGGCTTTTAACATACTGTAAATTGTAGAAACTGCTCCAGTACCTCAGCAAAGATGTTCTTTTACATCTTCTGTGCTTGTGTCTAACACTGGGGAAACTCTGCTGTGTGGACTACTTTGCAAATTTTGTTGCAGTGTTCTCAAATCAGCAGCTTGACACCTAAAAGCTGTTATTCTGTGGTTGTTTTCTTTTCCCCTTTGCGAGGACCTAAAGTTCTGATGTAGTTTAGCTCAGAGATTAGAACAACACAAAACAAAACAGAGGAGCCAGCATTTTCGCCTCTTCGTCCAATTTGAATTTTTTTTTTTTTGGTTTTGTTGAATTAAAATCAGTGAAAGGCTCCCGGGGAGGCAGCAGCCACCTCTCCCATCCATGTTGGTGTTCTGTGCTTTTTCCTGGGGTGCAGTGCTGAAATGGAGCACAGCTCTGTTCCACCTGCATCCCGCCCAGCCTGTGAGCTGCAAAGGGGTTGAAGAAATCACTGTGGTACGATACCAAGCTTCCCACAGAAAATTCCCTGCAGCCATTCCTTTGCCTGGCTCAGGGACAGGCTGGCGTTGCTCCGCGTCCTGTTCAGCCCTCACGCTTCAGAAGAATGTGCATTGCACATGAGAGTGCACTGTGGTAGATCCTGGAATAATGCTGTTAATTAACCCCCAGGGAAGAGGGCCCGTTGCGCTGCCCTGCCCCGCTCACCCTGTTCATGTGCCATTTCTTGAGAGGCAATAAATTGTCTTGTACCACTGTCTACCATTACTCTGTTCAATACGCACATCTCTGGATCGATCTGGATGGTTTCTCCTTTGTATATATTTATAGACCGTGCGTGTGGGTGCCCACCCGCTGCACACCCGAGTCATGCTGTGCAGTTCTGCCAGGGCACTTGAGTTCTGCTGCTCCGTAGCACTCCCTCTGCTCCGAGCTGGGACGAGGGCACGGCTGTGCCAGGGCTGAGCCCAGCCCGAAGCCCCTCTTTGAATGCTGCCCTGTTCACTGTAGCTTTCTTTTTGTGGGGAGCAGGAGGGCAGGAGAGCTGCTATTGGCGCGCTGCAAAGCAGAGAGCTCCCAGAGGGTGCCAGAACGTCAGGAGACTGCAGGGAAGAAACGGAGATGGTGTAGCAGTAGGCAAGCAGCACAGCAGCGTGCAGAGCAACAGGCTGAGCTCGGGCCCCAGCTGTGTCACCATGGAGGGTCACGAGCCCAGCGTGGTCCTGGCACGCGGCGTGGGCACGAAGCTTTGGCTCTGTCGAGTGAAAGCTGCCGCTAACTGGGAGCGATGGGTCTGCCTGTGTGGCTGGTGGCTAGAGCAGGGATGCGGAAGATCAGGAGAGGAGTTATGTTGGAGGATTTTGTATGTGTGTGTGTGTTTGTGCACACATGTATGTACAGCTTTGGTGCATTCTTTATTCCGCTTAGGCACGTGTGCTTTGTTACTCAAGTCCCGTGAGCAGAGGACAGCCTTGTCCTTCCCCTGGGTGCCTGCTCTGGGTTTCTGGTGCATCTTGCCGTGGTTTGTCTCTTAGCAGAGGGTGGGAGCCATGCTGGACGGATGGCTGCCCTCAGGCGAGCTCATCAAGCTGTGAAGACCCCTTGTCCTGACCTCCTCCTTGGTCCTCTAAGACCCCAACACCTTAGCGAGGCGTTTGGCCCATGGGGGTAGCAGTGGTTCTGTTGTGCATCGGGTTGCAGCCGTTCCTCCAGCCGCGCCGTTTCCCCCGCAGCCCAGCCAGCCCAGCAGCATGCCAACCACGGGCTCTTCCTTCTGCTGCTGGAGAACTCCGAGCCGGTTCCCCCCTCTCCCTGGTGGAAGGGCTCCCACAAACCTTTAGGAGAGGCTCAGGTTGGGTTGTGCCATCGTTGCCCGTTGGCAGAGCCTTGTGCCGGCAGCGAGGAGCCGGGGCCGGGCCGCGTCCCCCTGCTGTGGTTGTTGCAGTTTGCACTTTCATGAGTCGATGGAGCCAGGGCCTGCTGAGAAATGCGTGCGAGGCACTCGGGAGCGTCACGGGGAGCTGGTCGCAGCCTAAAGACAGCGACGGGAGCAGTGGTTGTGGTGAGCATCCCTGGGGTAGGATGGCACAGCCCCGCTGCGGTGCGTGCTGCTGGGCTGGAGAGGCCGTGGTCAGCCGGAGGGGGACGTGGCAGAGCAGATTTCCCAGCAAACAAGCACCTTAACCACTGAGCTGCGGGGCTCTGAGCGCTTGCACTCCACCTGAAGGCTCCTCGGGGCAGGGGAAGGCCCTTTGGTGCAGGAGCTTTGCACCTCCCGGTGTCCTCGGAGCTCCCTCCCCGGTGCACGCACTGAGCCCGGCCCCCCGGGGTGCCCCCGCTCCCCGCCCCTGAGTACGGGTACCTCAGAAGATGCACAGTTTGAATTTTCACTGACAATTCGTTTTAATTATTGTAAGTGAAAATACTTGTAATTACCTGTAAATATGTAGTTAACAAATTGACCTAGTTTCTGTATTTTTTAAGTTTTTGTACTAAAATTTATAGATAACAGTTACGTGCCAGCTAGCAGAAAGCTACTGTAATTGCCAGTCGTAGTTCAGCATGCATCTAATCCCTGAGACTTGTCGAAGTGATGCTGTAAGGAATTGTGCTTCAATATTGCGAGCGGGGGCACGGGGCGGGGGGCTCAGCTCGTGCCCCCCCTGCCCCGTCCCTGCGGGGCTGAGCTCGCCGGGACCCGGGTTCAGTTTCTTTTTGCTGCGGTTGAATAGCGTCTGATGACCGTTTCTCTTTTCTTTTTTATTTTTTTCAGTCTCTGTAGAAATGTTTTTTCTCCCCCTCCCCTCCTAAATGCTTTTTGTCTTCAGCCCCGAGCTCATCTCAACCAAAAAAAAAAAAGAAAAAAAAAGGAAAAAAAAAATTCCATTTGAGATCATTGCCTGCTTTTAGCGCCAGGATCACGCATTTCTATGGCAACTCTGAGCTCAGCAGAGCTGAGAACCCAGCGCAGCTGCCGATGAGCTGAAGGACGCGGCTGCTGCTCTGCATGGCTCGGGGAGGAGCGGGCACGGCGCCGGGCTCCATCCCTGAGCCCCATCCCGGGGCGAGG